>VYXH01003295.1:204848-248891 GCA_013397275.1 Burhinus bistriatus
CCCCTTCCGGCCGCCATTTCGCTCTCACCCGTCATCGAGGCTCCTCGCCCTGCTGCTTGCCCTCTCTCGACATGGCCGCCGTTGCCATGGTGCTGTGGAGGCGCCTGACGCTAGTGCCCTTACCAGCGCAAGAGATGGCTGCCGCCACCCAGGCAGCCGCGGGAGGGGATGNGGGGGGGACGCCCACAGCGTGCCGCCTGCCCCCGTTCCCGTGCGATGCTCCGGGGGGGTATATGTACACTGTATGTAAGCTTTTGTAACGCAGGTAACATTCACATCTGTAAATTATACAAAAATACATATACTGTGCAGGCCTAGCTCCAACTGAGATTGAAGTAATATTTTCGATAATGCAAGTTTAAAGTAAAATTTTAATATTTTGGGTTGAATACCTTCATGTCTGCCCATCTTTGCAGAAAAAAATGAACACATTTACAAACACTGTCAGACTGATAGGGTTCCTGCTTTATTTATCAGTTTAAACTAGATTTGTATCTCTTAAGCAGCTGCAAGCTTTTTGTGCAGGTGCTGTGATTTTCTTTTCCCCAGCTCCACAGCAGCTATCTCCACTGGGAAATGCTAAAAAAGGTAGAGTGCCCATGTTGCAAATTACAATATAATGGGCTGCTGTGCCCAAGGGCAATAGACTAACCTAGTAGTGCAGTACAAGACTTCAGGCTGAATAAATACCTGAGTTCCCGAAAGAAAGACAAAGGTTTCCCTATGATTTTTTGGTTTTTCCCCTGCAGCTGCCAGAAGGAGCTTTGTGAGCCAGTGAGCTGCTGCAGCTTCGTGAGCAAGTGTGGGAGCAGCTGGGATGGTGAAGTTGATCAGCTTGGCTGAAGCCTGTATCTACACAGTAATGTGGCATAAAATAAACTTCACATAACAGAACTGGAAAGGTGAGTACCTTGGGGGAGTTTTTAAAAAGTTGCATTCAAACCTCTCTTAGTTAAAAAACAAAACAAAACATTTGCTAACACATTTTCCACCCACGGCATTTCCTTGCAGCTGGAGACCCCTTAGCTGAGTAAGAAACAGTTGGTAAGTCATTGATTCTTAGTGCAGCCAGTCCTTGACCAAAATGTCTGAAACCAAAAAAGAGCTTTTTTGTTGAATCAAATGTGCTCCAAATTAGGTCTTCAAGTCAGCATAGCTTTCAGTCCTTGTGTTTTCCCTGCCTTTGCTTTATACTTGTTTTTTCTCCCCTCTATGTATTTTTTCTCAGTTGTTGATCCCATGCAGACTAGCTTTACATCATCACAGCAAAACTGTAACTGAAATGGGGAAGCCACAACCTTTTATTCAATTTTGTGTCTGTGTCTTTTACCCCATACACCTTGGCATTTCCTCCACTGGGAAAGAAAAACCCATTTCCTGCAAAGCACCCTCCTACTCTGTACATTGTCTTCCGTATCTATGTTAATAACCATGCTTTAGATAAGCTTTCAAACTGATCTTTGAGCTGCTCTTTTATACACTGCATACTGCACAGTGTTTGGGCCTGCCCTAAAACGGTGTTTAAAAGGGAAAGTTCTTGCAGCCAGCTAGATTGTAGTGCTAAAAAAAGAGGGCTGTGCTTTAGGATACCTGTGTAGCTTTCCACACAGCCTGCAAACTCAAGACATAAAGACTGCCCTCCTCCTCCCCTCCATTACCACTCTGATTTTAGGTAACTCCTGACAGTCATTTTCTCTGAGCACTCAGACACTTGCTCCCCTCCAGCAGAAAGAATGTGCAGTTCACCTTCGTGGTGTTTATAGATTACCTGTGATGTCCTTGTGAATTGTTATGCACAGACAAGACATCAGATGTGGGAAAAAAATACAAGCAAAAATATAAGCGCTAAGGAGAAGAAAAGAGGGAGTATTAATTCTTGTGTTAATACTTCAGATACTTTCATGAGGAAACTGGGAGAGCCAAGCAATCTAATGTCACTGAAGAGGAACTGCAGAGGATGTCCTATGGCAATTTGCAATTATGTAGAGTCTACTAGGAATATGACAGGTATGGTTGCCTTTTCTTGAAACTGGCAGGTTCAACCACAGCCCTTCACTTGCAATTGCTGTGAGGGAGTTCAGCACAAACTTGATTCAAAACTACAGCTGCTTAAGAATTTGAATGACTGAAGCAGAGGGTTTCTTGGAAAGGATGTGCACTTGTTTCAGCATGAGCAGAGGGTAGACTGATACGGGGGAAACACACCAAAGACCCAGAGATGAACTGAGAAAACAGAGGAACAGCCTACAGAGGAGACAATTTTGAGCTCGTAGTATTAGTGTGCTAAGGCTGTGATGGCAAAAGGACACTCAGATTGACTGATTCCCCTTGTGTAAACAAGACTTGCACAGCCTTGTGACAAGGGTTGTGCTGAGCATCACCCATTACCAGTTAATCTCTATTCCAAATCAAAATGACCTACAAAAACTCAAATATTGGCTCTCCCTCAAGTTAAAAGCCCAACACTTAACTTGAAATGTGTCCTCTTCACTAAGGCAGGATGTTGAGAGACAGTGTTGGGAACTGTTCACACATATCCCAGATGTGTCTGGACAGGCAGCATGCAGATAGGTAGTTAAATTTGGCAGCTGGGCACACCCATGATGGTACCTTTCCAGCTAGACAGGCCATTTCTCTCATGGCAATAGCAGACTTTTAGTTCCGGAAGTGCACGCTTAAAATTTGCAGTGAAAGAGGGTGCAGAAATTACAAGTGTTCTGTGCTTCTCACAGAGGCACAGAATTTGTTAGGGAAATGTGCCCAGCGACCATTTAAAATAACTTCACTCCATTCTGCAAAGGATAATTAAAAGCTTTCCAGCAGTCCCTACAGGATAATTCCTGTCAGACCCTCAGTTAGGAAATCTTGTGTTTTGCCTCTTTACCCCATTCTCTTTTTTAGCATCTGCAAAAAGTACACTGTTCCAGACTATTCTTTTATGTTGCAACACACAGCAAGTAACTGAGAGCCAATGTATTTTAACAGAAGTTTGGAGAGCCACTTGACTCTATTTCTCAATTAAACCCCTTGTCCTTCTCTTTGAAATGCTTGTGGTCTGCAAGAGTCAGAAAGTTAGAGCAAAACAGGTAGGAAGTTGGATCACCAGAGCATATACAAGTAAAGTGATTAAAATATCTCCATCTTTCTGAGTGCAATCACACTTGTGGTCCTTCCGAAATTCTGCCATCATTTAAGATATCGACATGTTAGCTCACAGTGGTATTTTTTTGCCATGAACAGCCCCCACCTAATGATTTGATCAGAGAAGCAAAGGAAGTATAGAAAAGCTTTCTGTATGTGTCTGCCATACTCTGAAAAGAACTGGACTACAATTAGCAGTGTGTTTCTGTCTTCAGATGTGTGCAGCTTAGGTACAAGAGATTATATGAATGGTATTTAATAATGTATCTACAAGATTAATTAGTTCCAGGTCAAAGCCTGAGAAGTCGGGAATGCAGTTGTATGTAGGAGGCTTTAGAGAGGAAAGGCCTGGGAAATACATGAAGTGTGCTTAGTCCCAAGTAGATAACCAAATGCACAGACCAGGATGAAAAGGAGGTCAAAATATTTCAGCCTTTTCAGAGAATGTTAATTAGATAGCTAAGCCAGCATGAATTCGTCCCCTTTGGAGCTGTATTTCATCTCACTACTTTTGTCTAAAGTCAAACACAATAGCCCTGACATATTAGCTCACTGTGTCTCCAGTAAACAACAAAGGACTTTGAACACTTTTTGTCCCCAGTGATCAATACCGAGTCTAAAAGAAAGCCAATGTAGATAATTTGGTTATCATCAGTATTGTATTCCTGTTCAAAACAGCCATCAAAAATGTCTGCTGGTTCTTAAAAAGCAGAATGTAAGCACAAAATAGTTATTTATTTACTCTCTGGATTTTTTCCTATAAATACGTAGCAAGGGAAGAAAAATATTTAAAAAGTTAGCTTTTGAAGTGAACAGCAAATACCTACAAGGAGAAGATACCTATTGTGCAGCTGGCAGTACAAGAATAACCACATAATTATCATCTGGTAACTGAATGTAAAGGAGTCACTGCACTGGAGAACTTCCCAAAGTACCTGTAGAAGAGGCACAGCCTTTACAACTGACCAGGCTATACACATAGGGGTACAACATACTGTGCTAAACATACTATTCACTCCTCCTGCTAGAATGGAATCACTTTTGATTTTTTCCTAGGGACACCAGGCTTAGAAAATCTTTTTTTTTTTCCTTCTTTTTTTTCTCTTTTTTAATTTTCCTTCTTCTATTTCTGGCTTTTCACGGCTTTGTCTCCCTGCCTAATAAATTTTGAAGGCACTTCTCAAATTTCATTGCAACTGAAAGTAAGTCTCCAACATGTTTGCTGCTATGTACTTCATGCAGTCTCAGGTAGAGCAGAGACCCACATCTCCATCCCACTGAATGCAAGCCTTCAGCAGACACTGAACAGGAACCTGTCCGTTTGACTTGTTGGCTGAATAATCACCACGCATAGCTCGGAATCAACTAGAATATGCACACCCTCACGCCCTTACCTGCTGGTAAAAACATGAAACAGCAGGACTGCTGTGTGGGAGGAAAGCTCAGGAAATTGGGAGGGGGAAAGGAACATGAGACAGGAGCTAAGGGTACTTCGAGTGATGCATAGGGCACAAATGACACAACTGCATAAGAAACCAGGCTTCTCAATTCAGCAGCTCCCAAGACCATGAATTCCTCCTCCGCTGCTTTCCACATTGTGCAAACATCTAAACATCACCCGGCTAGCTTGTCCTGCTTCTAACACTCCTGTTTATGAAAAGCAGGAGCTGTACCTGATCTCGAGCAAAGCAAAAGAAAATACTGGCTCCATTCCCTTGCAGAAACGCTTGGTGCTGTGAGAGCTGTTAACAGTGGATGGCAGAGGGGAGGCTGCTTTGGCAACAGAAAATACTTGGATCTGAACAGCTGGACTGAACCTCCCCTACTTGGATACAGTTCTCCCCACATGATTTTTTTTTCTGATTATAATTTTGAAGTATTGTCCTCTTATTGTACAGGCTGAATAATTTCAGAAGTAACTATTTATTCTGAGCATTTCAGGTTGTAGTTAGGTTACTACATGACTGGTCGTGTGCCCACATGTTCATCTCTGCTCTCCAGACCCCTCCCTGCTGTACTCACAAAGTCATTTGGTGTGGGGAACTGGAGAGATAAAGTGATCCGGATAAGAAATAATCCATCATAAGAAAAGGTTTATTTTTCAGCCAGATCAGTCTCCCTTATGCTAGCACACGGTAGGAGACGACAGCGCTGCAGTAAGAATGAGCAGTCAGGGATGACAGCCTGTTGTTTAAACTGTGCCACTGCCCCAAAATCACTTGAGACTTTTCTCCCTCAGTCTTTTGGGTCTAACGGAAGCCGTTATAAAGAAGTGTTTAAGGATGAAAGTCAAGTGTTCCCTGAAAAGCAGGCAAGTGAGCAAAGTGGGAGCAGAGAAGACTATACAGAAAGGCTCCTTACAAAATTACAATTACCTAAATACTTATTCCTGAAGAAAAGGCTTTCTGGCCCATTCCTTTTAATGTATTACTGCCAAATTGTTCTGCTGGCTGAAACCCCACCTGAAATGCAGTGCTGGGTGCAATGTGACGTGTGTTTCTGCTGATGTCACTCAATAGCCACTCTCCCACATGCATACTGACGCAGAAGCAGAAAAAAAAAATTTTTTGTTTTTCACAAATTCTGCTACTCTAATCCTGGGAAAAACATGCTAATTGACCTCCCAGGAACATATAATCTCTTTACCACCTCCAGTACTCTCACATACCCTTTTGCCTCTGTTCTGTTGTAGTATCTATTGTATTTCCAGTGCATCAGTATTTGCAGGTGTGAGAACATGTAAGTGGAAGGTAGAATATGAACCACTGTCATTAACTAGTAGAAAAAGGGGTAGAGGTGGTCAGCAAAGAAGGATTTTGGAAAGCAAATCACCTGAGAAACTATGCTTTCTTCTACTGTCTCTCCTTATATTTTCAGAGAGTAACATGCATCTAGGTAAACCTGTGGACCTTCCAGCATGCCTCACCTTGTCCTAGGAGAGCAAGTCACTATAGGAACCCCAATGTGATGCTTGATTGTATTATGAGCATTACAGTTCCTCTGGCTTTTTCCCTCCTTCATCCATATTGTCTCCGCAATAAGAAGCCTTAGCTGAGGGATAGCTCTTGCCAGTTGTAAGAAGTAAGGATCACAGGCATGCATGACTGAGTTCCTTTGTTCATGACGCTTATTAGAGGGAATAATATAATTTGCTGTGTTAAAATTAAAAAACTAAAACATGCATCATGCTAGAAGCTTCTGATCACAGGACTGGGCTCTAGCAAAATTCTAGCTGTGCTTAAAACAACATAGTGTTTTACTGAAACAGCATAAGGCATTTTTTATTTTCTTATTGTTGTTGTAGGTGGTGGTTTTTGAGGGTTTTTTTGAGATTTTTCCTAGAAGAGAGGTCAGAGCCTGAAAATAATTTAGCCTAAATATATACATTCACTTTTTCTGGAGCTGCAGGCACAAAACTAAGGAGTTCGTACAATTCCTTACAATGAACGACAGAAAACTTTCTCTGAGGAGTATTTCAGATAACTGTAGTTAGAAACAATTTGTGTAATTAAATATTATGGTGACAGGGTTGGAAGGTATGTGGGTATAAGAACATGGAAATGAAACATAGATAAAAGCGGGAGGGGAAATGGACAGCTCAGAGGTGCTCTTGGGTGAGTTTGATAAGATTTTTGAGTCCTGAACAACCTGATACGAATTTTGGTGGCGCTGATGAGCCCCCCGTCCCCCCCCCCGCCACCTCAATGAATACATCTGTAAGGAACTCATTGTGCATTAATACGGTGAAAGCTTAGCATTTCTATTTGTCACGGTTGACAGGCACATAAAGCAGTCTGCTGGTAACTCTGAAGCACTGACTTTCCACTCGAGCCCGCGGGGAGTCATCTTTCTCTCCACGAAGTAAGGCATCACGGTTTGGACAGCAGGCAAAGGGCTGGGCGCGGGGCGCAGGGCTGTAGTCCAGAGAACAAACCAGCTACCGACGGAGGAGGGATGGGAGCCGTGCAAAAGGAGCAAGACGGGGCAGTGCCGCAAAGGCGTGGCCAGAGGAGGCCATAAATAAACCTGACCCATGCCTGGAGTACATTCGAAATCCTGGCGAGGGAAGGGTTCGGGAGAGGTTTGTGCAGCCCTAGAGGACCGCGGGGCTCTGCAGCGCTGCCCGGGGTGGCGTTCCGCCGCTCCCGGTGGAGCGTTCGGGCACCACAGAGGAGGAATAAGGGTCTCTGCGCTGCGGTCTCTGCCCCGGCTGTCCTTGCGGAGCTCAGGCAATTCGCCTTTCGCTTCTTCACCTGCTTTCACACACCTCCCCCCTCTCTGGTTTTCGCTTTCTCGCTCTCGTCAGCTCCCCTTCCTTCCCCTCCTTCCGAGCATCTCTCCGCTGGCGTAGTCACATGTTTGGGCTTTGGTGCCTTTAATCCTACCCTCGCAGCCGGAGAGGGAGGAGAAAAATTTGAGGGAGAGAACTGAGCAACAAGCAGAGCGGCAGGATAAAGCAGAAAGCGGAGCTGCATGGACCACATCCCCCTCCCAGCCGGGGGCGAAGAGCCGGCGGTGCCCGCCGCGGGGAGCAGGGGAGCGGAGGCGCCGGCTCTGCGGGGAGCCCGGCTCGCCCGCCGGCTGGGGGACGCCTCCCCATGCGCGGGGCGAGGCTGCCGAGCAGGAAAGGGTAAATCTCTTTGCGTGGCTCGGGCTATCCCGGGGGGGGACCGGTTCTCGCTTCTTCTGCGGGACTGCGGAGAGAGGGGGCCGTCCTCGTCCGGCGTGGCTTTGGGGACCGCCCGGGGAGGGCGCTCCGCCGGCGGCGCGGAGCGGAGGGTGGCGGGGGTCGTTTCTGTCTTGCCGGCTCCAACGAGCCTTGGGGGAGCTGGGCGAGGGGAGGCACGGAGTTAGCGACTCGTTAGCAGTGAAGAAGGGCATGCTTTCCGGGAACCAGCAGGGCTTTGCTTCTGTAGCTGAGGCACCCGAGGGAGGGGCGATGTGGAAAGCCTCCAGGGAACGAGGCAATGTTTTGTGCTTGCTCCGAGGATGTGACTATACATGGTGACAAGCAGAAGAGAGTGTGGCCAGAGCCTGGCGGGGCCTAAAGAAGCAGTCCTTCCGTTCGGGAAGGTGAATGAAACTCTTTTAAGGAAAAAAAAAACAAAAAACAAAACAAAAACCCTGAACAAAACGAGCCAGCTTCCATCCTGTGCTTGGTGCCACCCAAAGGAGCCCTCGGCCAAGGTAAAAACATGGCCAGAATTTCTCTGGTCAGTAGTCCAGGCAAGGGGCTTGAGAACTGGGCAGACTGAAATGCCATCTGCTGTTTTGCAAGGAGGGCACAGAGTGGAGCAGGGGATCAGCATTTTTTATCTAACGCCCTCTCCTCTTCGACCATCATCACTGAGGTTACTGCTATTAATCCCAGTGCTTTAAGGGTCACCTGGTGCTACCTGGCAGCTCTCTCAAAGGGAAAGAGGTGCACCTAAGAAACCTGAAGTCACTGACATTTAAAATTGTAGGCTGTGGAGAAAATTTGCAGCTGTGCGGATGGTGTAGCAAAACAGAAAACTATACCAATGTGCCTTACAGGTTCCGAGGCTGGCTTGCTGTCATGTAGTTGCTGAGAAAATAATTTTATGTACAACCAGCGGGCTGCCATAAAGGCACACCAGGTTCAGCAAGCATTTGCAAGCACAAAAAGCAGGAGAAATACCCTCCTGTATGTGTGAAATCTGCTGCTTTCTTGTCTGTCCAATAAGGGCAATACTAATTATACTACTTTTCAGCTACTGTTTTTATCCCATTTTCTTCCCTCGGGGCTCAAACAGATCACCAGTATCCCCCAGAACCAGGGCATCCCATTTACCATGCCTTTCTATGCAGGATAAATAGTCTGTTTCATACGTGGGGGGGTGTAGGGAGGGCAGACTGTGTATTCCTCAGTCACAAGTGGTGAAGACGGAGAAAAGGTCAGCAGTACTGTTTAACATTAAGTAGACAGTGTCTCTTCAAAGAGGAATGCTGTTTATCAGTAAGGCTAAACATTTTTTCTTTCAAACAGAGGTTAGAATCAGAATATTCTGGTTGTCACCTGGTACAGTTTTGAGTTTTTATTGTTACATAGAGCTATCCCAACTGGAAACTTCCAGTTTGCCTTATCAGCAAAGACCTTTGCTCACAAAAATAGTATCCTATTTCCTTATTACTGTGTTTTATTCTTTACAGTCATAAATGAACAACAGTAAAGCTGCAACATCTTCTGTGTTTCGCAGCCATCACCACATCTGTTTCCTTTTCTTTCCCTCTGTCCCCATACACATACCTACACCCCCAGCCCTACTGTCGCAGGTGAATTATTAAGTCACCATTGTGGGGTTAACTAAAAGGTTTTATTAATGATTAAATGATGATCAAATTACAATAAATCAATGATTGTTAATTAAATGATAATCAAGTTATGATTAAGTAATAATTGAATGATAAACTGTTTAACAATGATTTAACAATAATAAGTTGTAATAAAATGCTACTCGAACAATGATGTAATTGATGATTTCAACAATGATTTAAACGATCATGGTGATCAAACACTCTGCTGCTTACTACACTTCTAATACTTAAGCTATAGCTGGATATATAAATGTTGCTAGCATACAATATACTTTTAGGCCTAATGTAAAATGTCACTTACCTTGTTATAGATACCAGATGCCGGGTAAGGGGTCTCTTGACCTCCAGGGGTAACCCCCTGCTCATAGGGAGATCACCGCCATGCAGCCCGCTGCCATACAGGAGAGCTCAGTGGGCTCGGGGGAGCTACAGATATCTGTAGCGTAAAGTGACTGGCTCATAGTCAACGCCCGCTTTGGCATATGTGCAGGTGTGCAGCTGTAGCAGTTGTAGTTTTGTCTAGTCCCAGCTCAGGCTGGTACTCTTAGTTCCTGATACGACGTGGCCTAGACTTCTTAGTTCCTGAGAAGATGTGGCCTAGCACAGTTCTTACAGTTTGCACTATCAGCAGGGCTGATTCGTTGGTGATGCCTGAACCAAAGTGCTGCCCACTCAGAGTGGGTCCACCTGTCACACCTACCCAAATCACAGATACTCTAATCTGCATGTTGCTCTTTCAGAGACCGTGAAATGGCTAGTTTCCTAGCAAGCCCCGAGGGCACAATTGCGTATAGAAGTTGACTAGAAGAGCTAGGTAGAAGGAGCTATTCCACAATAGCTGCATTGGAATACCTCATTCCTGCTGCTCTGGAATAGCTCCTTCTGGAGAGGCTTCTGCAAGACCAAGAATTCTTCGTCCTCATCTGTCAGATTGCTTTAATTTGCAAAGAGTTGTTATTACTTCAGGATACTGCATTTAGTAGATCTTTTTTCAATAGTTATTCCAGATAGTTTACCTGTGTGGATTACCAGTATGATTAAACTATAATGTGCTAGTTGTCCATGACAACAAAACCAGGCTGATTTGTTACATATCTGGGAATAACAGATTCCTTCCTAACTTTTATATTCTTAAGCTGAAGATCCACAAAGGTAGAAATTGCATCTTGCTATATTTGTCTACAGTATCTTGTATGCAGGGGCCCTGGTCTTATTTTTAGCAAAACTGTGACACAGGGAGGTAAAATACCAATTATCTATAGCATCTTTTATGAGTCAATGCACATTTAGCTCTGAAATTCCAAGAGCTGACAGCAAAAGGTAATAGCTGGTGCCATTACTAGCAGCAACTTTGTCTAATATAATTTTTCTTTTTTTTTCAACAAATAGGGATGTAAATTTTATACTAAAGCACAAGTGAGCTTAAACTGAAAGCCACATTTAAAATTTTGGAGGGCTCCAGGCAGATCTCTATGAAAATATGCAGCAGTTTTTATACAGATCATTATCAAATTCTCTAACAACATATCCTTTTTTCTTACCTCTGGCACAGAAGAAAATGTAAAGTCACACAGATACAGATTGCATAATTAATTTTAGCACATAAAGCTACATAAACCTTTGGTGTCATGTTCTAAAAGACAGCTCCTCAAAAAACTTGTTGCCATAACTCTCTGTCTTAAGCTATTATCTTGTAGAACTCTCTTCTCCAGGCTGCTTTCTACTCCCACTTGATCTGTATACTGACCTTACTGCTTGATAGTAATGGGAAAACATTGCTTTCCCATGACATTGCGTAGCAGGGAGGCAGCCAGGTGAAAGTCAGCAGGTGTTGAGAATGGTCTGTCTTCAGATGCATGTGGCACAGGAAAATTAATGTACATGAGAAGCAAGGCAGGAGTTAGGGAAATAGCTGTAATTAATACACATTCAGTTTATAGCCGGTTTCACTGGTGGCATAGTTTCACCTTCTTAGTTCAAGGGAAATGGGGAAAGTATCTTCCAGCTGCCACATCCATGTACCTTGCCTGTTAGTTCAGTAGCTTTCAAACTGTGGTCCCTGGATATCTAGGGATTTATGAACAACCTGTAAAAGTTAACTACAGTTAAATGAGAAAAGCAGGCCAGCCTATCAGTAAATTTACATTCAAGATGCAATTCTGCAGTTTCTGGGGTTTCCTCACTGGATAGGGTTACTCCCTGTGTATCTGTGCATTTTCACTTTTCTTGTAGTGCTTAAATTCCATCTCGTTGGACAGAAAAAGTTTTTATGTTCATTGACAGGCTCTGAGGAGTGGCAGATCAAAATAGACATCTGTGCCATTGATTTCTACCTCTTACACCACTTAAGTCCTGCAAAGGGCCAAGTCCAAACTCTGTCCACCTCCCTAGCCACTTCTCTTACGCTTCAAGCTATAATTAACCTGTTAGACCGTAGCAGTGTTATGCCTTTAGTACACAGACCATAATAAACCAAAAGTAAAGTTCTAAGAGAACTGAGAGATCAAGTGCATCATTAGCACCCCTGGTCTTTGCCATAGCAGGAAGCATATTAGGTGAAAGTTGAATGAAACAGTCTGGTTTATTGGACATTCGTTGTCTAGAAACAATATAATGACAACTGCTTTAAGCAGTGCTTGAAGTAAAAGAGGTAAGAGAGATATTTGGCACCTGCTAGTAAAATGCAATCAAAGAATAATTGCTGAGCTCTTGCCATTAAGATTCTGCTGAATGTTTTTAGACGCACAGCCTTTGCCAGGGTGGTTTGTATTTTCCAGGGAGCCCAACTCCCAGTTCGGCATCTACGTGTAATGGTCAGATCTGTGAATGCTTGGCTTCTGCTGGACACCGCTGTTTTCAAAGCAATCCTGAACATATTGCAGAAATATTATCAGGCACCTGACCTACTAAAAGCTGTCAGAAAACAAGAGGGATTGCAGATGAGAAAAGCTGGCCATCTAGTCCTGTGATAGGGATCAGTTCATGGTAGGCACCTCAGGTTTTGGAAGCTGAGGGTATCTGTACACAATAGTCAGCTGTCAGCATGCATTTATGAAACCAAAGGAGATCGATATGGCTCTTTATGACTTTGTGAAGCTTGCATCAGTTTCCTCAGATTCAAGCAGGGGTGTTTGCTGGTGCACTAACAATATCACAGCCAAGACAAAGCTCTTGTCTCTGCCAGAAGGGATTGATTCAACAAGAGCAAGTGTAGGGTCCTGCACCTGGGAAGGAAGAATGCTAGGCACCAATATAGGCTAGGGGTGGACCTGCTGGAAAGCAGTTCTGAGGAGAAGGATCTGGGGGTCCTGGTAGATAGTAAATGTGCCCTTGTTCGCCAGGAAGGCCAACGGAATCCTGGGCTGCATAGGGAAGAGTATGACCAGTAGGTCGAGGGAGGTCATTCTCCCCCTCTACTCGGCACTGGTGAGGCCACAACTGGAATACTGTGTGCAGTTCTGGGCTCCCCAGCTCAAGGGGGACAGGGAACTACTGGAGAAAGTCCAGCGTAGGGCAACAAAGGTGACCGGGGGACTGGAGCACCTCCCGTATGAGGAAAAGCTGAGAGAGCTGGGACTCTTTAGCCTGGAGAAGAGAAGGCTGAGGGGAGACCTTATGCTTTCTTGTAAGTATCTAGAGGGTGGACTGAAGGAGGGTGGAGCCAGACTCTTTTCAGTGGTTGCTAGTGTCAGGACGAGGGGCAATGGGCACAAGTTGGAACATAGGAAGTTCCATTCAAATATAAGAAAAAACTTCTTTACTTTGAGGGTGGCAGAGCACTGGAACAGGCTGCCCAGGGAGGTTGTGGAGTCCCCTTCTCTGGAGATTTTCAAGACCGGCCTTGATGTAGTCCTGAGTAATGTGCTCTAGGCATTCCTGCGTCAGCAGGGGAGTTGGACTAGATGATCTCTAGAGGTCGCTTCCAACTCTAAAAAATTTCGTGATTCTGTGATTAATAGAGGAGCTTGGTCCCGAGGTTGCAGCTTGTCTGCGCAATGTTAGTTGAGGCGTAGAAGTGTTTTTTGCACAAAGGTTTCAACTTTGGATGCCCCTGTAGGATCAACACATAAGTCAAAACTACAACTCGTGTGAACACTGTTACTACTACCACTGTTACAGCTGAGGTGGGGACTGTAACAGCTGGCCTTCCCATGATGTTTTCCAAGAGCCTATCTTTGTGTCCCACAGAGATGACTCTGGCTTCTGACCACATGACTTCATCCAGCTGTTCTTATGTTAAGAAAGGAATGGCTTTTCCCACTGACACTGAGAAGTGTAGTTAGACAAAAAGGAATCCTTTAATATTGTAATCATAATGGAATATTTACGGCCTTGTCTCACAGAGCAGGCAGTAGAAGACAGAGACGCCCTCTTGCATTAGCTATCCAGAAGCCTCCTGAAATTTCACATCTTTGAAACACGTAGGAAGCTTTGTTCCAGGAATGCCTGCCCACAAGAATACCTCTGTGGAGAGGATTTTGGAGCAGACAGAAAATCAGCTTTCTCATTTAAAGCACTAGCACAGCAGACATTATTCTGCACCCCAAGAGGATATTACTCATTTTTCTACTATTCCTCAGTGTGTGCAGAGGTTAAATTTTTCCTGAACAGTACAATTCAGCCAAGTAATTAGGGGACTAATGAAGATGGGGACGTAGATTTGGAACCAGGTGAACCAGGAGTTTCTGGAAGGAATCTTCACCATGAGGATCTAAGTAAAGAAACAAGCCAAATATATAGCTTTATATTGCCATACCTTCTAAATGTGTTTAGGCAATAGCTTAGTTCTACACAGAACATATGTGAAAGTGGCCTCCACTGCAAGTATTTACGTGGTTGCAAAGTAGTTACTCTTCAGTATTCATACAGGTTTTTTTAAAGCACTGTAAAATCCAATTCTGATTCTTGCTTTTGTCCTCAAACTTTATTTTTCTGTCAGAAATGCCACTTAAATACTTAAAGAACAAACTTTTTTTTTTTCCCCCTAAAAAGGAAAATAAATGAAAGTGGCCGTACCAACAGCTTCTGAAAACAGAATAGCTTCTGTAAAGTCAGAATCGTCCTGATGACTAGAAAACAGCCTGACCAGAAACTCTGGATTCACGTCCTGCAGATAAGATCAAACTTCACCTCTGTAGAAGTAATAAATTTCTGTCTAGATTTGAAACTCTCAGGTTCCCAGTGTTACAGCCAAAAAGTGGGGAGAAGATCAGTGTCTCCCCTCTTTTCTAGATCCTTCAGCTTGGTTTTGGCGTGAACTAGAGTATTTGACCCACTTTAATAAGCTCCTGACCATTTTTAGTCTCTGTGGTTCTCCCACTACTCAGTGAAAGCAGCCTTTTCCTCTGCAAATAAACTGATCAAGAGCGTGGCAGTCAATGTGAGTGCTAACAGCCCAGGCCGCAGAGGAAGATCTGGAGAGAAGCAAAAGTGCCTGTTTGATGGTGGTTTTCCTTGAGGTGTTCTGAGTAGCAAAACCAGAATAAGAGCTCTAAGATCCTGACTTGTGTTACTGAGGAGGTGAAGCCAGGGTAAGTCAGAAATGCTTGTGAAGGTGACACTGTGACCTGCATGGCTGGCTTCCAGTCCTACGTGCTTTTTCAGAGTTAGCTACTTGTAAGAAGCAAGGAGATCCCTTCCGAGAGGGTGGTGCTTACCTGCACCACCTTACCACGAGCTGTAGGTGGAGTCCCAGCACAACTTTCCCAGCAGGCAGGGCCGGTGGAGAACTGACTGACAGGCAGCAGACTCAAAGGGAGTCGGTCCACCCGCAGGGACCTGGGGAGTACCTTTTCGTGGTGCAGGTGAGCCTGACCCTTGAATAACAAGGGCTGCAGAAGAGCAAGACCTCAGGCAAGCTTGCCTTTGACTCATCTTGTGAGGATGCAGCCCCCACACCTCATCTGGCCACCAGCCAGCTGTTCCTGCTGCTTCAGGGAAAACATGACACCCATTTCTCCCTTTTCAGTAGAAGACTGTATGAGGGAGGAGGCCTCTTGCTTGAGTGGGCCTTCAGTGTGTATCCCAGGAGCTACAGAGCTCACTGCAGGCTCATAGTTTTTGTAGCTCAGATCTCCAGCATAGCTGGTAGATGGAAAGTAAGTTTCTTCACTCCCTGAGAACTAAACTACCTTCTAGCTTTTCTTTGTCTCCTTTTCCCACTGTGGTCCTCACTTCCAAGTTTGGAGGCTGACTCAGCGACAGTGCCAACAATGCTGCTCACATTAAGAGGAAGCTCAAAAGTATGTCAGTGTGAGTTGTAGAACATGATTCTGCATTTGTGTGTTCCCTTAATGTTTGTGACTGGTTAGCAGAAAATGAGAAAAAGGAAAGCCCTGGATTTTGGATGAATAAGTGCATTTAAATGCCAGGTCTTTGCACCTGATGGATTTCAGGTCTTCATGTCCTCAATCATCATGGCTTGGATCTTGCAGCTGAAATGCAGCCATCACCTTTGAGGTCTCTACAAGGTCCACTGATGCAATACAATGCAGTGTCTGTGAAACAGGATTTTGTAATCACAAATTAAAAAAAAAAAAAGTGGGAAGACACTGCAGATTCTCATGCATCAGTGTAAATTTGTTATCTCTATTTAATTACACTAAATCTTTGAAGTCTTGTGTTTTTGTGAGTCATACCATAGCACAACACTGATGCCACAGTCTATCCAAGGACAGTCTGAGATCTCACAGCATGAAGTGCTTGGTCTCTAGCAAATATTTGGAATAATTCTTGTATATTTTCCATTAATCTTAGTAAAAGGCCTTTCATAGAAGACTGTCAGATTCCCATATGGCAATAGGAAACAGTTCTCTTAATGGTAAATAGTTTTGAAGTAGTCTCAGAATTAGACCACCTCTGAGTCATTTCTTCTAAATGGTCTACATTTCTGAGATAGAGAAGAAAAGCCACAGCTCTGATTTCTTTCCATCCACACATCATTGCTTAGGCTGCTTCAAATAACAGTGCAGAGAAGCAAAAACGGTTAACATTTTGTTCTGGGAGCACCATTTGATGATCAGAACTTCGTGAAGGCAGAAGCTTAAAAATGTGAGAAAGTCTCCACTGAATGGGGCACAGTCAATCAGCTGGGAGGGCACGAATAACTCAGTTCATAAGGAGAGGGAATGGAAAGTATAAGGGAGAATCAAACAGCAGATTAAAAAGGGAAATTTCTGGCACAATAGAATTAATCTGAGCAGCCTAATTGCCCTACTTTTGTGTAAGCTTCTGATAGCCAGGCTGTTAGGTGTTCATGGCAGCCCAGAGAAGCAGAATAGAAAAGCCAAATGTGGCAAAATCTAATTTTTGTGAAGGTGGATGTTTGCTTAAGTGTGTGTGTGTACACGAAACATATGTATATTTATATAAATGTTACAATTTTAAATTAAAGGCATATAATTTTAAATTACAAACTTTTAAATAACAAATATGAGTCAATGGCTCAGTTGCAACTTGCTTATTTTGCTGCGACTGTATTTCACAGGGTCTAGAAAGTAGGAGACACCTGAGAGAGGGAGACACACACGCATTACCCTTAGTGTACACATGGCTTTAGTGAACCAAACTGGTATCTTTGTTATCTTGCTTCACACTCTGAGGAGTAAAGTGAAAAAGCATGAGTTTGGAAGTGTGCGAGTAACAGAAGGGAAGCATGTGTCATTCCACAGAGGTAAAAGTTTGTCTCTTAAATATGTGCTGGGCTAATATAGAAGAGATCTGGCTTTGATTCTTGGCTATGACCCAAGTCTTACTATGTCACTGTGACCAGATAGTGGTATGTAAGTTCTCTGCCTTCAACAGAAACAGATTTCCACAAATCCCGTATCCACGTTGCCTGTTACGCATTTCAAGCACAGTAATAAACACAACAAAGGCCTATCTAGCTAAGCCAGATCAGAGCTCCTACATCATGAAAAGGGCTTAGGGGCACTTTGCTGGAAACTAACTTTAGCTCATCTTTCCTCAACCTCCCATGACAATTCTGTGATGCCTCCACCTTGGGGGATTCCTCAGGGGCCTTTTGTTTTGGCTTATGCAGTGACTAGCCCTCAAGCTTTCCATTTTCTCAAATCATGGTCTTAATCATCTTTTTTCTTCCTCTCTAGGCTTGGACAAATTGTGCAGGTTTGGCAGCCACTGCCCCAATGATACCTTGCAATCCAGGGAGGATGCATTGCAAGTGAAGGAATGAGGGCATGAATAGAGCTGGGGTGCCCTCCTTCTGCAGGAGCCATGTTACACCAAGTCTGGCAGCTCTATGGGAGGTGGTGCCGTTGGTCCAGTCCTTTTATCCATCTCCTCACGCTGACTGTGGTGACATTCGGTGTGCTCGCACCTTTGATTTGCCACCGGCTCCTCCACTCTTACTTCTATTTGCGGCGCTGGCACCTGAACCCCATGAGCCAGGAATTCCTGGAACAGAACCAGCAGGAAGGCCAGGCTGCCCTCCATTACTTTGAGGAGCTGCAGATACCAAACGCCTCCGAGGCCTCTGGCAGTGATGCCTTCCAGCCCTTGCTTCTGGTCACCATTATCACTGTGCAGAGGCGGAACAACTTCCATTATGTCTTGCAAGTGGCCTCCCGCTTCCACCACCTCCTCCAGAAATGTGGTGCACATTGCCAGAGTCACCGCATCCTCCTCTGTAATGTGGAGTCAGACCCCAGTAGCCATCAGGATGTCAAGCTGCTGAGCAGTTTCTTTCCTATGGTCAGTCGTGATAAAACTGGGGAGAACCCTGACCCCAGAGTGAACCAGTTTGAGAAGGAGAAGCAGGACTACATCTTCTGCCTTGAGCAGTCGTTGTTGGCGTACAACCCAGAATACATCCTCATAGTGGAAGATGATGCTGTGCCAGAGGACGAGATATTCGCTGTCTTGCAGCACCTCTTGTTGGCCCGGTTCTCCAAACCATACCTCAGAGATGCACTCTACTTCAAGCTTTACCATCCCGAGAGGCTTCAGCGCTACTTCAACCCCGAACCCATGAGAATCCTGGAGTGGCTAGGTCTAGGCATGTTTCTGGGGCCCGTGCTGAACTGTGTGTACTCCTGGGCAACTGGGCGCCCCAGCCTTAGTTGGCCCATTGCCTTGTTCTTTGCTTTGTACAGTATGGCTCTGTCAGAGCTGGTGGGACGGCATTACATGCTGGAGCTGCGCCGGCTGGCCCCCACGCTGTATAATATCGTGCCGGTCACTGAGTGCTGCACACCTGCCATGCTTTTCTCCGCTCCTTCTGCCCGCCGTGCCTTAGGTTACCTGAAGGGGCTGCACTGCCGCCAGGGTTTTGCTAAAGATATTGCCCTCTACTCGCTGCTGCGCACTAAGGGGGAGAATGCCTATGTAGTGGAACCCAATCTGGTCCAGCACGTGGGAATGTATTCTAGCCTTCGGCTAAATGACAACCCAAAACTGTTGTGATCTGTTCATGCCTTTCCAGACACAAAGCCCAGAGAACTTGCCACTGGGCAGAGAGAGAGTGTGCAAACTCAGATGTTGTGCTGCCCACACTGGGCATCCTGTGCCTCCAGGTGGACAAAGAATAACTCCAAAAAAAAAAAAGTTTCTTAAAAAATAAACTTATGTACACGCAGACCCTATTTAATATATACTTGGAATTAATCACCGTGCAGTACATGGGAGGGGAGTGGCGGATTCCAGTGGAGGGTTGTGGATTGTCTACTCTCCTGTATCATTCCTAGGGAAAAACTCTCATGCCAATATAAACAGCTATACTGCCTACTCTCCTTTACATTGTTTATAGAAATCCTCACCTTAGGGCAACAGAAGTGTTGGACAAAGTGAATGTTTCAAATTTAAGCTAGTGAGGAAGAAAAGCCCTTATTTTCCCATGCTTACTAAGATCTGATCTCTGACCCCTGTCTGTTTCAAAGCTGTGGTTTTGAGCAGATCTTTCAGAAGCAACAGTGGTTTATGTAAACTTTCCCACATATTTCACCTAGATTCCTGAAATTTTACAAAGCCTCTATTTGTTACTGTCTCCCCCTACAGATCCTATCTGCATCTCCACCCTTCCCACTCCTTTTTCTTGGAACAGAAACTTAAAAGCAAAGCCTCTGCTGTTTCGTTAAAGGTGACGTCTGAAGGTAGGAATAGGAAAACAGACTAACAGCCATTGATGTGACACATCCAGGTCACAAATGCATGTTTTCTTTGCTGCATTATAGACGTTATAAACAACATAGCATAACTACCATGTTGGTTGGTATCATAGAATCATAAAATCACTAGTTGTAATGGATCCAGGTTGTTAAGAGAGGCCTTATCAGTTCCTGATCGGACTTAGACATTCAACATCAATTTACCTTGACATCCTATCAGCAGAGAGGCAAAGGAAAGATTAGATCAGGTGCCACTATTGTGCAGGATCCTTGTTTCATTTTGGAGCTGTGGTTCACAGCTCAGCCTAAGTGGTCATTCACTGCTCCTGGCGGCAAGCAAAATACCCATAGAAAACAAAGCTAGCTGTTCATAAAAACAAGCAACAGCAGCAGAACACATCAGAGGGCCACTCTGATACTGACCCATTAACTTAATGTGCTCTGGTGGTAAGGCATTTGGGATAGGTACTTTGTACCACAGCTGTGGGCACTGTTAAATATAAAACCATGCAGATGACAGAGTTCTCGTATAGAATCAAAACTGGCACCAAAATGTTTATGTCTAATGAAAAGCCCACCTTGACTTCAGTGGACTTTTAATCAAATTCACTTATATGTGGAGTCTCGTTGAACTGTTTTTGAAACCATATTCCTAGCTTTGGAATGAACCAAGTACAGTATTTTTGTAGAGTTTTGGTCAGTGGGGGGTTAGTTTTTTGGTTTTGGTGAAGGAAGAGCTCTGCTTTGAATTTTATTTCCCCTGGTCTCTCCCAGGTGATTTATGCCTTAAGCTCTTAACAAGTCTAGTTGTAGATGTGAAAGACATAGAACTCCTGAGAGATTAAACCAAAGCAAGCTGCAAACCTCCAGCTGTCAGCGTGTGATGGCTATCCATTACACAACACAAATGCCTAACACAAGTTAGACGATTAGAAATGGCTTCACAACACAGAGCAGTGCTTTGCTCTCTTAGTAATCAGCTGGGATACTTTTGTAACACCTTTGGAAATCAGATGTGACTGAAAACTGCTCGTGGATTCCGTGTCCCTCCAAAGGCAAAGCACCTCTCCTGTCAGAGGACACAGGAAAAATTGCAGAGGCAGAACCACCATTTATTCCCAGCTGCTGAAAACCCCAAAGACACCAGAGTGGTCACACAGTAGCAGGTGGACAAACCTATTCTCAGGCTTTACTATAATACAGTTAAGATGGCAGGATTTGAGTGTCATTGTATATTTATTCCACTAAGTGCCTGCACACGTGCGGAAATACAACTTGCTTGTTTATGCATCTTCAGCTGTGAATGTTTCCGTGCAGTGTGCTTTCTCTTCACTCTTTTTCTGACTTTGTACTGTACAAATCCAGGACAATGTCCTCTTCTTTGCATGAGGGTCCATTCATACTCATTCTTGCAAAGAAAATCTCGCAGCAAGGTACAATAAATGGGACAGAGAAAGGAAAAAGGAGGAAGGAAAAGAAAGAAAGAAAAAGAAAGAGAAAGAAAGAAAGAAAAAGAAAGAAAGAAAAGAAATCTTAGAAAAGAAAGCAACTAACTTTATGCAATTAATAAATGTTTTGGTGTGGGAAATGATTTATCTGTTTGTCTCAAATGTTATTTTTCTTGTTTGCCCTTGTCATCCCAGAAGTCCAGGGGAAGTCAATAATTTCGGTGAGCTTCATAGCTGAAAATTAAGAACATCAATTTGAAGCATCCCTTCTAAACTAGAAGACAATTTTCAGGGCATAAGAGATGAGAGAAGTTGACTGGGCGAACAAACAACATGCAGAGGGCTGCCAACTTGAACGTGCCAGTGAGAGAGTTTCAGATAAACCTGTTGAGAATGAACTCCTTTGTGCAAGGAGCAGGTTAACAAATTCTTCAGGTCCTTCTGGAATAATTTCCTTAAGTGCCCAATTCACCTTTATAACACAGGTGCTTTTACTGAGCTTGTTGGGAGCTATTTCTGAGTTACTTGGGTATTTGCTTGGTGCCCACCATGCCAATGTGGCGTCTCAGGTGAGCATTCCTTTTTCTGCTGCCTCTGAACTTTCACAAGTAGATTGATTTTTGTCTGTTTTCTGTGCCACATGTTTTATTAGAAATGACAAGTCACAGAATTGTACTTCACCCTTGGAACAGAAAATGGGAGGTTACTGTGAGTTCTTAAGTCCTGTTGGATTTTGTTCTACAGTTTGGGCTAAAAATGCAGTCTCAAACACACAAGCCTTTTCCCTCACTTTTCTGTCGGGGGAGTGGAGCTGAGTTGCTGTATCTCGGGCTACGTAAGTTCAAGGCCTAGCATTAACTCCTTGAAACACGGACTTAAGAGTTTGGTTTTATTCACATTAAAATGAACTTTGTGACTATTTTTGAAACAATATAGATTTTCTTGGGTGTTGGTTCATTCCCAATAGTTTGGAGATTATTTCTCAACACAGGAACTACTTCTTGCACAAGAGGATTCTTTCCTGATGGGCCAGACAGCAGGACTCAAGGCATTATTAACCAAGACAATTCAGGGGAAGTCATTCAATTAAATAAAAACTACCTTTGTTTCCAAGGCATGTCCAACATAAGCATGATTCCGGCAGAATACAAAGCATAAATTGATAGGTGTCTATTAGATTAGAAACCCAAGAGGATTTTCTAACTACAGTATCAATGTCTTAGTGAGAAGGCACTGCATTTGAAAAGAATGAAAGAGCCTTCCTCTCAGTTGTGAGGAGCTGTGAGTCATCAGACTGGGTATTTCAACAGCAATTTGGCTGGATGCAGGGTGAATAACTTTTTTCCTACACATACTTAGAAGCAAACTTTCTACCAAATAAACAACCTTTCTATTAAAACTCTATTGTCTCTTCTTTCTGTATGCCACTGTTTGTTTCCATAACTAGCAGATCCATCTCTTTCCTTACTATACTTAAGAAAGAGACTTCTGTATTCATGCATCTGCATACATCTGCATGGATGTAATAATTTGGATTCTACAACAATTCAGGTTGAAAAGGACCTCTGAAGGTCCCTGGTCCAATTCCCCACTCAAAGCATGTCTTATTAGACCAGGTTGCTCAGGCCCTTCTCCAATCAAGTACTAGGGGACGTGAGACAAAATTAAGTTCTGGGTGCTGGAATTTAACGTTACTATACTTTTGTACAGAAAGACTAGATATTTTACAAAAGGTGATTTTCTGTGGGAGACAGTTGTAGTTACAAAGGCACTGGCAGCTTCTCTCCTGAAGTTAGAGTTTCTTTTTGTGTATTTCCACACCAGCTTTATAGATATTGTATCCAAATTCGGCAGATGGCAGGCTCCAACATATGGTTCTGAATAATGTTTAGTATAACATACATTTGCCAAAAATGCATATAGAATAAGGTACTCCATGCTCTGTGCTCCTTCATGTGCCTCTGTTGCTAGAGAACTTCATTTCCATGAACTGTCCTCACAGCTCAGGCTTTGACAGAAATCTGCCCCATTTGTCCACCTATAGGTCAAGAGTCAGCAATATCAATGTCCATTTCCAAGACTTTCCTCTGCATGTCAAGATATGAATGCCACATGCCCAGCTGTGTAACCGCTGGTGATTTTTCAATGTTGACGAAGAAAAATAGTGTTATATGTTCCTATCCTGTTAGTAAGCCTCTGCCCAGCTATGTATTCTTCATTGCCTACTTTCTCTTTGGTGTCCAGTATTCCTCCAGCAGTGCAGAAACCACATCTACAATAGTCTTTTCAGCAAACTGGTCCACTTAGACATCTGCGGTAGTTTGTATTTTGCAAATTGTATGCCAGTGTTAACATGCAGCACCTAAGTGTGCTTTTTTGGGAGACTGTGTGCTGCTTAGATAAACAGGTAATAAACAGTTAAATGTCTCCCATTATAGCAGCCAGTTGTTTGCCTACTTGCTTTTTTGAAAATGTCAACAGAAAGGCACAGAGACCAGTGTCATTACTGCATTTATCTTCATGTCCTGTTACAGCTATTTTGCACAGCCCAGAAATACTGCCACTGGCAACCTGATTCAAAGTTGTATCCTTGCTTGCCATCCCCACTATTGAAATGACTACAGGATACAGGTTTTCATAACAGTAATGTTATGTGCTTGCCTATTTTTCATTCCAAGTCATGGTGTTTGTTGCAGTCCAGCTTCAAGATGCAAAGAACAAAGAGCAAGCAAACCCTCCCACTGCAAGCCCCTCAGTGCTCTTTGTGGGTCTGAGTCTGTTCTCCCCAACACCCTCCATACCCTCCCTGATGTATGTGTCTGCAGACACTGCTGTGGAGACAGAAATACAGGCGATTTCTTTCAGTGGGGTTAAAGTCCAGGCTGGCTGTATTGGGGGTGAGGGCTGCAGGTGAATGGGGAAAACAAACCACTTAATAAACAATAGCTCTGATTAGATAGGGATGAACAAGCTGGACTTTGAGACAGTTAAGCAAGACTGCAGAGTACAGAAAACAGAAAATATCCAGCACAGTGTGGAGAGGTGAGGAGGAGGCAGACTCCGTTCAGCTCAAGTCTGCTCTGATTAGACTTTAACCCCATCACGCAGGCAGCACTCTCTTGGGGCACACAGAGCCAGGTGTTTTCCATGTGGATGCATATTATAGTCAGACATTGTTCCAGCTTGCAGTGTTTTTTTCCATTCCATTTCAAACCCTTTTACAGGCCTGACCACATACAAAATTGTTGATAAGATTAATAGTACTTCATTTACTGAAGTGCAGAGGGAAGCTTTAACTCTCTCATTTTTCTCTTGGTGACCATGTAATCTCTGAAATTGCTTCATCCATTTCTCTCTTTTTCATCTTTCTTTCTCAGATGTACTACAGTTTCTTTTCACATTACTTATTGTTTGCATTTAAAATGCTAGTTAGTATGAGTAATTAAAAGGCAAAATCACTATCAGAATGATACTGCTAGAAACGCACAGAAAAAACACAGTCATCAACCTGAAGAAACATAAGCAATTCTAAAATATTTACCTGTTGCCTTTAAACCAGGCTTGCCATTGATTTTAAAGCACTTAATCCAGCAACAGTCTTCACTCAAAACTTCAATACAGAACTGACAGATCCTTTGACAGCACAGTTGGATATAACAAGGACAGCAATTAAATTAACTTCTACTATGAAAATCCAGTACTTGTATTGTCAAACTCAAGAAAGCAAAACCACAGATTAAGACCTAAATAATAACCTGACACCTGTAAATACAGTTTTTAGTGGTCTTTAAAATTTTTAAATGTATACTACGGTCAACTTTTGTATGGTAATTTCAGATGGAAAAGTCAGTATCAGCAAAATCTCTAAGCCATTCAAATACAAAAAGCCATAATCCATGCAGAAAAAATTCAGTCACTGTGTTTCGTTAGATATATATTTAAGTAACCAATTCTCACACACCCAAAATTCTCAAAAAATATTTAGTAATCCTTAGTCTATTAAAAGATTTTTCTTTTCACCAAAAAAAGTTGATCAGCAGTCACTGCAATATTCTGTAAAATTATTTTTAAGAATACCAATAGCTGAGAGTACTTCTTCTTTACATCAACTGCCCTCCCTTCCCATTCTCCCTGTCCTTATCCTCCGCCTGGGATCTTTGCAGTACTTGCCCCTTCTGTTGCCAGAGGCAGAGGGGAATGAGAAACCCTAGGGAGGGAGAGTTGAGTTATATAACGTTGGAAAGCATGGAAGGCTTTATATCCATGTTACATGTCATAGCATTCTTCAGCAAAAAGGTATGGATTAGGAAGGAGAATGTTAAGGAAAACAAAACAACACAAACACAAGGCTTTCAATTAGACTCCATCCTCAGCTTTCTCAGAGGTTTCTCTGCTGTCATGGTCTGCTACCACTGGCAGCATGTAAGCTGTTAAGATTTCCCACAGGCCCTGACCTTGGCATGCAGCTCTAGAAAAGTCAGGCTCAAAGAGGAAGTGCCCTAATGAGGACAGTGTTGCTCAGTGAGAGGAGAAATAAGATGTCTCACTGTGTCCATGTAAAGGTTAAAGGTATTGCTACATGAGCCAAACAAATGGAGAAACTACGTCATTCTTCAGGCAAACACTGGATCTTTGTGGTAAAGACATACTAATGTCCAAGGCCGCAGAGCCTGTTGTTGCTGAGGGTATGATGTTTGCCTAACAGTCCCTGCGCTGTACTTTTCTCCAGCAGTACTGACCTGTTGTATGGGGAGAAAAAAAAAAAAATTTAAATCAAGTCTGTCTACTTGGATTTGGTGAATAGCTGTAGTGTGATTTCATATACCCATTATAGAGCATTAGCACTTTTCACAGAAAGATTTTGCTAAGCAACTGAGTAGTTTGTATGTCATTTTAATATGGGTAGGTGTTTCACTGGGATTTTGGTGGAAAAATTTGGCTTGCACTTGTGCACCTGTATGTGGGCATATTTCTTCTGATAACCATCATTGTCACATACACAGTGCATTAAAGGCAATCAGAACTTGCAGCTTCATTAATCCCGATACTGTAGCAGCACATTTTGCCTTCCCATATACCAACTGGAAAAGGAAGATATGTTTCTGTGCTAAATTTTCAAGTGAGGAAAATCATTGTAACACCTAGGAAGCCACTGAGATGATACTAACTCATGTCAATTAAGGATCTGTTGCATTGTTTCTGCATTTTGTTTTCTACTCTTCCTTCCTGCACTGTGTAGCTTCCTAAATATAAGCTTCCAGAAGATCTAACACTAAACTGAAAGTTATGCCCAAGATCCCTGTAAACAATTTCCATCATTCCTCTTGTAGGTCTTTTCAGTCTGTTTAAGAAAGAGGAGGAATAATTTGAAATAACTGTAAAAAGTCTCAGTTTCACCACATCATGAATGGCCTTACACAGGGGAGGGGAAAGGGGAGGAACGCCAGGAGCGAGTCTAGGTCCTGTTAGTTGTGTAAAGTTGTGGTCTGACAGCCAATGACCGACCTCGAGCAATGACACCTCCCCAACCAGCCTGGGGAGGAGAGAGAATGAGGGAGTGGAGGGAAAAAAAAAAACAACCTGTCAAGAATTTTATAAAAGTTACTGATTAGAAGGACCAGGTCTCTTCGCCTGCAACCACCTCACCAGAAGGGTGTAGCAGCAGAGGCACTGTCCACAAACAAGTAAGTATAATAACTTAATTTCTAAACTGTAAAGGTGGTATATATATCAGCAGCTGAGACACAATGTGTTTATCTAAAGTGGGCTTGGGGAGTTGTTTTTGGTTTTGTTTTTATTTTTTTGTTCCAGGAACAGCTTGCAAGAAATAAGCACTCAGCCATTCTGCAGTGATCTTCCAATGTGACCCATTTGCTGCTAACAGTGGCTTTCTAACTTAGCTTAGTCACTCAGAACTCCTGGAGTAAGTGAATCCTTAGTCTAAGAGGACTAGAGCAATAACATACCTGCATTGTTTTCTACTGCTTTGTTTTGTATGTGTTTGTTTATGCTTGTGGAGTACATAAATTTATGTTTTGCAAGGAGATGAGAGAATGACTGGAGAATGCAGCTGGTCCTGACAAACACCAATGCTGACAGAAGTGCAATTATGTATATTCACTGTGCAGCTTCTTCTGAAGTATTAGTGCAGTAGTGTGGATAAGATTCTTCGGCGGGGGATGTAAGATAGTCTGCAGCGCAGGAAACTAAAAACTGCTCTTGCATTAGGCTGTAACCTTTCAAGTTGTGAAGACCCAGCTTCAGCAAATTGCTCAACAAACTCAAATCCTCACTGAGTCTGTGATCCTCCATCACTTTCTGAACTATCCCATGTGCCTGGCACCCAGAACTATTTAGCCCACCTGAAACCCTCACCACTGCTTCCCTCAGCCTCCACTGCTGGCATGACAAGACTTGAATTCCCACGCAAGTCTGACAGCATTTTTTTACCTTCTCTGAGAAGAGCCCAGCCCTAAGAGAGAAGCAGCTTCACCTTAATGACCACACTTGCCACTGCAGCCATCTTTAGCCAACATGAGTGCTCCAGGAGCGCTCTCCACTGCCTGCAGAGGCCAGGTCCCTGAGTACATAACCTTTCATACTTGCTAGAGGGATGAAACTGGGGTGCATCTGCTCAGGGCTTGAGTATAGCTCTGAGGCTAATGTGGGAATCAGGACAGGGAACTGCAGGTCTCACATACTGCCATCAACTAGAGACAGGATGTTGAAGCAAGGTCCCTAGACAGAGCATGAAGACAGAAAAACCCTTTGTTCTCACCTTCATAAGAGACAGCAAAAATCAACCAGGCAATTTACCATCATGTATGCCCCAAAGGACCTATCAAGGTGGTGAAATTAGTATGTCAATCAAAAACATCTGCTGCTTTTTCTAGGTGACAGAAGGCTGAATATCTGTTTTGTGCTATACCCTTGACTCAGTTTTTACAACCCAGAAATGAAACATTTTGCTATACTGAAACCTTCACTCCCACTGCAAAGACAAAAGGAGAACCATCCTGTGCTTCCCTCAGAGCACCTTCATACATACAGGAGGCACCACTGCTACTTCAACTCCCTAAAGCAAGTGCTCACACAGAATCATAGGGTAATCCAGGCTGAAACGGGCATTAGGAGGTCTGTAGTCCAACCTCCTGCTCAAAGCAAGTTCAGACCAGGCTGCTCACAGCTTTATTCAGGTGGGTCTTGGCAACCTCCAAGGACAGACACACCATAGCCTCTCTGTCAACCTGCTCTACTGCTTGGCTGTCCTAACAGTGAAAAATTCTTCATATCCAGTGCAAATCTCTCTAGTTTCAGCTTATGCCTGTTGTCTCTCACTCTCCCGTCACACGCTGCTGTGAAGAGCCTGGCTCTGCCTCTTCGATCACCACTCTGTAGGTATTGGGGGCTGCTGAGAGGTGCCCCCAAAGCCATCTCTGCTCAAGGCTGAACTAGACCCACCTCTGCAGCCTCCTCCTTGCAGAGCAAGTGCTTCAGCCCCATACCTTCTTGATGGCATCTGCTGAACTCACTCCACTTTGTCAGTATCTTTCCTGTACTGCAGGAGGCCAGCACTGGATGCAGTACTCAGATGTGATGTACAGAGTGCTGAGCACAGGGGGATAATCCATGTCCTCCCCTGGCTCTCTGGCTCAGACCCCTGTTCACACAAGATGCTGCTGGCCCTTGTTGCTGGCCCCTGTTCAGCTTGCTGCCTGACAGGGCCCTGGGCCTTCTCCAAAGAGCTGTTTCCCTCTCCCAGTAGCCCTGGTGGGATCACTGCCAGGGCTCTGCCCCCAAGAAACGGCTGGGCATTTGTCCTGGCTGAACTTCATGGTGCTCCTGTTGGTCACTTCCTGCCCCTCGTCTAGGCTCCTCTGGATGGCTGCCCAGCAATCAAGCGTATCAACTAGTCCTGCCAGCTTGGTGTCTAGATAAGAATGTGCTCCGTCAGAAGGATGGGGCCAGGCTTGCCTAGCCGTTCATACCGATCAGTTTGATGAATGTCCAAGTAACCAGACTTAGAAATAGCTTTTTAATGGAGCTCCATAGAGAGGTGAGGCCAGTAAATAGATTTATCCACTGTAATGAAAATATAAGGTACATAACTCATTATGTGTCTGTCTCTCCTATGCATACAAGCGTAAATGAGGAGTAAATCCAGTCAGGTCACATGCCAACATGTGATGGGCTAAATTTTTCAATACTTTTCATTCTCCCTATCAACTGTATTTATCTATTTATATATGCAACTTTTGCTTCTTCAAACCCTGCTCTTTGGAGGCGGAATCTCTTGTGTGCACAATGCAGACATGCATATGTGGTTTGTATTGTTAGCTGTCAGAGATGATGTTGAAGGGCTCTGTTTACTAGTAGCTGAACAGGAAACGCTACATGCATGGGATACAAACCGTACTTGAGAGTTTGGTCCTGCACTTTTGGAACCAATTTTATAAAAGAAGGCAATGAAGAGACCCAAGAGAAAAACTTACAGATTCTAATCCAATCTTTTCGTGCCTGCAAACAAGGACTCAGGTGAGATTTTCTGTAAGATTAGAAGATGCCAGTAACTTGAGGGGTTGGAAAGAAAAGTCACCAATTAATGTTTCTAAGATGACCTGAAGTGGAATGTAACAGTTTGTTCCTTCTGCTGTTTTTCTTGCCTTTGCCCTTTGGTTCTCACTATTAATATTAACAGGATGCAGTGCTTGTGCTGATACCCATGAAGATATTTCCCCTGCAGTCCTCCATTATGGTAGCTGAGAAAAACTTGAGACTTCAGCAGTACAATATTTACTTTTACAACTGTGCTGTCCCCTTTTCCGCCACCCCCACCTTCTGCTGGTCACAGGCTACAGGCTGAACAAAGAACTTTGTTTGCTTAAGGAGCTGCTGAAGCCTGACAAACACTCAAGGTAGCGATAAAGCTGGTGGTTTTATGCATTCTATGCAGTTTTTTGTTTTTTCTTCCACTTTTTAAAAATGTTACATAAGCAGTAGTAACCTACGAGAAAACGTCTTCATACAATGTCAAATCAATGTGAAATCACTTGCGATTGTGACACTATCATACTAGCCCACAGCCTAAAATGGGTAAATAAAAATAAAACTTCTTGAAAAACTTTAGCAGTGGGAAAACTCTTAGATACTGTTACTGAGAACACAGTTCCTGCGAGCTTTTTCCTGCCTGGAAAAGTTGTCAAATTAAACAAATAAACCAGAATAATAAGGCAAATAGGCTTCGTTCTTGGAAGAATGAAATAAGCTGTGCAGCTTTGGCAGCCTGGGCACAACCATTTTTCCTCAGGACCTGTAAGGTGACATATTCAGCTCTTTAAGGGGGAACATTAATGTTCATGTGGATGTGCTGGGATCTTATTCTTTACACGGCCGCTGCATGATGTGTTCCTGAAGTGTAAGACTAAATGCTCAGGGCGGTACCTTACAGGAGACACCCTTTCTGAATCCAGCGAGGAAGATCCTCGGAGATTATACTCCTCATGGAAGAACCACAGAATATTTTTCCTAAATCAAGGGTCCTTGAACATTCTAGATCTTAGAGCTACCATTAGCATTAAAACTGCTCTTTTGCACTCATTTCTTCACCACTTCAGTTAGAAACACTGTGCATTTTATTCATCCTTGTAGCTCAGCAACGTAGCTGGGAACCACTCACCATGGCCTTACAGATCATTTTGGGGAGCCTTTTGGCAAATCTCCACCTACTCTTTCACACTCAATAAGATAGCTGCATGGAAACTGGAACTAATCTGATGCCTTCCAATCCATCATTGTGGAACTACAGTGTATTGTTTCAGTCTCTCACAGTACTCACTTGGACTAGCATCGCCCACTGAAAACTCGTATTTCCGTATTTTGGCAATTAGCTTTGCAGGCTGGTTTTGAGTGATAACTGTCTCTTTGTTATCTTTATGCAAACATTGGAAATAAGCAAGATACAACAGACATTAGTCTCATTGCTTATTGCATTGCTGGAGAGAAAGTATACCAATAATAACATAACTAAAGTGGCTGATGATCTTGTAATTCAGCTGGCTGGATTAAAGATTATCTGGATACACCTACTCATGCTGCAGCATACCTCCAAACTGCAACTCTGAAATCCCATTACTGATTTAGCAATTCATTAGCTTTGACCTTGGATGAGATCATATTCTTGCCAGATCACAATTTCGCAGTCTTTTCCAGAGAGACTGTGAACTACTGGAGTGACTCCTCATCATTTTGCAAAGCAATTTATTTAACAGTGCTATGGTTTTAACTGAAGTGCTTACAACACAAACTATTATTACAGTAATAATAATAACAAGCCAGTTTCCTATTTGTAAGAGACATACCAGACACAGAAAGCAGGTGAGGGATAAGGAGGGTTAGAGATGAACTTAATTAGCTATGCAGCATACAGCATAGCTCTTCAAGTTTTTTTAGGTGGGCCAAACAGGATAAGAGCTGGGAGTCATGAAGTTGTGATCACCCCAGTAGAAGGATGCTTTCCAGAGCTCTGGCCACAGCTTGGCATACAGAGAGAGGAGTTTAGCAAAGCCTGCTTTTGCAAGACCACAGGAAGGCATTTCAGCACTTGGAAAAGGAGGGAACCCTGTCTCATTTGACACAGTCTTCATTATGCACTCCTTCAAATTCTTTCTAAACCTAGAATGACTCACCATTGATAAGCTGCATAGGATGAATTCTAGTGTCAACTCACAGAAAGCTAAAGCAGACATCTGGGCATTGCATCTGACTGGTCTGTACTTGCAGACAATACCGTTTGAATCATGCACAATAACATTACCAATATCAAAGTACGTTCCAACTGTAAATCAGACGTGGATTTATAGCTGTCACAGTACTGTGACAGTATTGTTGCCAGAAAATTTTGGCACCATTTGGCATCGTGCACGGAAGTTCGTTGTTGTTGGCATCTACCCTATCATGAGTAGCAGCCAGACCCCCAATCCTTTCTCCTCATTACACCCTTCAGCAGGGAGGGCAAGACAAGGATTCCCTGGCAACACAGTATCTGTGCGTGGAAAGAGGATGGAGGACGTGGCTGTGTACATGCTTAAATGGGGAGATACATTTGCTGGCCACCACTGGCACATGGTGAAATGGGAAATGGCATGTTCTCACCCCCCTCTAAGGCAGAGTTTGGGAACAGAAAATGCAGATGTTGCCCAGAGGCCTGCTCCTCTGGAGGAAAACTTGTTATTGTAGATCTTTTGCATTGGTTTTAACAATTCATCTCATGGATTTACCACCTGCTGATAAAACACTGGCTGTTGCTTTAGCTACAGCGTATGATAAACAGAGGGAAGAAAGTCTTTATAGCTCAGGCTCACAGGCTTATACACATAGAGAAGTAACCTGGACTATTCAGATGATCTGAGAAACTGTGATTTAATGCCATATAATAAAAACTTTAATAAGATCAAGCATTTTGTCATAACAAGACAACTTGAATTTCAGGTGCTGGGGTATCTGCAGCTGGTAAGCCTCTGCCACAGCTGAAAAGATATGAATGGGTGGTGAATTCTTCCAAACCCCCAGGTCTTACACAGAGTAAGCAATGCACTACAGTTCTGAACGCAGCCACCGGGGGGGAGAGAATTACAAAGCAAGGCAGGAGGGTGGGGGTGTGAAGTCCACTAGACAAAATAGCAAATACTGCCAACACAGGCCATGGCATGGGAGAGGGACATTGTCAGGAAACGTGTAAAGGTAAGCAATGTGGTAACTGGTATTCTTCTGACTGGGACCAAAAAGTCGTAAGTGCTTTGCAAAGAAGTTTGCAGAGTCTGCAATTAGCATACTTGTTAGCTTGGTGCATGCTTTTATGACAGACTGACCTTCCTTTAGTCTCTGAGCAAATCCATATAAAATGCAGCGTCTTTCCCACTTTCGTTCTGGAAGGATGTGTTAGGATGTGGCTCCTGCATTTCTGTCTTCCGGTTTTGCCAGACACACCAAGACAAGAAGAACTCAAATGCATTTCTGGGCATGTGCCTATGATTACACAGACCAGACAAGCACCGACAGCCCTCCAATAAAAATACCCGAGTGGTGTCTCTGGTTCACAGTTTGTGTATACAGTGTCCTTCAGCTTCTAACAGTATTCTCTTCCACAGGTAAGTCAACATGACCCACCAATTCCCAGCACTGTCTCCAGAGCAGAAGAAAGCTCTTTCAGACATTGCTCAGCGGATTGTGGCTTCAGGAAAGGGGATCTTAGCTGCAGATGAATCAGTGGGTGAGTTCTGGATATCAATCAATTAGCAGTACCCAAGACTTTTTCTCTTAATCTTGCTTCATCTTTGAAATCAGTGAAATGAATTAAAAACACTTAAAAAATGTTGACTGAGCAGGAACAACTCAGCGAGGCAGGGCTCCATCTATAGCAACGAAAGCTGACAAACTATGGGTTGAGAAGGGAAGCTCTGAATTGAAGCCCCTAATTACTACATACTGGGACCAGGAGGCCAGCCAAGCGTAACACCTCTCCATCTGACCTTTGTCCACCTCACTAGGTACCATGGGGAACAGGCTGCAGAGGATCAATGTGGAGAACACAGAGGAAAATCGCCGGGCCTTTCGAGAGATCCTCTTCTCTTCAGATGCTTCCATCAACCAGAGCATTGGGGGAGTAATCCTCTTCCATGAGACTCTCTATCAGAAAGACAGCAGTGGAAAGCCATTTCCAGCTCTCATAAAAGAAAAAGGCATTGTGGTGGGAATAAAGGTGAGTATCTGTACAGGTCTGGCTGGCAACATACTCCAAACCCCGTTTCCAGTGAAAATTATATATGGGGCTGCACGGTCTCCTGCCAAACACAGTTTTTTTTCTTTTTTTGTGCTTGGTTTTAAAATCACTAGAGGATCTCTGCCGCCATTCTCTGCATTGTTTTTGTAAAACTAACCAGGGGCACATTTGCATTTGATGCAGGAACTTTTAATCCACCAACACCCATATACTCACTGTTCACTGCCATTAAATCCCTCCATGCAGTAACCTATATCCAGTCCTTTCTGCACCTGACAGAGCTCTTGAGCTGTTCCCTGCAGCCATCTGCACGTTGACCCTTCCTCTTACCCAATTCGCTCCTTTTCTTCCCCTCTGCTCCAACATTTCCCTCATTTGCATCCTTAGTGTGTTCAGCTCCATACTTCTTTACTCACAGTCAGCCTGCAAGGACAGACTAGCCATGGGTAAGAATGTAAGGATGAGACTGATCTCCATCTCTGTGTAACCCTTCCTGTTTTCCTGGTCTCCACAGCTGGACAAAGGCACAGCACCCCTAGCAGGAACAAATGGAGAAACCACCATCCAAGGTAAGGAGAGATCTAAGGAGCCTAAGCTATGACTGGTGCAGCAAAAGCCATGGGGTGACTCAGCTGAGTCGCAGCCTTGGCTGGTGTTATGGTATTTTTCAGAGCTATGTCCTGAAGAACTTCTCTCAGTGAAGCACTGTTCTTTCATCTGCAGGGCTGGATGGACTAGCTGAGCGCTGTGCCCAGTACAAGAAAGACGGTGCTGACTTTGGCAAGTGGCGTGCAGTGCTGAAGATCACCAGCACAACACCCTCTCAACTCGCCATCCAAGAGAATGCCAACACTTTGGCACGCTATGCCAGCATCTGCCAGCAGGTATCTACCCTCCAGCAACCTTTCCTGAGATGCTCTTGCCCCTTCTCACTGTGCCCTGCGATAACATGCTAGGTAACTTGAAAGGCAACCCTCTGCGAGGGTTTTGGGAAAGAGGAAGAAGGGCAGCGCAGCAAGAAGGATACCACCGAAGTCAGTATAGACAAGGACAGTTTTTTCTTCCAAACTCCCCCAAACTTCCCTGTTTTTCTTTTCTTAGCATGGCTTGGTGCCCATTGTGGAGCCAGAAATCTTGCCTGATGGAGACCATGATCTCCAGCGCTGTCAGTATGTCACAGAAAAGGTAAAGAGATTCCTGCCCCTCTCCTCCCCTTCACAGATCAGTAGCTAATCTTATGCAGACTTTGTGTTCACAGATCTCAAAGAGCTTTGACCAAAAATGTCCCTCATAACTGCATCACAAAAATGAGCTGCTCACAGTCAAATAATTAGTAAATAGCAACTGTGAGAGTAGAATCTATGCGTTTGGATTTCCACTCAAACTGCCAATATAAGCATTCTCAATCTCAAAAAGATGGATTGGGAGCAAAAACACCCCTCTTTCAGTACCTCAGTTTGCAGGTACAAATCCAGTAAATAAGAAGAATGGTATCCTGGTCATCTCAAAAGCAGTGGTGTCTCTAGGGCTGCAACCCCTGTGACAAATTTCATGAGAAAGCAAAGTTCAATTTGATTGTCTTACACTCCCAATGAATAAGCTGTCTTTCCACAGCAGGCTGAAGTGAAGGTTTGAGCAGAGGCCTGTATTCAATCCTCCTGTTTGCAGGTTCTGGCTGCTGTCTACAAGGCCTTGAATGATCATCATGTGTACCTGGAAGGGACACTGCTGAAACCCAACATGGTGACAGCTGGGCATTCCTGCCCCAAGAAGTACACCCCTCAGGATGTAGCCGTAGCAACTGTCACTACTCTTCTCCGCACCGTTCCTGCTGCTGTTCCCGGTGATTCCTGACTCATTCCTATGTATCCATTCACACTGTCACACTTGGTGGCCTTGTTCCTACATCAGACATGCTCGTTCCTCTGGCATGTAAAGGTCAGGGATTGTGGTGGCTGGACTACTGTTTCTAAGCCTCAAAATCTCTTTCTTGCAGGAATCTGCTTCCTGTCTGGAGGTCAGAGTGAAGAGGAGGCCTCTGTCAACCTGAATGCCATGAATCAGTCCCCTCTACCTAAGCCTTGGAAACTGACCTTTTCATATGGCAGAGCCCTGCAAGCCTCTGCTCTGGCAGCATGGGTGGGCAAAAGCGAGAACAAGAAGGCTGCACAGGAGGCCTTCCGCAAGCGAGCACAGGTACAAGGCTTCCCTGCAGCACAGAGAGGAGCTGCTCACCATGAAGAGAGACATGTTGTCACCTTCCTAAGGCTCCTCTTGTTCCTGCCCCTCCTGGTGCTTCATGTTCACCAGGGATGTTAATCTGTTATTTTTGCCTTGCTTGGTTACTCCTGCTGTCTTTCTACATCTGTCTTTCTTACTCCCAGCTAACTGGTTTCCCTTCCTTTTTGTACCTTTTTCAGATTAACAGTTTGGCTTGCAGAGGACAGTATGTCGTGTCTGGGAAGACTGACACAGCTGCCACGCAGTCACTTTTCACTGCCAGCTACACCTACTGAAAGCGCAGGAACCTTTCTTCATCCCGTTCCTCTTCACAAGGTGTAAGATGTTCAGAAATTAAAGAAAACCAAAGAAATCTAATTTCCCTTACCCTAAACAAAACTGGGGATAAAATGGATTAGCTTTCTCTCCACCCTTCACTCCCACAGTTTACCGAGGGAATATTCTTGTTTCATCTGCACATTCCAAGGAAGGGGAATTCTTTCCATACAACAACCAACAGCTGCCAGTGAAGGATGAATCTGCTCTCCCTCTGGTTTAAACTTAGCCCCCAGAATAGTAGGCAGATTAAGTAGTTCCCTAGCAATTCAAATACATACCCTTGCCCATTACCACATTTTGCAGCCAAAATCCTGAATTATAAAACCTGACTGTGTCTTCAATCATAGGAATAAAAGTAATTGAAAACTAATCTCTATCTCACAATTTTTATTTTGTATAAACTTTACAGTCTCTTTCACACATCTGTTTTCAGTAGCCTATGCAAAGATTAAGTCACACAGCATTACTGATGGTGATCTTGGGAAACTCTGAGGAGATCAAAGGGAAATAATCCAATAGTGATACAGCTGGAGATGTTAATCCTGCTGACTGAAGTCTGACAGACGCTGAGAAAACTTGAGAGATGTATATGGAGAGCAGGGCACTGGACTCAGGCCACAGATAAATAACACTACCTTCAGAAGCTTCTTGTGTCTCTGATGAATCACGGTTGGTGTCATGAGGCTGCTATACACTGGGTTAGGGTCACACATGTTGAGTTAGTGCTGTGCAAAAACTATTTTTCCAAAGTGCTTTTACGGTGGCATTTTCCACAAAAATTAACATAAAACATACAGGGAGGCATCTTGGCCCACCCTGTTGGCATAGCTTGAATAATTAGGCTGATGTTGTAGTCCCACAGTTTGCCCTTTGGTATCTTGCTATGTACCTGGTGAGATGTAAGCTTTGTTAGCTAAAGCATAAGCAGACAGTTGTTATGAAAAAAAGGCATAAGTGGCAGAAATAGCAGATCTAAGGTTATACAAGAATATTTGCCCAGCAACACACTACACCAATCAACTAGCAACACCTTGGAGCAGCCCACCAAACAGCAAAGACCAAGCAGCCCAGAAGACATCCCCCCTCTCCCTTCAGGGCTACCTAAGACCAAGCCGGCACAGCCAGAGCCACCTTGCTCTGCAGGCTGCTCCTCCCAGCCACAGGCTCCTGCTGCTCCTGCCAGCAAAGAAAGGGAAAATAGGGAAAATCACTGCCCTGTAACCTCCTCGTGTTTTTTGCATTAGTAACCACTCTTTCACAGAGACAATAAATAGTTAAACTCCTTCACATGGATCCAATCATTGCATAATTAATGTATGCATTTAGTATGTCCTGACCTGAGCGATGAAGGAAGAGCAGGTCACTTGCCAAAAAAACTCCAGAGGCCAACACCGGGGCCAGGAACAAAACATCTTTTCTGGTTCAGTTGTGGTCCCATAGGTCTCCATGCACCTGATTTCAAATAAACCTTTGCTCCTGATTAGAAGCATCGTACTGATCTACTGATCTAAGTAGATCGCTTCTCTGAAAATTGAGAGTGGAAAAAATGCTCCCCTAAACCAGCAAAAGAAACCCTTTCACACTGTGTAAAACTAAAGCTGTAGCTTTGCTAAATAATTCCTGCTCCTTTGCTGGACATCTGTCACATACATTCTGCCTGATGCCGCTGGTGGCTGTGCCCTGGCTCCTTATTTTTATCTTTTACAGAGGCGTTTGTGACCAGAGCAAGTGGACATATGCTGAATGTACTACCATGAATCAAAGCAAGGCCGTGTACAGATGAAGTGTTATTTCTCACTTTTAAAAATTAACATCAGAAAATAGGAAAAGTGATATTCTCATATAATTGTGTGTTCAGATGAGAAATATGGCCTACAGAACAAACTCCTTGTGAAAACCGGCTGGCTGACAGCACCAGCAACCGTCACACCCCAAAAAAGGGGTGAAAACCTCCACAGGCGGCTGCCAAGAGCTTTTGACTGGCAAAAATACGCAGCGTTCGCTAACGTCGCAGCGGCTGACGACATATCTCCCTACCTTATGTTGTTTCAGTCCCACACCCTCTGTTGCCAAACCTCCTCCCCACGCCTGCTNGGGCAGGTGAGCCGACGGCTGCCCCCCGCCCTCCCCTGGACTGAGGGGGCAGCAGCGGCGGCGGCGGCGGCGGCGGCGGCGGCGGGAGGGGCCGGCTCGGGGGCGGCCGTTAACTGCCGCCAACTGCCGCCGCGTCCTCAGCGGGACTACAGTTGCCGTGAGGCAGTGCGGGGCGGAAATACGTCACCCTCCTGCTGGCTGTCGGGAAGAGGCTTGGCGTCCCCTCAGGATGGCGGCGGTCGCTGCGCTGCGGGGCGCGGTCCGGCGGNTCGCTGCGCTGCGGGTCTCGGGCCGGCGGCAGGGCCTCGGCGCTCCGGCTCGCAGGGCGTTTTGGGGCGGCCTGAGGTAACGGCGGGGGAAGCGGGGGGGCCCCTCCTGGGTACCGCCTTGTGTTTTAGGGGGTGCAGCGGCCGCGGTGCGGGGCTCGGGGCGCGCAATGAACGTCCTCGCCGCCTCCCTGCTAGCAGGCCGGTGTGGCGGCGCAGGGTTAGGTTTTTTTCGATGCTCTTACCTCCTTTGGTAAGGGAACTTGCTAGGTGTGGAAGAAAAGATGTTTCAGGGCAGTACTACAATAGGAATGAAAAATGGTCGTTACTGTATAACTTCTTAGGTGAAACCGTACTTGTGGTGTTGACTGGATTGTGGCGTATGAGGAAGTCAAATAACTTGGGTAGGCTTCAATTTTCTAGTTAAAACTAGGGATCATATTTTTTTAAATTGTGGAGTCTAATTTTTTCTGTAGTAGTGGTTATTTTCTGTTATCCTTTTTTTTTTTTTTCCACAACAGATTAGAAAATGGAGCTGTAACTGGGAAAACAAGTCATTAGGCTGGTTAAAATTCTATTTATGCTCAGATCAATATAATAAGCTAGGGAGGCAATCACTATGTAGAGACAATCTATGTGGTGAGCAGCATTTGGGGGAAAACCAAAGGTCTAGGCTGTGTGCTTCTGTTCTTGCATGCATAATGAATGTGCTGTGTCCACGGGATGTGTAAACTCTATATAGGCTGGGTTGAGTCTGATATTTAAAGACTATGAATAGATACGTGCTCTGACTCAGTCTTAAGTAGCCCAGAGACTGAAAGTACTTCTGTCTGGTGTCAACAGGAAGAAGGAAAAACAAGTAGAAGCAGACAAAATAGTTCCTCAAGAGAAAAGTGAACCCAGCCTGATCTGTCCCCCACCACGCAGTAGAAGCTACGTTCCTCCAGAGGATATACAGAGCTGCCTTGAGTCTCATGTCAAGGAGATTTTTGGACCCTCACTTCCTGGTAATTGGCAGCAGACACCCCTCAAAGAAAACAGGTTAAAGTATCGCCTCCTGGCTCATCTGGCAGCAGAACTTGGTCATGCTGTCCCCAATTCACAGCTCCACCTGATGTGCAGTGCTGAGGATGTCTTGAATTTCTATAGCACTCCTGTGAAGGATGTGTCCAAGTTTGATGAACTGTGCGCTGCAGAGCTACCCCCAAACCTGAAGATTACTTGGGAACAGTGAGTCACACCACGAAGCATCACTTTGCTTTGCTTGTGCTCCTCAGGGAGGGCGGCAGAGCAGAAGCAGAGCCCTTTCATTGGTGTATTGACTGAATATATAAATATCACTAATAAAAGTTCATTTAGTTGTCTTCAGGTTTCATTGTTTCTGTTACTATGTATGGAAAAAAGAGCAGAAGTTCTCTTTGTGAAACAGTGACGCAGTGTGATCAGTAACAGTACTAATGTATGCTTTCTGGCCTTTACTGTGCTGCCCAATAATTACAGGGTCCAGTGGGGATAAACAGGACAAACTCCCCAGTTTCTTCCCTGCACCTTGTAAACTTCGTGTCTTTGGTCTGAACTGTGTCATGGGCATGTGTATGTGCACTGTCAGTGCAGTTTGGCTATGTCAGGTGCCCTGATCAGCTCAGCCACCAAGACTAGCTGGGCCAGCAGACTCTTGGGGAAGATGGGGGAGGTAAGCCATCAGTTTTTTTTTTTTTTTCCCCTTGAGATTGAAAAGAAGGCCCTCTCAGCAATAATGTTTCTAAAAGCCATCACAGGTGCCATCTTAAATAAAACCACTTGTGCTACTCAAAAATTCCTACATGAAGATACTGCCAAGTGGAATTCTGAAATCGCTTTATTCAGTAGTGGTGGACTTTCCAACAACACTATAAAAACAGCTGCCATCAAGGCAGCTCGTAGAATTCTTCCATGGCTGTTGAAGGAGCCTGGTTTTGTATTTGTAAGTTCTGTTGCTCCTTCTAATAGTTACTAGTTAGTTTTCCTTGTATGTTAGCTATATGTTAGTTTTTTCTGTAGCTATGGAAAAACATGTAATAGCTATATGTTAGTTTTTCTTCCCATGTAACTGATGATGCAGGTTTGCTTTTAATCAAAGGAGGCAAAGCAGTGAAGTCAGGAGGACGAGAAAATAAATGCAACAGTCTGAGAAATGCCTGGTACTTTTTGAATGTTTTGTACAGAACAGTTTGTTTACAGTGAGGTTAGATTCCATGCCTGAGTTGAGTCAAATTGCCATTTCCCTATTCTCAGATATTTTAGTCCCTCTGAGGTGCAAACCTCATGCTTCCAGCAGCACACCTGTGTAAGAAGCTGCAGGGACTAATGTACAAGGGAAGAAGATCAGACATGGGTGTTTGAAATGTAAAACTTGTAACTGCTTGTAACAAGCTGAAAAAGCAAAAGTCGAAATGAGATCAAAGTTTTGCATAGAACACCTGTGCCATGGAAGGGCTAAGCCTTCAAGGTGCTTACACACTTTTATCCTTGAGCTTTCAAAAGTACCTAATTTCTACTGAATTCAATTATAAACAAATAAATAAATAAATGCTCTGCCCATGTATTTGCAGGAGGGCTGATCTTCATTTGTTTTAGGCAGAACCGGTAGAGAAGATCAAAAGAAAGTGTAAAGAACCCAGGTTAGGAGCATATTTTTTAAGAGAGAGACTGGATGCCGGGTGGGGTGGACAGGTGTCTGTGAATGACAGAAAGCTGCAGTGCGCTATGAAGAGGCTTCTGCACATGTGCAACCAGCTAAGGGAGGCTGTCCTATGTCAGCAAAGTCTGCCCATTCAAGTTTGGGGGAGGATGAACATTCTAATGCTGACCTCTGGTTTCGATGAGATGTGCAGATTTTCCCTCCATACAGGTACACGATTAAGACAGGGGCCGGTGGTTCTTCTGATCCCAAGAGTCACGTTCCAGAGCCTTTGCACAGCCAAGAGGCACAATCTGCACACCAGGAGGAGCAAGAACAACAGATCTGTGGGGGTAACCCCTTCCCTGTCAGACGGGAGTTAGCGGGGGGCAGAGAGAGGCCACAGCCGTCCAGCTGGGTGACCCCCCAAGCAGACACGGTTAGACACTGCTGCCAGTCATGTTACGTAGGCCAGTTCATGCCTGAAGTGCATGAAGCTGCATGCAGCTCAAGGGCTGTACATCCGTCTTAAGAGATGATCCAACTGCCAACAAGTTTATTTTACACAGCTGGTTGTAACACTGGACTACAGAAGCCACTGTTAGCTGCCTGAGCTCACTGTACACAGCACGTAGAGAACAGAATGATGTGCCTCAGAGCAGGAAATCAAAAAAGAATAATCCAAAGGCTACCTAAAGACTGATTTTTCACTGGGTCACAGATTCCAGGAGGTGGACATGCATTGCTCCTGAAGGGAAAGGTACCTGGGAAAAGCAAATGTGCTGTTAGGTTTAGACTTCCTGTGCAGGGGGTTATCTGTCTACTGGAAAAGGCAGACAGTACTATAAATCTAAAATGGTAGCAAACATACAGAGCTAGCCAAGAGGAAATGCAGTGAACATGTCTGATTGGTCTGGCTTCATCTAACTAGTCATCCAGAACTTAGGCACTTGCAAACAAGCATGCACACACTTGTGGATCTGCATCTACCTGCAGACCTCTGCTACGTATAGGCATCCTTACGTACCACGTCAGAGAAGACAGCAGGGCTCGCTTGCTTATTTCAAAGCAGAGAGAGGTGTCTCTAATGGTGCTGCACTGTAACAGGAAGAATAAAGCAGTCCTTCAGGAAGTGGAAAACTGAGATTCAAATCCTTCTTCAACCTGGAGAATGGGGAAGAAATCCAAAACCACATCTTCCACCTTCAGGAAGATTGCCCGCACCGTCATGCTAGAGGATAAGCAGAGGGGGAGCAACATCACTACCAATTCTGTGGAAGCTATTGACCAAGAACACAGGATTCACATTGTGGTAACAGTACACTTGGGAGGAACACAACCCCAGGGACCACAGCTACAAAAACCAGGCTGCAGAATATAAAGTTTTTATCTTAGAATTCATCCCCCTGCTAACCCTTTGCAATATGAGTGGACTTATGTGCTGCTGACGGGCCATTACTGATTGGAGTATTCACTTCTGATAAGCTTTCCTAACATGTCATTATTCTCCTAACACAGGAGAACAAGGACTGATTCCACAGCCAAACTTATTCAGAAGAAACTTTCCCTGTGGAATTTGGATCAAAGTTGTAGTGAGGGACCGAGAACACTTACCGATGGTTCCTCATGGTCACAGAAACCTGCATGGCCCAAGTCTGACCCTTATATTCCTAAGACTGAAACAGGCATCAGTAAAGTCAGAAGAAAATAGCACCCTGGAAGAAACACCGCGAGACCAGACACAAACAGACATGCCAGATTTTCTTTGTGTCACAGGCAAATGACAGAGAACAGGCTACGCATTTTGGTTTTTTGATAATTTTTTTTGCATCTGTTTTGGAAAAAAATATACAAAAAAAGCCAAGAAGAACCAACATGGAAATGTGAGGTAAACATTCCAATAAAAGTACAGACAGAGGCTCCATTCTTTAAAGGAGACACACAGCAGTTATCACCATGCTAGAAGAACGAGATGCAGGAAAATCCTAGAAACAGTGAAAGTCATGTAATGAAGCCTTTGCCCCAGTTCTAGCCATTGTAAACAGGCTGGTTTTTGTTCTTCCCCCCACCCCCCACCCACACTTAATTGTCTTTTTATTCCTTAAACAAAGTTGTAAATTGTAAAATAGCAGTTTTGGTATAAATTCTGTATGGCAGAATTTACAAAAATGCAGACTGCTACTACAGACTGTGTCAGGGTTTTTTTGTTTTGTTTTGTTTTGGTTGTTGTTTTTGTTTTTTTTTAACTTGCCAAAGCCCCTCAGTGAAAACTTCACTGTTGGGGCAAAACTGGCTTCTTGGTTCTGCCAATCTGAATGCCAAGTAATGCCACTCCACTGAAAAAGTGGTGTCACTTTTCCTTTGCACCAGTGTTACTAGTTACCCCACAAATCTATGATGAAGTTATGAAACACTTAAAGCACAGCCTCAGCTCCACAGTGGTGGCTGTATATCCCCATAGTCAATTCCTGAAGCCAGGTTTCACTGGGAGCTTTAGCTGGGCCTTGGGGAGGAACGGAGATCTAGGGAGATGATATACTCAGCTCACATGCTATCAGCTACTACTATAAATTTTCATGTCCAGTCTGTCTATATTGCAGACTGAGTATGTTGTTTTAGTTATTCTTCAGTAACTAGC
>VYXH01003295.1:252977-281065 GCA_013397275.1 Burhinus bistriatus
CGTCCCTTCCAACCTAAACCACTCTATGATTCCCAGTGGGAATCAGACAATCTACTTAACATGAAGGACAAGGAGATTCAGGTCAGAGGTTGCAGACATCTTTTTATTTAAAGAGAACACAGGAATAAATTATATGCGAAGGCTGGGTTTGGTGGGTTTTTTTGTTGGTTTTTTTTTGGGGGGGGTGTTGTTTTGGTTTTTAAAGTACAGAATGGAAAAAAAAAATCAGTGACAGGACAATCTAGATTTAACGGATCTTTGAAACCTAATCCCTCCTGATTACAGGGATAAAGTGTCTGTTGCTATGCAGTGGATAGTTTTGAAGCATATTTTGATTAAATGGAACCAGGCACATTGCTTGGTAATAGTGAGAGTCACCTTGACTGCCGTGTGGGTAAATCCTCAGCAAGAGATCCCTCACCAAACAAAACACTTAAACCACACAGCCAACAGGGGAGCAAGTAACATTCGAAGTCCAGAGAGATGCTGTTCCTAGATTCTGTGGGAAGGCCTCTGATACACTTTAATATGTGTGGTTATCCTATGAGATGGCGAACAATTTCAGCTCAACTCCAAATGCTGCAAAGGGAGGTAATTTTGTCTCCTGGGGAGTTTGTCCTGACCTTCCTTTCCATTGCACTTCTTTTATGGTCTGAAACAAAACGGGGCACCAGGACCACTGCTTAGAGCTCCAGACAACACCCTGTATCCTATATTTTTTCCAGACACCAGGCAGACAGTGGGGTTTTGCTACATAGGGGTGTCAGAAAAGAAAGCTCAAGCATGCCTCCCTTTTGACATTAGTGGAAATCTACACCATCTTTAAAGCATCTTCCAGGACTGGTCAAGTAAGAACATGTACAGTAATTAAAAGAATCCTGAAATACATACAATGCACAAATGTCATCATATTAACCTTATTAATTAGTATCAACCTGATTTCATATTAAGATTTACTCTGATGATACTGTTAATTAGTTGAGGCTAGAATTAATGCTTAGCAACTAGATTAATCAGCTGCTATAGGCCACATGATAATAGTAATCTTTTTTTTATTATTATTTTTTAACTGAGGTGATTTTAAAAAGTATGTAGAAGGACTTATGGGCTTACCAGAAACAAAGCTACGGCACTCCCCAAGATGAAGCCTGCGATCACGTCCGAACAGTGGTTTCGATACTCAGAAACTCGATTTAGCCCAGTGAGGAACGCAGCACACAGGGTACCCAGACACAGCACAGGTTTGGCTAGCCTGCTACTCTTTGTTTTAATTGTGCTTGTGATGTACATCTGAAACAAAGGGCAAGCCAAAAATGAAAAGGGGCTCTGCCAGAAATGCATCTTTTTCCACCCAGACAAATCCTAAATCAGCAGGCATCTGACAAAACCCATGATTCATTAAAAAAAGCACTGGGAAACGGAGGAAGAGGTTTTAGGTAATTGGGAGAATACTTTTAAGAGAACAACACAGATACTGCTAAATGATGTTTCAGGATGTCAAATATCCCATCAACTGCATTTAGATACTGGGCTTTTTCTCAGCTGACTTCCTAACTTGTACAAGTACTTGCTCATATGCTAGCAAACATTCACTCTGAATATACACGACTAATGTTGCAAAGACAGAATTTATGTTTATACTCCTGCAGAAATTGTAATGTGCACAGGATGGGGTGCCTAGCATCCATATGACCTAGCTGCTCCAGTTTCCTAAGTGGTAATAAGTTTAAGGAAACAGAGAACATTGAAACCATTCCAGACATTTTCTCTGCAAGATGAAATGAAACACAGAATATGTGAGAAATTTCTTTTAAAACAAAGTTATTCTCAAAATGTAATTCCAGAGCATGAACATCTGTGCTCTGCATATCTTTTAATGAACGCCACATGTTTTTGGCAGTTTGTATTTTATTTTAAATGCATTTTGACAGAGAGAGTAAAACCACGTGGGTTACAGTTAGCAGCCAGTTGTTAATTCCAGAGCCACAAAATGACAAAGATCAAGCAAAGCAAGCTTGATGGCAAAACAATTAAATAAAATCCCTTTCAGCAAGGAAGTATGGATGCCTGCTGATTTCCAAAGCTTTGATAAACAAAGCAAATACATCAAATACTTTTGCCAGGAATGCCTCTAGATGACTCCGATACACCAAAGAGAATCAGGAAGATACATCTGAAAAATTCATTTTACAGTTATTACCAATTAGCTGGTAAATGAACCTGATTCAAATAGTGTAGATCTGTTCCAGTGAAAGTACAAGCACCTGCTCTGCTGGGGAACAGAAAGACTACAAACCATGTAAGTGTCTCTTCCAATGTTTGATATCAAAAGATACCATTTTATTTGTAAAGAAAAAAAATGTTCTCTTATTGTAAATATAAGTAAAATCACCAAAGCTGAAAATATTTCCATTCTTGACTCTTTTTCAGTTGTCAGAAATGGAAATATGGTTCTGTTAGCCTTCCAGACAAAAGATTCTATAGAAGATCTTTATTGTTTTAATCACATCTTCAGTGACACAACAACTGGGATCTCCGTTCTGTCTGCAGGTCACAAATGTCATCCTTCTCTGGGATGACTTCATTTGTGGGGAAGGGCACTGCTAAGCACTTTGCCATGGGTGGCACTGAAATCAAGGCAGGACTCTTCAAGATGGTGGAGACCCAAGACTTGTTCTCCTTTGTTGCTGCTGTAGCAGCTAAGGACACCACGCTGACTCACACTGCCAGTCTCTGGCCAAGACTACAATGGTTTAGTTGGGGTGAAGCTGCCTTGGCATTTTCCAGTGCCCATGCTGAAGGAAGTCTGTGGAGGCTTGGCTTGGTGCTTCTAATTGCAACTACCAGCACAGCTTGCTTCGCACTCCACCATCTACTTGGCAACCATGGGCAAATATTTTACTGTATTTTAATGCCTGTCCCTTTCTTCATGAGCTGGGTATACAAAGATATACAGAGGTCTGGTGCAGAATTTTGGGATCAAGAAACAGAAATTATATCCATACTCAAGGTCACTCTGTTGATTGCCTTTAATATATTCCTTTATTCTGCTGTATTGTGCATATTGTGCATATTTTTTACTCTAACTTTCTCTCTGTCCATATTTCTTTTCCCTTTTTCCTGACAGGGCATCAAATGTCCCTACAGCTGTCTTCTCCTCCATGGCTGGTGTTAGAAATGTAAGCCCTAAACCCAATACCATACATAATTCTAGAAGGGAAGGGATCCAGCAACCACCTCCTGGAAGGGAAATGGACAGGCCAGAGAAACTGACCAGGGGAAGTCAGATTTGACTGACTTTGGGCCTGTACCTAGGCAAAATTATACTTTCACCTACCAAGAAACTGCAGTACTAGACTTCTAACAGCTGAATTTGCCAGATCTCTGCCTGGGGAAGGGAAGTCTTCTGCCCTTAAATGTGCTGCTAAGCACATCATTTAAAGGTGAATTCAGTTTATGAAGTGGAATATTATGGTGCGTAATATCACCGGGAATGGAACCAAGCTACTTGGGAGGTTCCTGCTTGCTTTTGTTTTTGCAACCTAATCCCTGACTGCAGCACATGCCTTGAAATGACAGGTAGCAACTGAGCACTAGGCGGCAATCTTGCCCTAGTCTTTGCTGGTAGGTTGAGCTGCACCTGACTATCACCAAAACTCACGTTAAGGTTCTTCTTTGGAAACAATAGGAAAAAATATAATTGAAGTGAAGTGCCACCGTGTGAATAATTACCACCCATCCTTTCGCCCTGTGCACTTCTTTTAGCAGAGGCCAATTCAAATGAGCAACAGGGAGCCGGATTGCTTTCCTACTCCCCACCAAAGCACTACTGCGGTTCACCGCACCCAGAGGAAAAGCATCACCTCTGAAGTGACAATGCAGTTCTGCTGCGACAGCTGCAAACCCTGGCTACAGAGAACAATCCATGCATGCCTGTTTTCTTACAGGTATGAGATGAAGCCGGATCTTTGGGTTACCCACATGGGAAAGTTCTCCTTATTACAGTTGGGAAGTATCTAATGTATTTGAAGTTTCACAGGTCTCAGCAGGAAAACATAAACTTGTAGTAAAGAGAACATTTTTAGCAATGATGGTAATTAACCGTGCAAACAGATTGCCAAGGGGAATCTGTAAAACCCTCATGAGGAGGGTTTAAAACAAGACAAACTGTTTTCCCAGAAGGTGTGCTGCAGTTCATCCATAAATCACACACTGAGCTCAGAAATAACTGGGAGAGCTTCTCCATTCTGCTCAGACTTTCCGATCACTGCAGTTTGATCTTTATTGTCCTGGTCCCTAAAGCCAAGATATTTTGTAAGATTCTCACAATGTGTTTACCCTTTCACTTACAGCATGTTTTCAAAGCCTTGTATAAGAGCTCAAAATCTCAGTAAAAGTCACTTACATTTGATTTCCTACACACAGCAGGTATTTTTGAAAATTCCCACAATGCTATTTATAGGCTAAATTTATTTACAAAATTCTAAATGTCAAAAACAGTTATTTGATGGGTGGGAGAGGGAGGATGGAAGTAAATACAAAAAGATGTAAAGAAAATAGAATAAATCATGTTAAAAATAAACTACATACGATTTAACTATATAAATTATGTATTCCATTTCTTTGCTGTGCTCTTATCAGTACACTCAAGCAGTGTTATTTAGCAATGTGCAATGTGCGATAGTAGCATTCATCCTGTGTGTAATTCCTCTCCCATCTTTTTCAGACAGACAAAAGCAGACAGTCCAGGAGGCTTTTTTGTTTGCAGATTTAAAATAGACATACATACATGTGTGTATATATATGCAAATATATGTTTATATATATTTAGAATGTATATCAATGGTGAGAAAGGCAGAATGGAAGAAGTCTGCCTTGTCCTTTCAGCAGAAAGTGGGGAGATTTGTGATAGTTTATTTTCCTGGGAAGTTCACAATTTCCTACCAATACTGGAAAATTCTGTGTCCTACAAGCTTTACAGACAATCTTTTCCTTTACCATAGAGATTTCTACAGTCAGAGAAAAGCAGAGCCTTTGACAATGACATGTGTTGGAGAACATGATACTGTCTCCTTGATGCTCAGTGCAACTGCTCAAAGTGCCAAGGCCTTGAATTTCATTGATTAGTCTGGTAGGTGTTAATGCAGAAATGGAAGAAATTGTTGGTGGGGTCACAGTGACCTGGGTTGCAGAAGGGATCTTCTTTAGTGTTCTCTGCTATTCAGAATTTCCCAAATGTTATAAGTTTCATGTCCGGGTATATTGTATCACTCTAATCTAGTCAAGAAGCAATCCACCCAGGTGTGAAAGACTGGTTGTGATCCAGTGCGATGAGGTAGAGTCTTCTAGCCAGAGGGAGGTGACAGACAGCATTACTTGTGGATGCTGCTAGGCAAGAACTTGGCTGAAGGATCCTAAAAACACTACTAAATGGTCAACATAAATGATTAGTTGTATCTTTCAACTACAGAGACCCTGTTGTGACCATAAAACAGTTCTTGCTTTCACTCCAGAGACAAACAGGAGGATCAGCAAGGATATCTACCTTCTCTCTACAATAAGAGGTCCTCCAGTTGTGCTGGTGAAATACCTTATTTTTCTGTGGTCTGGTTGAACACCACCCTCTGTTAGATGGCCTTGTCATTTATTCTTCCATAATCTTTCTCAGAAGAGTCTGGAGTAACAGTTGTTTAAAGATGATGTAACTGGGATACCCATATGCAACATATGATTTTATCGTCTATTTTTTTGGTTTTTTTGCCAGACGTGTTAATGAATTAAGGAGTATTTCTAGCCTGTCATTTTCCCTTGGGAAAGATACTTAGAAGCATGTGTTTCTAACTGTACAGCAGCGTGTACTATGTACGGTGATTGCCATCTCTTCCCGCCACACTTCTGGGAGACTAATAAAACTTCATTAGATGCCATTCTAATTTTTGTAGAAGCAGGGAAGCCAGGGCCGCCAGCTGTTTTCTCTTTCCCCTACTTCAGGCATACAAGATTCATCTCTGCCTGCAGAGATCACAAAAATGATGCTGTGGGTTCTCCTCAGCTTCTGTGGCAAGTGACAAGAAAAAACCTAGTTGATAAAATATAAACCCCAGATTATGAAAAAAACAAACCAAAACAAAACACAAAGCCAAACCAATCACAGTGGGAATACTGTAACTAGCAGGCTAATGAACAAATCAATACAGAGACATCTGCAGAGGATACTCGAGGTTCAGTGATGGGAGGAGATTTCCAGATCTCAACAGACATTTATCGATGAAAGACAATGTCTGTGCTGATTCCATTGTCCTGCCTCCTCATGCTCAACCTGTTTTATTTTTCTTGCTCCAGGGCTCAAATCTTCAGCTTTATGCAAAATACAGCTATTACGAACCAACTGCCCTGTGTTTTATGTTCAGCAGCCCACATTATCACACATATCACAATCAGCAAGACGCTTCTCAAAAAATGATGCACAATTATTACGCAAAGCTATATCTGAACACTGCATTTCTTGTGTAATGCTCATGTTAATCTCAGCTGATAGGCAGAGAAAAGACAAGTGACAACACCTTTAGTGCTAGAGGGTGTCTTCAGGCATAGAACTGTGCTAAAATTGGACTGTAGGCTGAAATGCCTTAAGGGCAGACTTCTATGACCTTGCAGCTCAGAAATAACTCCATGTCCTGGCTACACCTATGTGGGGAGAAGAGCAGGCCCACTGCAGGTACTCTTCAAAGACTAGGGCTCTGAAACACTGAACTACTGGGGACTTAAGCTCAGGAAGGAAAAGCATTATTCCCCTTCAATTGTAGAAATCAGCCTGTTTGTAGAAGACTTGCCTTCCTAGGAAACAAGGGAGGTTAGGCAGGGCAAGTCCATGAAAGGATGTAACCAACCAGCTTAGGGCAGAACCAGGACCAAGCCTGATCCTGGAGCTTCCACCTGAGAGTTCATCATGATGAAGACAGCTGCTACAACAATGTTGAGTTTATCGAGAACTGCATTTCACACACAGCTGCTTACTGTTCAGAAGTAACGCGTGCAAAATGTTACAGGCTTTCCAAACACTTCCCAACAAATCCCAATCAGAGGAGTTACCAATTTATATCTCCAACATTATTCACACAACATTCAGTGCAAAAAGATGGATATTGAAACAGCTGCAGGTAGCCTCTTCATTTTATAGTAATAATGTGGTGTTTTATTCATCTGCTACCAAGATCCTGCTAAAATATTCAGTAAATATCCTGTCATTAATAAGTTTAAGGCTTTTCTGAAATCCTTATGACCTACAGACTCTGCTGTTCATTTGAGCCAAGCTACCCAGGGAAAAAAGACCTAGTTAAGCCATTTTGAGATCAGAACCAGGTTGAGTCCTTGGATCTTAATGGCAAAACCACTGAGGTTTTCTAATTTGTGAGTAAGCTTCTTGCATCAATTTTCAAACATTACAGAAACTTTAGCCAAAGAACACAAGGGAGCAGCCAATCTGATTCACTAGACTTTTAAAGACAGATGATTTCCATTCTGACAGTATAGCAGTTTCACCATGTCAAGATGTCAACTGGGGTCCATCTCTCTGTGATAACAGCAAAATTCTGGCACTGACTTTCATTGCAACCTTCTTTGCACAGGGCATTCAGGTCCTAAACAAGGGGAACAAAATCCAGCCTAGTTCAGCCTCCCATTGAAATGGCACAAGTTACATTTTAAATGTTCAACACCCCATGGCATGTGAATAAAAGAAAGAGTAGTGATCCAGGAGCTGTTAAAGCATCAACTTCATTTTAACGTTCATGACACAGAGGCAGGGAGAAGAGGCTGAATGCACACTGAAAGGCCTCTGAGAAAATCAGCAGCAAAGACAAGGTTAGGACCTCACGCCTCCACATTATGCAGTGCTTCAAAAGCAATGACCATTTGATTTGCTTATACTATGATTGGTGAAACAGACAGAGAAGGGGATTTTCCCCTACAGAGAAACAAAAAAGCCCACCTCAAAAAAACCCTCTTTTTCTACAAAATCCCATTGTAAGGAAAACGGCCCCATCCAGATGCACATTCAGAAACCGCTCATACAAGTTAGCAATCATCACTGGCACTCACCGTAGCATATAAAGCTGAGTAGATGCTCAAAGCAGCATGTTTGGATGGAAAGGATCTCCTTGCCTTTTCAATCACCTCCACATCCCCAGTGCAGATGTTGCCATTGTTTATGAACTGGTGGTGGACCCGGCAGTCGTTTCCAGTGTAGTTGGGTTTACATACAGTTAGGAAGTAGGGAGCCAAGTTCCCAGTCACAACCTGGCCAGCGTTTACAAATATGTCAGTGGCAAAAAGTCCAAACGCAAACACTCCTGTGAGGAAAGGTTAAAAATAATAATTACTTAAACAGGTTTAAAAAAAAAAAATCTTGGTGCCTGAAAGGAGGAGACGTAATGAGAGGCAAGGGACCAAACCCTGTAGTCATTACCCGGAAAAAGCCCCTGCTGACTCCAGCAGTGTCCTACATCAAAAGCAGGACACAGAAGACCACATGCTTAACTCTGACACGTGCTTAACTCAGCAACTCCAGAAGGACTCAGAAACAGGCTGAAAATGGTAAGCATGTGCCTAAGCACATTTGTGATTCAAGCGCTGAACGGAACCATGAGCTACAGATTTCACTGAAAACTTTGCACCTATACTATGCCTGTAATGTTTCCACTATGACAAAGGCTCACAGCCTGCAGCCAAGTGTCATGCACAAGAGTTGTTAAAAATGTTTACCTATTTTTACCACATCGGGGCCAAAAAAAGGTAATATAACAGCTCTGAACCTGAAAGAGCAGTGTAGTGCTGAAACCCAATACCACACTTACCTTAACGTGACTATCTAGTGTCAAGTTATCTTTTGGATTTTGACTATTCACTGTCCTGGGGACTGAGTTTATTACTATTCATTATGTAAGCCTATTATAATTCATTATTAATGAACTGATGTGTGATCATGGATTTAAAAAGCCAGTAGTGGTCGAAGAGGGAAGTAGCCCACCTCTGGTTCTAGACTGCAGGACTGGCCCCTGTCTTTTTACTGGCATGACCGTCTTTGCCCCATTTATTCTGCAAAGTGTCTGTGTTTGAAAGGGAAATGGAGAGAGCACTGACACTGCTCCTCTATTTCCTTTATCCCTCTGCTAATATTTTAAATCCATGGTTTTCCACAGCCGGCAGAACTCCTCATCTACATTAGCCAGCGCACAAGCAAGTTCAAATGAAAAAGGCAGTAGGCATCTTTCCAGCCTGGTGAAACAGCAAGTTATGCCAGAGATGAATCTTGTTTTATGCACTGCTCTTCGGCCAAATTCTTAATTTTCTTTGCTTTAAATGGCATCTTTTTGATGCACTGTGCAAATCACAGGGAATGCAGTGAGGATTATTACCCAGCCCTTTACAATACTTAGAGGAAATCTAAGAGCCAGGCAAATACTGCAATCTGGTCCATGGTCTTTATTGCTTAAGTAACTACAAACCAAGAACTGAGGTGTTTCAGAAAAAGCTCATGGGCTTCATAAAGTCATTTCAATCTCTAGGCAGTGCACAGGTGCAAAGGTAGTCCAGTGTTTTTCTCCAAAAAAAAAGAAGTTTCAACACCTGCATTTTCTTAATATTTGGTAGCACTGAAAGTGCTGGCCCAGGCTCAACTCCTGAGCACTGCAGCACTCTGCAGAACAGCAAAACAAGCCATGGTTGAAACCTTTATCATGCTCTGACTGTGATGCATATTGATCACTGTGATTTCTCTCTTGCAGTTCTGCCAAACTGCACTGTATAAACATCACAGCTACGTGCAGCAATGAATTCGGCTAGCAGGAATTTAACGCTTGCTGATTACACATCTTTTATTCTCTGGAGACCATGAGATAGGGTTGGCTGTAATTAATTTAAAGGCTGTAACACCAGTGAGCCTGGGTAGTGGTGGAGAGTCCCCTGATGTTTTTTGTACCTCAGGAATCCATCTGTTCATTGGATTTGTTCAATGACCTACAGCAGCCAAGCTAACTGACCAGAACACGAGAATGCAGTGACGTGATTGCCAGGTTTTCAGAGACAGATAAATTGCTGCTGAAAGGCTTCATGGGAAGGGCAACTACCCCTGTCTCTTCAGGGTCATACAGCTCAACTCCGTGATCTAATGCCACAGAGAGAGAACAGGAGAACATGTACCTCTTCCAGGCTTCCATGTTCAGGTGTAATGGGAGGTGATGTCATCCTACTAAGGAGCAAGCACTTTATCTCACTGTGCTCACTCTAGCCTAGAAAACCTGGCAGTGAACTTTAGTCCAGAACTTGGCATATGCTGAAAAAAGATGTAAACAGCGCAAGCCACATTGGAAGACCTACAGCCTCTACAGCTAGTTACCAGCAGAAAGGATGGACAGAGGTTAATTTCATTTGCATAATGCCTCTCCTTCCCTTCATCCACATGTCGCATAGTCTGGCTGCACAAAGAGGACTTAAAGAAGGAGCACAGGCTATTTCTGGAAAGGCTTCCTGACTTTTTGTCACTGTCCTGGCTCTCAGCTGTGTTTGTGTGTGTCAGGAGCAGCCAGAAAGAAGAAGCTAGAAGGCAAATCACTAAGTAGAATGTAACTTGGAGAGAGACTAATTTAGGCCAGTGATAGAGGGGAGGCTATACTCCCTGCTACCCTCTACCCTCTTTAGCTGCCCCAGAGTCCAAGAAGAAGGAACTGAGAGTCAGATGTGAACATATCTTTACCTCCAGTGAGAAAGACCTTAAGACAAACTAAATGTGCAAACCAAAAAAAGAACAAGCAAGGAAAGTCCTGTTCAAAAATGCGAAGGACATACAACATGAACCTTAAATCTTTCCAGCTCCATCTTACCTGAACTTGCCTTGGCAGAAGAACCTAAATCTTCAGCAGCTTCAGTTTTGAATGCTTCAGTTTTAATTTCTCTACTTACACCTCCCCCTAAATTGCTGCCAAAAAGTCCTCCAAGCACAAATTCGTAATTTCTGGGCTCTCACTCACATGCTGCTCTAATGGTCTTTCTTCTACCGAGCTCCCTGTGTGACTGTTCATCAGCGTTGCCACCTCCAGCCCTGTCTATTGCTTTTGCTAAAAGAGACATCTGCCCTGAAGAAGAATCCAGCTCTCCCCGCTCACTGTAACCTCAGTACGACCCTGTTTTCTCCCCACAACTCAAGCTCAAGCTCTCTCTTTTTCCACACTGAATCTCTCTAACATCAGTGACTGCAGCTGCCTGGTGACTCCATGGAAACTCTCACTATTACAGACATTTAAAATGCCACTGATTTGAAACAAAACAACAACAAAAAAACCCCCAGCAACAAAAAATCCACAAAAAAAACCCAGGAGTTGTAGAAGAGCAACTGAAAAGACATCATGAAGAGAGAAGTGAGAAGCTAGGGAGTGGAAATGAGAATAAGGAAGTAGAAGGCTTTATTAGAGAAAAACCATGAAACCCTCAAGTAAAGTGACAAAAGAAACAATGCATTGAAGGGCTCATGAGACATCAGAAGCTGTGCTCTTCAGTAACATATCGTCATGTCTTCTCCCAAAATGCACTCCTCTCTTGCCCAGTGACCAGTCAATTATCTGAATTTGTCACACTCAACCTAATTTGCTGAGAAAAATGCTCATATTACACATGCACGCTCACACTCCCCCAACCCCTTCTCCACCCCTATGTTTTTTAAAGAATATTAGAGTTTCAATGGAGGGAGTCCCTGGAAGGACTTATGGCTCTACGGAAATGCTGATCCTCAGTCCACCTCTGAAGGTTTTGCTCTAATAGTCCTGTGCATCCAATAAAGCCATACATTTATAGCCCTGTGACTCAGACTCTGCTAAACCACCCTTCATCATTATATCTTAAAGAGTGTTGTTAAAAGAGATCTGTATCATTAATCCATTTTACAACTGAAGAGACGGGAGTTTCAGGGAAATTTATTGTGTGTTGCCATGGCATCAGGAACAGGCTCAACAGCAAGCTTCTTCCAAACACTCATAATGTGATCCCAGGATTGGCTTTGATCTCCCAGCGAAGACCCCACAAAGCCCACTGCTCCAGGCATCTTACTGCCTCTTGTGCCTGCCTGCTTCACCTGTGAGTGTCCTGTCTGGATACTGTTCCCTGAAGACATAAGAAAGAAGACATGTGGTCTGAGCATGCAAGAAGAAATTCAGTTCCCAGTGCAAAAGTACTCTGGAGCCTCAAAACTCCTCCTCACGGACACACAGGATTTCTTTCTTCCTCACTGCTTCACAACTACTATTTTTCATCTAGACAATAGCCAGCTCAGAGCCTGGCATAAAAGGGAACAGTAAGGTTTGATTTGTCCCCAACACAGTGACCTGTTTCTCACTGCAGAGGTACTTCAGTGATAAGAAGGGAGATACACAGTAGTTTAAGCTGCTGCAGCAGTTCAGGTTAGAGGCAGCACGCCCAAATACAGCTTGAGCCCTGCTGAAAGGCAGCCAGTTCATAACAGAATGTGCATTGTTTCACAGTGAACTTCAGATCCAAAGCAGACAGAAGGATAAGGTCAGGCAAACTATGTCCTGCAGCTGCCTAGGGGATTGACATCAGAGCTCTGGGGTATATCTATCCTATTACAATAAACTCAATGTGTGTATAAATCTTGTAAACCTTTAGTTGCTGAACTAAAGCCTTAATTTGCTGAAATAAAGCCCTAATTTCATTATTTAGCTGCCCACTGTGAGGTGTCGCCATGCTTTAAATTAAGCTGTCAGCAGAAGCTGATCTGTGCCATTTGTTAACTGCAAATTATGCAGCCCCAAAGTCAAAGTCACTGGTAACAAATTCACGAAGCACATTCCATTTATAAATATCTGGACTGGAGAGAGGCCACTTGCATGTTATCAGGGGTTTGCAGGTATACAACTTAATCACACGGATTAGAAATCTAATATAATGAAATGAAACACAATACACACTCTAGTCACCATGCCAAACTGAGTCACAGAGGTCTGAATCCATGACCCAGGGGTATGATAGCAGTGTATATAAACACACTAAATCCTTGACTGAAACCATTCACTAAATAATGGTAAAATAATTTATAACCTCTATTTGCAATACAAGCGATGAAGTAGAACATGGAAGCAAATGCAAGATGGCAAGATGTTAACGAAGGACTGAATGGGAAATTACCACAAGAAAGGGTGAATAAAAATACAAAAGACTCTGTGTACTCAAGCTGGGAGACAGGGGAAGAGGCAGAGGCTCAAGAAACAACCACTTTTCCCCCTGGTTTCTCAAAGGTCCAGCACATAAACAGCAAATTTTGGCAGCAGGAATTCGTAATAGAACTGCTGGGAGGGGTGGGGAGAGAAGGGAGGCAGCGCCAGTATTTTAGACAGAAAAAACTGCTCCAAAGCAATTGCACACTGCTTGTTTGACCTGAAAATCTTCAAAACAAACGTCTGTGGAAGCAGCTATAAGGATAGAGAGGAAGATGGAACAAATTGCAACATATACCAAAGCCTGATGTTTCCAAGCTAAGCAGCTTTTTTCCACTGATAAAGGAATTGATTTTCTAAATACAGGGAATATAGCAGGTTTCACCTATCTAGGTTGCAGTAAAGGACTTGACAACAAGTTGAAAGTCAGTTTTGTGCCACAAAAGCAAATGTCTACCAACGTGCAGAATTCATGCCTGGGCCAGGAAGCAAGATGAAATTTTGATTCTGCTTCCTGTGGGCAAAGAACCAGGGAGGGATTTAAGACAAAGCTCAACATTCAAGGTCCCCAATAAACTAAGGAGGGGAGAATCTTAGAAAGAGACAGCTGATGAGGGCTTGAGGAAAACAAGGAGAGAAAAAGCAGAGAGCATAGTAGGCAAGATAAGAAAAATCAAGGAGAAGAAACACAGGGCTTTGCCAACGTCCCAGAAGAGTTGCGGGTTTTTGGTTTTGCTTAATTCTTTGCACCACTATCAAAGTGCAAAAAAGTGCTTCATGCTGTACACATGAAGAAAAAGCAAGAGGGGAAAAGGCTTGTCTAGCAACCAAATCCAAAAGATCCCATGGAGATAGTATGACAAGGGTGCTTACCTTTCACATCATCAAAAGATAGTCTGGAGTTTCCCTTTTTGCTTCTCTTTCCTTCCAAAATCTAAGTGAATGTTCAACGAAGTATCTATAACTTTCTCCTCATTTTGTGGAAAGCACATTTAGGCTACTATTATAGAGTCAAGGAGGGAGAAAAAGCCTCTTTGCTTTTCTAAAATTTGGAAATAGCAATTCTGAAAAGATCTCCGTGATGTGCCTTGCAGGGTCAGGAAATAATGTTCATTTTTCCTGATGCATGAACACCCAGATACAGTGAAGGATATTTCTCATCCTTTTGAGTAATACCAACTGTAATGACTTATAAGGCAATATTCCAAGGACTTTGTTTACTACTTTTTGCAGGTACTCATTAAAGACTCTTGGTCACACATCTAGGGCAAAAAGAAATCACCAGATGCAGATATTCCAATGAATTTGTATCAAGACTAAATTGGCTGTGAACTTCTTTGCAACAAGCCAGGCTGCTTGCTAGGGTATCTTGGAAGACAACCTACTTAATCAGCTCTGTAACTTATGGCCCTCAAGTTTAGCAAGAGAAAACATGTAAGGAAACCCATATATGAGCAACACGGTAGTCTCTCCAGACCCCAGCATCCAAGTAGCCTCTTTTTGGAGTAAGCAGCTGTATAGAGGTAACTTCCCTGACCATCCAGCATGGGCTACAGCTCTTCAGTCCATGTCATGTTTGCAAAATGCAGTGGGAATCAAAAACATGCAGTTATTTTAATTTCTTTCATAAATTATTTCAGCCACTTTTCAGCAAACTGTGTCTCATTTTACTGCAAACGTGGTGAGAAGGTTTCAGAAGAAAACAAGCAAACAATCAGTGTAGTTTAAGATGAGACCAACACTTTAAGCCATTCCTAATAATGTCAACTTGTTTTTTCTCAGGAAGAAAAATAAAGCTGCAAAGCCAAGATTGTTTTCTCTAGCAGGGTTTACTCTCTGGGAGTCCACTGTATCATCGCTATCCCCTCCTCTTCCACCAAAAGAGAAACAATGGCATGAATCCTTAAGAATAAAGCTAACTATATAAGAAAACATACACAGCAAGTGCTTAACCTCCATGGTTTAAGCCCTTTTAGTGCTGACCCTGCAGGCAAGAGTATTTGATTTGGAATTTGCAACACGCTGAATGTGCTGGAACAGTCAAACAGCCCTGGGTGGTCCAGTGGACTCCAGTACCCTGCTTCTCTCTTAATGGCAGCTCACTATCCATCAATATATCCTAGAGGTTATCTGAAGTTCAAGGGTTATTTTATTTTTACCTGCTTTCCCATGTCTTCTGTTTTCATCAGCAGCACACAGGCCAGGCCTGAGTAATGAACCACAGGTGCTTTGCCTCCACCCCCCACGTGGGAGAAAGTAAAAAACCACTTCACTTCCTAACTTCCATGCATAAAGCAGGTGGCACAGAGAAAGGAGAGGGAGAAAGAAAACCACGGCTCTTCCTCCTTTGCAGCATATATTTGCTGCTGATGAAAACCTTAGCACAGGATAAGACCTTCAACTCCATGCTCTGAGCAAGTATCCCTGCCTGCAGCCAGGGCCGCGCCCTATGGAAGCAATACAACCCTTGCCGCAGTCACAGCAGACATTTTTCTTCCAGATAAAGCTCAAAAATCCAGCAGTGACAGGTAAGAAGCGATCCAGATACTTTCAGCTTTTTGTTTCGTTGCTTCTTTTAACTCAGGCTGTGACTGCAGACCCATCTCCCTGTAAGATGCAATGTGTAAGGATGCTTTATCTCTAAGAGCACACAGAGAGGGAGGTGCCATGATGTTCCATGGGCAAAGGCCCTCTTGGTCAGTGGGGTGCCATATTTACCACTGGCCCACGCCAGCAGCGAGAGAAGCCATCCCATCCCATCCCATGCATGAACTCGGGACTTCTAATGAATGAGTAAAAAGGAGGGAAGCTGGAGCCCCTTGCACATGCAGTTCACAGCTGCCCTCTTCTTACTCTGCTGCTACAAGAAGTAGCAAGTAAGCAACAGCTCTCTTTATTTCTGAACACCGAGGGGTGTGGTTTGGGCAGCCGTAAATGGCTGTGAATTGGGAAGCCTTCAGAGGACAACCAGATTCTCTGTCAGGGCCACAGCGGAAATGCAAGCTGCAATGTTGCTCCTCTTCCTGCTCCAAAAGAACCATGGGACGGTCCCCGCAGTAAGGTCTCGTAGGCATTTTTTCCACTCATCAACAGTATGAAAAAGGCATAGCGGCTTGCAAGCACCATATAAAGCGACCTGCAAATGGTTTAGTGACAGAATTTCTTCATTCATTTCTCAGCAATTAACTCAATGAAATCTCTAACAAAAAATAAATACAATAAAAATAAGAATGTTATTTTGAAGTGGGCTCTGGGCTTTTTTACACTGTGCTCAGCTGAACGTTATGTGACAGAGCTATAGATGTTAAAATTAGAGCTGAAAAGAAAAATGCCAGAGAGATGGGCTGGTGAAGACCAATTTGTAAGTAAAATGGGTAGCTTACACAGAATAGCAATGATGGAATTATTCATATAAGGGTTTGATTGGCATAACCTTTCTTCAAGGGTCCAGAAGAAGCATTAAGCTCAGCAGAATAGGATATAATCCAGCTCCAGACAGCATGATATGGCACATTTTGAACGTTACCTTGCAAATCCTGAGGGGGACTATCCCTCTAAGGTGGAAGACGCCTGCAAAGATTTCACAGCTTAATTAATTTTGTGGTGTAGATTATTAGGATGTTTCGTTCTGTTTTGGTGCAAACAGGGACTAAACTTGCAGTGCTCAAGATGCTTACCTATAAAACGTATTATTCTTCGAAGCAGCGGGTTCAGGTAACAGCACTCTCCAGTCAAAATAGTTTTCTCTTGAATAATTAGGGTTTCTCGGGTTGACTTTATGAAATACATGGATATTTCACCAATAAAAATCTGCCAGGAAAAGGAAAGAAACAGAACGTTAAAAATGACATGAGCAGACATTAAAACATGAGTGCCTGGTTCCAGCCCACAGAAACTACTACACAACAGTCTTTGGGACTACACAGTGTCTTTGGGACATTGCACTTCCACAGCGAGGCTACACTTACTCACTTGAGATGAACTGACACAGACCCAGCTCCCAGCCACAAAAAGAATCTGTCATTCTTGCACTCAGTGGCAAGACACAGCAAATTTTAGGCCTTCTTATACGAACTCCTGGGATACAGGGGGCAAACAGAGCTTTATGAATACCATGGATCACAGAATCACACAGAAGCACAGAACGGTAGGGGTTGCAAGGGACCTTCAGAGATCATCTAGTTCCACTCCTCTGCCAAAGCAGGTTCACCTAGATCAAGTTGCACAGGCTTGCGTCCAGGTGGGTTTTGAATANCTTGGAGCCAGAAACTCCCTATTTTTACTGAGACTGGCATGGAATTTTTCACATCCTGCTATTAGCATTTAAAATTTAATGACAATACAGACTTCGTAGATGGAAGGCTTCTAGACATCTGGGGAAGTGGAAAGTAATTCTGCAAACTTCCAGCCCAACATTTTACCAGCAAGCCCCAGCAATATTGGATGCTTCCTGCAGCCTCCACACCTTCGGAAACTTACATTCTTCTAAGTCTGCCAGATAAGTTACAGAGCTCCTGCCAACACTGAAAAGAAATTTAGACATGCCTGCAATGGAAATTTATCTGAAGTCACAAAACTTTTGGGGAGGTCAGTGAAAATTCTGGACAAACACATCATATTTGTACTAATGAAGTAAAAAGTGCCAGGGTATGGGTGCAGCATGGCCAGTCACCCATACTGTTACATTGCTAGCACGGTCTATGCCATAGCCTGGCTGGGTGACAACAGTGTCTCAGAAAATGCCTGGGGTGAGTCCCACAAGGAAATCTGCATGCAGCCACTGCTATTTACGCAGGAGGAGTTTAGCCGTTTGGCCACAGATTGCACATGCCAGCTTGTCTGAGGGCCAGAGGATGACTTCTGGCCTGTTTTATTTACTAAATTCATTAAAACATCAAAATTGAGATCTCCAGGGTTCCATTGATCTTGATGTTAGCAGTGCTTATGTATTACATATTTTTTTGTGATCAGAACGTTCATGCTTTCTGTAAAAATGGTAACTGCTTCCCAAAGGAGTAAGACCAGTATTTCGTAAGCACTCAGAATTAATTTAAGTCTGTTGCACAGAGGCCTATCTGCCTTAGCTAAAGCTGGACAGAATTTGGTCACAGGCTTTAGAGGCAGTGACGGTCCACTCACAGTAGGCACTTCTGAAAATCCCACCTAGCATGTTTTGTCATCAGGCTTCAGAAGCGGAAACTGGGAGCTTTTTACAAAGACAGGGTTTGGAATGAAAGTATTTAGAAAAAAAAAAAGCCAGTCTGAAGTGGAAGAAATGAGCTTTTAAAAGGGGCGCACTCAAAAGAATTTATTTCAGACATTATTATATGACAGACAAGAGGAATCCATAGTGCTAGGTAGTGGTCAGAGAAATGCATAACAAAAGTGTGTGCGTGCACACACATGCGCACAGACACTTAGAGTTAGTATAAATATCAAGGAACTAGTCTTAGTTCACTTTGACTGCTGGAATGGTATGTTGTTTCAAGGACAACAATTTATCTTTATTAAGCCAGATGAACATCCTTATTGATTACTGACGTTCAAGCCAAGTATGCTCAACCTCTTTATAATTCTAACCGTTGATGGCGAGAGATGTGGAGTTGTAAAATGTATGTCGATAATGGCAAATGGGGGTGGGAGCCGATGCATGGGAGCCACACTGAAATATTGCCTTTATCCTGTTTCACTCCATCTGCTCTTAACAGAATTGGCAAGCAGTTCAATAAGCTCAGCTCACTAACTATGGGGCTGGGAATTAAGAAAAAGACCACCTGCACTAAAGCAGTTTAAAAGTGACACTCTGTTTCAAACCATTTATTATTTGAATTACGATAATGTTCAGAAGTTTGAATTAATGCTTTGGCTCTTTGTCTGCCTGAGGCTGTACATACACGTTGAGAAACAATTCACACCCCGAGGAAATTCTACTCTGTGAAGATATGGGTTAGTGGACTTTAAAAACACCAAACTTTTCAAATAAGAGACTCGGGTATAAAACACATTAATAGCCCTCCTTTAACAATACATCATTTTTTAAAGTGCCTTTGCATCAGGAGTTAACTGAATTATTTTCCTGATTCAATTTCCATCTTTATTTCTACAAATTTAGCTGTCTGGCATACTCCTAGCTACTCCCATTTGGATAGATTAGTTCCACTTAGATTTAGGAGCATATTTTGCCAGGCTATAAATCTGTTCAATTCCATTCCACTGATTTAAGTAGAGATATCCCAGATTTCCTACAGTATAACAGGTCAAAATGTGATTTTTTAAGTGAACAGTGCCTTTGGTTTAATACAGAGTTAAGGTATATAGTAATGATGCTGTATTTGTGAGGTGGTATAAGATGATTTAACATAACTGGACTATTCCTATGGTGCCATCTCTGGCACTGAATTTAGTTGCCTGAATTTGAGGATTTTGTTTCCTTAAATGTTTAATGTGGGCTCTGGAAAGTGAGCCTTGCTGTTCTCTAAAAATTCAGTGGGGGCCTGGGCACCTAGTTCTGATAGCTAATCTAGCTGTGCAAAATTGAATGTGCTCTGAATAGCTCCTCAAAGAACTGATTTATTTATTTTTTTTTTCTCTCCAGGCATTTCTGAAGTCAAGTAACTCCAGTGATTCTTATGATTTAAAACCTGATGATTCTGCATGAGCAGGATCCGCATCCAGCCAAGTTGTCCAGCTGGCCTCCCAAAATCAATCACTGACACTGTTAAGTACCTTAGTTCCTGCCAGAACAGAATCAGCACCCCAGGAATTGGTACAATTCAGTTCTAAATCTGAAATCTACATATAGATACACAGATATGGGTAGAAAAAGAAAACAGCAAGCAAACTACTTATTTTATTTCCATTTGGGAAACAATGCAAGGTTAATGAACTGCTGTAGCATACTGGCTTAATTAGATTGTAGAAATGGCGAGAAAATTGCCCTGGAGGTTGGGGACTGAACGTACAGGTGATCTGCAGTCTGAGGTGATGTAGGCAATAGGGAAGCAAAGCTAGTGCCACTGGATGTGACTTTGTTCTTGATTTCCTGAATGCAATAGCAGCTCAGCTACACTGAGGTTATGGTGCTTGGACACTCTTGCTCACATTCCCTTTCATATTACTCTTAGGTAAAAATACTGTGATGATGCCCCAAAGCCCCAGTATGAATCAGAAATACCTACCCAGCAGTCATTTCTCCTCTGCTGATGTCAACCTGTCCATTGAGAAAATTTCTTCAATTAGCCCTTGCCTTCCCATTACTGGCAGTGTCACCAAATACTTGCTCCTCAACATTCAGCTCTCAAAAACCTCTGCTGCACATGCTGTACTTATTTCCTGGCTCCTCCTGAGCAAAGAGACAGATAAAATGATCTGTCCCATTTCTCTCTTCGATAGCCTTTTGTCCATGACAGATTTGAAAATGACAGTCCTTCAACTTGTGAACTGACATTTTCAGACAGTGAAATATCACATCTTCCCCTTTCAAGTTCTCAGCACAACATGAGCACCCCATGCTCCCTGCACTTCTGTACAGATTACCAACAGTTTGTTAATTTAATTATCAATTTAATCAACAAAACAATGTAACTATTGCATTTAAAAGGACATGGAATCTTGATCTTATCTTTAATATTTTTTTCCTATAACACTTTCTGATAAGCTCACAGTCTCCTTGCCAAATGATTCTTCGCACAACCGCATTCTAAAAATAGACTGGGGTAAACATCAAGAAGGGCTGTTTCTGTAAGGATAAACTAGAGATAAATGATCCAGGAATGAATCTGGAATTCAGCCACGAGGAGGCTGCAGAAGAGTGGCACACTGGAGCAGCACTCCTGCTGGAACTGTGCAGTGGGGTGAGGGTGGGGGGCAGCCTTGAAGAGTTATATTCAGTTTAGAAAGTAATTACTGATGGTGCCAACAGCCAAGGATGGGTCCAGCTTTTAAGACTTTCGTTCCGTTTACTAGTTTCTCTCATTCAGGATATTAGCCTTGTACCTCAATTCAAATCCTCTAGCAAAGCTGAAGACTGCACCCTGCCTTCACTCCCCTGCCACAATTTGGCTTACCTCTCCTCCAGTAGCCAAAATCTTCCTCCGTAGTTGTGTTTCTCCAAACTCCTGTGCGTGTAGAGTGCCACAATCCACTTCCTCCTATGCATAAAGTGGCTCACCACCGGTCATACTGCCCCAGTCTCGCTTCCTTTCTTCCCCACCTCCCTTTGAAAACTCACTACAGATTCACTGCAGCTTAGCAAAACTGCTTGCCACTCTTCTCCAACGAGATCTGGCCTGAGTACCTCCATGCGGTCCCACATTGCTGCTGGCAGAGGCTGCATCTCAACAGCCCTCCTGCCTCTCATTCACTCACTCACTCAGGGGCGACAAATGGGAAAATATTATTTTTTCTATTTTTTTTCACACTTTCAGCAAACACTGGGGCTGTGTGAAAGTTGCCGCAGACAGTTTTCATTTCAGCTGCAATTCCGCATGGATAAAGAGTGAGGAGCGTGAGCCAGGGCACACAGAAAAGATGCAGGAAGCACAGTTGTGCCCACAGCCTGGGACTGCTTGAAGTCTCCCTGTGAAACAACATCCTTCTCCCACTTTCCATGAAAAAGTACAACTGGTGGCATTTCTGATCACAGCATGATGATGGAGATCCCATATTAGGAAGAATTATGTGAAGTACAGACAGGAGCGGTCTGTCTTTTCTATGCGTTAAGTTTACATTATTCTGATTTCTGGGAGTTTTTACATCTTTCAACTTGTTTACTCTAACAGCATCCTTGTCATGCAGTCAATCATTGCTAACGCCACTTTCTACATAGAAACCGCATTCAGAGACATGCTATTACACACAAAAATGGCAGCAAACAAAAGTGAACTTGGGTCTTGGGGCACCATCGCTCTCACTTCTGGGCAGGTTTCAGCAAGCTGTATGACATTTTCTGAATGCTGTGTAAGGATGTGTGTGGCTGCATTTTTAATGTCAGAAATAGAAAGAACTGAATTAATCAGGTCTTCAGCATTCAAATAGCAGCCAAGGGAGGAGCAGATACAAGGAAGGCACTGGCTGTGAGACAAGCTATGTGCAGAGCACTCAAAACCAGAGAACATAAGCAGATGAGGGTTATGGGGCTCTCAGTCCCAATCAGCCAGTTTCAAAATGACTCCACACAACTCTCCCTGGGAAAAGCAGGCCTGTTCACCAAAAGGTTACCTTTGCAAAGTGCTCCAGCAGGTGTTTCATATGCACTGGCTTGCACTGGGCCAAAAGAAATTCTGCCCTTTGGCATCAGGGTGTATCTGAGGACTGCATTAGCACAGCTGCGGGTCGGTAGAGAGACACTCTTCAGGCTCTACACGGGAGCTTATGGCTCCATTCACCTGTCACTACTTAAAACAGCAGGAAAATTCCACTAGCACTACAGAATGCAGAGGGACAGAATTACACAGTGATTTAGCTGGGATGGGTTCCCAGAGGCCTCCAGCCCAACCTCTGCTCAAAGCAGGGCCAGCACAGACCACAGCCTTGAGCAGTCATAGAATGGTTTAGGTTGGAAGGGACCTTAAAGATCACCTAGTTCCAACCTCCCTGCCATGGGCAAGGACCCCTCCCACTAGACCAGGTTGCTCAAAGCCCCATCCAGCCCGGTCTTCAACACTTCCAGGGATGGGGCAGCCACAGCTTCCCTGGGCAACCTGTTCCAGTGCTTCACCACCTTCATAGCAAAAAATTTCTTTCTGAGATCTAATCTAAATCTTCCTTCTTCCAGTTTGAAGCCATTACTCCTTGTCCTATCACTACATGCCCTTGTAAAAAGTCCCTCTCCAGCTTTCTTGTAGGACCTCTTTAAGTACTGGAAGGCTGCTGTAAGGTCTCCCCAGAGCCTTCTCTTCTCCAGGCTGAACAACCCCAACAAACAACTCCGTGACAGTCATGTCACGAATGTCTTCAAGAACGGAAATCCCGTGGCCTTGAAAGGGGCACTGTTTCAGTGTTTGACTACTGTCATCATACAAAGATTTTTCCTAATATTTAATCAGTTTCTTTTCTTGGAGCTTGTGTCCATTGCAGGGTTACCTCTTGTGATTTGAACAGTCTGTCTCCATCTTCTGTACAGTTCCCGCTAAGAACACGGCTCATTGACTTTTACTTAGTGTCATTAGTTAATTAATTCCTTAGATCTCCCTCGCAGTTAGCCTTAGGCCCTGAGGGTTATTGATCTGCCATCCTACCTGCTACCTACAGGGCCAAATATTGACACTGCACAGCTGGGAGTCCATAGTCAAGCCCAGGCAGCAAACACTAAGCAACATTCATATTGAGAAAAGACACCTTAGGAGGCAAGTGGTCACTGAGGTCTGCCTTGGCACCCTCTGCAGGACACAGTAATTCTGCTGTGATCTGCAGCCAGGACTGTGACCCAAGCCTGCCTGGGAGGGCAGAGGTTTTCCCTGATAAGATCAGTACCATCACTAGTCATGAGGACTAGGGATCAGCTGAGAGTTTTCTCAGACACCCTCTCATCTTTGCCATCACCACCTACACAGGTCTTCTCTAGCCCACAATTTTGCATGACTATAACAGGAAATGAAGCAATGTCTTCAGCTGAACATTGCAGGGCCAGTTCACCCATAATCTTCTGAGGACAAAACCTTCATCTGCGTTCAATTACTTCTGATATCATTCTGGTTTTGGGTTGGTTTTTTTTGTTTGTTTTTTTTTGTTTGTTTGTTTGTTTTTGTTGTTTTTCAATGAAAACAACAAAGAACAGTTAGTTATGAGTCCTTTTCCAGAAAAAGAAAATCAGTTTCTTTTATTCCAATTCAAAAGGGTCGAAATCCACAATTTGGATTCTAGCCTGCCCAAAAACCACAATTGTCTTAGCATTGTGCTCAAAACCACAATGTACTGTGGTAAAACTGTCTAAAAGAATTATACTGAAGTTCTAATCAAGAGAAGAAATTTCCCACAGCTCTGCATTGTTCCTCAGAAACTGGAATGTGACCGGGACCATTACTAAGTCCTTGGAGACACTGACAGTAGAAGCGCCTGAAAGCGTTACACCAAACAAACCAGGTGTATTTATTATTTTCCGAAATGGTGTGCAAATACCAGAATATAAACATTTACACAGGTTAATGGGCACACCTTTGCCCCACTCCTACATATCCCAGCTTGTTATTCACCACTTCACAACCTGGGTCCCTCCCTCAAAAAGCCACCACTGGCAGAGGACAGGACACCTGACAAGCAGTGGGGCTCTTCCTCCAGCCTTGCCATGTGAGCAACCCCAGCTCCGTTTCCCAACAAGAAAAGGAAGGTGTAGCCAAATAAATGCCCTTGAGTGGAGATCCCCTTGGTCTATGACCAAACTGAAATGGAGACCAGCCCTGAAAGCCAGGACCATGTGAGCATCATGTGTGGTACATCTCCTTGGATGTAACCTTCCTTGACAAGGAGTAAGGGACACTCCAGGCATTGACACTGACGTCTCGTCCCCACTGCCACCCAGTTTGCTGTGCTGGCATAGGGGTGAAGCACGGTGGGTAAGAGACTGTAGCACAGGAGTCTGTGTTTTCTGGCAGCATCGTCACTGGCAGAGCCCAGGGATTTCTGCTGGAAAAAAGCTGGGAAGAAGCTACTGTAACAGAGCTCTGAGCTGTGTTAGCCGCTCTTGGTTTTCCTGGCATCTGCTGCTGAGCTGCCACAGAGTAATCAGGCAACAGAGGCAGAAATTCCCTTGCTTTCCTTCTAGAAATAAATCACTGTAATAACATGGCTGTACTAAGCCAAAGGCAAGGAAGCAAGGTGGCAGACAGGATAGGAAAACCATCTAAGAGAATGTTTCTGAAGCTTGGAAGGTTAAAAGCAGATTGTAGAGAAAAGTTTGAACAGTTTCCTCCCACTTCAGATAAATTTGATCAACACTGTAATTCATCTTCTAATTAATAATCAGACCAGTTAGGTTTGATGGTTTCCAACATTATCTGAAGACAAATACATCTTTGCACAAATTCATAGCACAGGCCAGTTAACAATTACATGTAGGCTGCCACTTTCATACTGGAATCAGAAGGAAAGAAACTGAAGATTGCATGAGAACAGTAGCAGCACTTCCTATTCTAATTTAAGGAAAGGAAGAACGGTGCTCTTGAAGCTTTCTGCTGCTGTTCAGTATTAATTTCAGTGAGCTGGCTCTGTTCCTAAGCCTCTCTGCTTCTCTCGGGCAGGCAGACAAATCGCAATGGATGGAGCAGTGCAGGCAGCAGCTCTGGACTCTGGAGGGATTGTTCAGCACCAGCGGGGGAATTGGCTCATCTGCAGTAACCTCATAACGGGGAAAGCTAGTCTTGAGAGAGGCTAATGGATGTGGTGGAGTCATCCCAGAATAATTTTACAGAAATGGCTTGAAAATTCTATGTTTGTGTGAAGCAACCTGTTCCACTTTAAACATTGTTTTCATAAAGTTCTCATGCTGGCAAAAATTAAAAGAATTATTATTTCTTACCCCTTCCCACCCCAACTTTTTGGAATTGACAGTGCACTGAAATATTACACTTTCTCCCAGGCACTGCATAACATCCTGCTGTGGGATAGGTCACTTCTACATTCACCAGGCCTGTGATCATAGAATCATAGCATCACCTAGGTTGGAAGGGACCTGTAAGATCATCATGCAACTCAAGCTCCAGTGCTTACACTTTCAAGCTGCTCTTAATTTTCACATTCCCTGTCACCGGAAAACTAGCTGAGTAAAATTCCTATGCTATATTTACCTCCACCAAAAGGTTTGAATTCTAAGAACTCGAAGACTGAAAAAAAAATTACAATTATTCTCTGGCTAATTTCACCCTTCCTGAAGTACTTATAACCACCAAAATGAGGGGCTGTCTGTCTAAAGCTCTGTAATGCAGAGGTCAGCTATCCAAATGTGCAGACATGTTGCTGTAGGCCACCTGAAGCCCAAGACAAAAGCAGTTTTCTGGAAGTTGGAAACTTTTGATCCTTTGTAATGTGGTGGAGGCAGACTGAAATTCTGTGCTATTCTCACAAGGCCACAGAAACAAATATCCTCCTTCTCACTCTCCTTCCCTGGCCCCCAGAGACTGGCTGGTAGGTAGAGTACCGAAGTGCTTGCCACAACTGTCAAGGATGGTACGTTCCTGTCTGCAAAAATTAAAATGATTTAACCGCAGCTTCTACTTTAACTTAACTTAATGCTGAAAGCATTGCTATATCCATCTCAGCATGAAAACAGAACGCTGGAAATTTAGCACTTGTTCATTAACCAACCACCAACAGTGTCAGTACAACAGAAATGAGCCTGCAAGAAGGGAAAAATATCTGAGAAAAAGAAAAAAAGGCATTAGAAACAACTGGCATGAGATGAAGATGAAACCATACATATCTTGTAAAGTTCTCTGCAGCACCAGAACCTACAGATAACGACAAGTTCAATCCAAACCAGACAGATTCCAGGAATCGCCTTTTTCTACCAGTGTTGACAGCAAAATTTACTACTTAAGTCTGAAGATGTATGTTTCAGGGGATAAATCACTAGATCTGAAATAAAGTGGCCAGCTGTTTCTTTACAAAGAAGAAAATTTTTTTCCTTATGTAGGTGCAATTTATTACTAAATTCACCATAACCTACTACTTTGCTGCAAAGATGCTAATACCACCACACTCAGAAAATTAAAAATTAATAAAGCAGATGGAAGCCTTTGACCTATCGTCAGTGGAACATTTGGGAGAAAAATGCATTTCACAGAATGGAGTCAGGCATACATGATTTTCATTTATTTGAGTGTGTTGTCATGAGATTTAGGCATCTCCCCTTCCAAGAAACTCTCATTATCAGAGACTAAGAGGTTATCTGTGGGAGCATTAGAAGACTTTTTTAATTCTCATGTATGGTGATTAAATACTCAGTGTAGGTGAGAAAAACAGTTAAACAGAGTCAGCAGCATCAAATGTTTCAAGAACAACAAATAAAACTGCAGAAAACCAGGCCAGTCTAATTTATTTTCCCACTAAAAGTGTAGAGAAACGCACATACAGTGGTACCAACCCAAAACAGCACTTCTGAGAAGTGTTGTCAGGGAAGAAATAAAATACATGCATTCATTTTCCCCATGGCCACCATCATAGCCAAATGACTGAGACACAAAGATATTCCATTAAATTCACAAGGATGCTCCCTCTTGGCTTGCAAGCATTATAACACGTCACAGCTATGCTGAAATCAGGGCTTTGAGTCCTCTCCGGACCTGTGCGCACACGACTGCACTTAAACACTGCTTGTGTCGCTGATGATGGAGCTTGTACTGACTCCTGCACAGTTTTCCATAGCTGCAGAAACACTGTTAACCAGTACCATGAGTGCTCCCTTATTGCCACTGGGTTCCACCCCTTCTAACAATAACCCCTCCTCTCGTGCCGTGAGATGTCTGGCCAGTGGCAACACGCAGGCAAACACAGAGAGACCACGTTTGCTACTGTAAATCCTCTTAGCCAAACCAACCAATTTCCTGCCAGAAAGTGAAGCAACAAGTGTCCTGCAGAGTAGAAACAAGTAATTCTAAGGAGGGACTGGCATTACCTTTGACTTAAGTAATTTCTTCACGGTGGAGCTGCAGGATGTCAGTGATTATTTTTGAGAGCAAAGCGTAATGTCAGTGATTATTTTTAAAAGAAGTAAAGCATAGAGAGTGAAGCTACAACTTAACCCACAGCGAATACACACAAAGCTCCCTCCCACGAAGCACAGCTGTGTGGGTTCTTTTGTTTGTGGGTTTGGGGGTTTTTTTGTTGGTTTTTTTTTTTTTTTTTTTTTTTTTTTTTAGATTACTCCATCTT
>VYXH01003295.1:281125-292922 GCA_013397275.1 Burhinus bistriatus
TCCCCGGAACCACGGCTTTGTGGTTTCTTTTTTTTGTGGGTTTGGGGGTTTTTTTTTTGGTTTTTTTTTTTTTTTTTTGTCTTTTGAGAGAGAGCACAATCATCACAGTATAAATGGAAATGGCTGCACTTGCTCCTTTCACTGAAATCTCTGGGAGATACAACTGGATCAAACATCTCTTCCCAGCCTGTGACAGTCTCAAAGCCAGGCAGCACCCATTCGGGTACCGGATGACAACTGAGGATACTCATACTCTGAGTGGTCTGACCAGCAGTTCGATGCCAGGACAGAGTTTAGGGAGACTCTGAGCTCACTTTCTGTCTCATTTACTAGCTTTCTGTTAATGATCGTTGCCAAAACTCAGTCTGCAGAGTCGGCTGCTAGCTGAAGCAGAAGCCTGAAATTAGCCAGCAAGGAGAGGAAAGTCTCTCAGAAAAAGACAGGAATGAGAAATAAAGTGAAATTACTCATATGAAAACATTGTCCTGAGCACTAGTCAGGAGGACAGGAAAAGATCACTCTGACCTGGTTGATCAGTCTGGTTGAAGCTTAGCCCAATACTAAGTAATAATACATTAAATAATTAAATAACTTATTAATAATACAATGCATTAATACAAATAATGCATTAAATAATGTATTAAAACCTACTGCATTAAAAATGGAAAGAAAAATACTTTCCCAGGAAAGTTTGATCTGTTGTCTCCTTGAGGTTGTATGTAGCGACCACAATGAAGCATAGTGCAGAAAGCCCTGTGCTGGCCCTGACCTTTTCTAGCCAAAGCAGTATAGCCAGGGTAACGCCACAGCATAACCCAAGAAGCAGAGATTACTAGCTTATATCCAGCACTGGATCCAATCATCTAGGGTGGTTACTGTACTTCTGGACCCAGGTTAGCGTTTCTGCACAGCTTGCATTGTATGAGATAGTCACACCAGCTCCACACAGCACTAAGCTGAAGGTCTCTTCAGCCCCCAAAAACTTTGACATTCACTACAGTCTTTCATTCCTTTTGTTTAACATGGGCTATGGAAACTACAAAACCAGCATTGTTCATCTCCCAAAGAAGACTCCAGTTCAATTTTTCATAAATATGAGTACCTAGGAAAAACTTCCTGGGCCACTGAAATGAAAGAAACCTGAAAGGTTTGCAGCAAACTTTGCCAGAGCAAGGATTTAAACAGAAGATCCAAATAAACAGCAACATTCTTATTACCACTTGATCACCCAATGCATATTGCTGAATCAAGGGACAAACCTCCCACGAACTTCACTGTTACAGCATCTAGGCATGGTAGAGACACTCAGCGTCCCTTTACAAACACCGACTGTGAAAGTTACTTCCCTGAACAATGGCATTATGTTTATGGGGGGGAGTTGGAGAAATGTAGTGTTTATTTTTTCATTTGCAAATCATCTATCACTGCAGCACAAAGTAAAATGAAAGTCTGCACATTCAACTGAGTTTCAATACAGAAAATAACACTGTTACTGCAGAGGATTTTCATAAACTCATGATGTAATCCAATTCAAAACTCCTACTTGTTTTCAGAAAATATTCTGTACCAAAAACTACAGCCTGTTCTGCAGATCCCTTTCACGTTTCTTACCACATTCTGTATTACACTGTTTCATGCATTAAAATTACTGCAGAACAAAACTTAGAATGGACTATGGTGAGGCATTCACCTTTCACAAGTAAATATACCGTGTACAGCTTTAATAAACTTTTGAAAGGGATGCAAAGCAAACAATATAAGAAAGAAATACTAAAGATAAAGAAATAAAAAGAAAGAAATAAAACAAAGCACATATAGACACAGTCTATAGGAATTTATCAATGTAATTACAAATGCAGCAAAGCTGGCTATTTGTGAAATTTGCAACTTTCTGCACAGAAAGTGGAAAAGGCCAAAGTTTTGCTAATCAGTTACTGCAATAATCTGTTTGGAATTTTATTTACTCAGCTAATTGAATATTTTCATCTGCTCAGAACAGCTAAACTGAAGCTTACTGGTTGGACAGTAAAGAAAAAAAGGTAAAAAAAAAAGTTAAGTGGATGTGACTGTCAAAAATAACGGGATCATAAATAAAAAGGAAATAGCATTCTTATTTTTCTTTGTAATGAGGAGCTTTCTGCTCATCTAAGCCTTTTAAAGCCTTTCAATAGTCTTTTTAATATAGCAGCAAATAATCCTCGAGATACTGCATGTCCGACCCAGGTTTTACTTCAGCTTTATCCTGTTTTCTTATTTCCAGTAATGCACCACCTTTGCATTAGAGCCTCTCTGGAGCCCAGGCTCTTCACAACTAATCAATGAAGTGAGCAAGCTATTGTAAAAGGCTTAACAAGCCCCCAATCTTGCATTGTGATTACCTCAGAATAATTACTTCTGGAGATAACTGATGAAGATGATCTTAGACTAAAGCAAAACAGAGACCTGGCTAAGTGTAAATCAATTAGGGCTGAAAAGAGAGGAGAGGGGACAAAGATATTACAGGACTATTGCTATTATTTATGGAGCAGTCGTGGAGAATTCAAATAATTTCTTATACTTACAATAGCTGTTGGAGTTGAAGCCAGCACACAGTAGAGCACAAGAGGTGAAATGAAGCTCTCATCCTCTGTTCCAGGATACGGTTTCATCAAATTGCCGTCCTGGCAGAAGAAACCTTGGATATGCACCTGAAAAGTATCGGTGCACTCGAAGTAGTAGGCGAGCAGAACAGTCCCAGCCATGATGACGAGCTGAAAATACAGCATGGTCACACAGAGACGTTAGTTGCTGTTTTTAACAGATGCAGCTATGCCTTCGAGCTACTTGAGTCCTGCAGACCATCCCCCCTTTATCATCACCCCGACAGCCCTGGCAATAATGGTGTGACGGCGTGTGTGTTTCTGCGCGTCCGGTTGGCAATATCTGTTACATAAACCTTTTGGCAAACGACACTAACGAACGTCTTGGAGAGGAGCAGGTCCGTAACATGGCTTGTAGAGGGACGGGAGCTTTGACAGCTCCTTTATCAAAGGGCATGCGAGTGTCAATGGCAGCCACGATCAATGAAAGCTAGCAGCACGAGGGGCAGCGCTGCAGGAGCCAACAGTGACACACTAAAACCTGTGCACAGCGGTGGGGAGCTGGAAAGGATTATTACAAAGGATAAAGAAAGCTAAAGCCAAAATGCTGCCCCATTGCAGCTGTAAGCCCCTGCTGGGGAAGGTGCACCCTGTGCTAAGCCGGGGGAGTCCTCCGTGTCCCAGATGAAGGCTCATCCAGAGGGAAATCTGCCTCCTGCCACTCACCTCTCCTTGGAACTGCTGCTTAGGAGGAAAGCCTACTCAGAAATCCTGACTCCCTGAACAACGGGATGGGGCGACTGCGCACTGTCCGGCTTCCCCGCTCCATCACAAGTGCTTTTCAAAAAGACTCTGGCTTGAGTCTGGATCTTCACCTTTGCATATATAAACTGCAAGGAGCCTTTCTTGTCTCTTTTTTGGTAGTTTATTGCTGGCTAAATGGGTTGGTTGGAAAACCTCAGCTATCAGCTTTTTCTTCTGTATATCCACGGTTACTGCGCCTCAGCTATGGTCAGTGTTTGCCTCAGCTTCCCACACTGCTTCAACAGCAAGCACATCTCAAGATGATCTCAGGTTGTCACTAATCTCACCTCATGAAATTAAGTGGATATACTAATTCATCATTCTTGTTCCCTCTCTGCCACACAGCAAAGGAAATCCCACATCATAATCCTCATTATTTACAAAAACAGCCATATTGATTTGGAAATTACAACAATTACAGGATCTGAATCAGAATCCTCTTTATAGAGACTAGTGCCTCCTGCCACTATTACATGAGTTGTCATATATGCAAGTTTTCTTGCCATACCATAGAAAATAATAGTAATAAAGAAAGTGAAATAACAAACTCCAAAGTGGCTTGTTTTTAGTATTTTTCCTCCAAGATTTCTAGACCAAAACTGTTGCTATGAGATTATTGTAAGACTAGACCTTTAAAAAATAATTTTGGCAACTCCGCTTCAAGGATATAATTACAAGCTATCCATGCATTTCTCTGGCCTAACCTTGCACATATGCTCAGACACACAAGACAGCCACTAAAGTCATCATATATTGGAGTGGCTGTTGAACTAATATTGGAAAAAAACCATGAAATAAGAGTAATCACTGATGAAAGTAGAAGATCACAGAATCACAGAGCAGTTGAGGTTGGAAGGGACCTCTGGAGATCACCTGGTCTACTCCTCCTGCTCAAGCAGGAACAGCTTGAGCCAGTTGCCCAGCACCATGTCTAGACAACTTTTGAATATCTCCAAGGATGGAGACTCCAACCTGTAAGATAAACTTAAGCAGGACAAACTGAAGCCCAAGTTGAGAGATACTGCACCCTCCCTCATTTTTTACCTTCAAAATTAACAACATAATTTTGTAGCCAGATTCTAAAAACCATAGATTAATTCCACCCCTGGAAAATACAGCCTGAATTGTTTAATGTTTTTAGCTCAACCAGTTAGCTGTCTGGACTGAAACATCAACTCCGCTGATTACAGAATTATGGTGTGAAGTGAAATTTATATAGACAAAGCACATAGCCCTTTTTTAGAAGGTAAAGCAAGTAGGAAACTACATAGTTATTTCCCCAAAAGATGCATATTCTCTCTTTTTCCCACCCTGATTTACAGCATGAATGTAATACATAAACATAAAATGTTAATCAAGCATTTGTTTCCTGAAGATTTTGACTTCCTTCCGATGATTCGGTAAATTTAAGATCCAGAACTTTGTAATCTACCACCCCACAATGAATTGCAGATAACCCCACTATGTATGGTCAGTACAAGGCAGTTCCTCTCTGCTGCTCCTTCCTGCTCACACCAGCTGAAACGGGCTGGAAACTCAAAAGATTTAGCCCGTGTATTTTTTCCTATGTAATATCTACCTCTAAATTTGTGTGAACAAATGTATTATCTCATGTAATTTTATCTGGGTCGTATAATAATAGCTTTAGATGGAACTGCTAGAGTATTCAACTTCTTAAACATGTAGCTGAAAAACTACTTACTTTTTTCAACTTTCATTGTTTATCTTGATATTTTCAAGACCCCATACCTGCCCAAAAGGATTTTTTTTTTTTTANGGGAAGGGAAGGGAAGGGAAGGGAAGGGAAGGGACAATGACAAATGCACAACCCCCTGATTTTTGTAGCCATAGTCAGTTTGTAGCAGATAACAACTTTTCCTTTTCTCCCTGTTTTCAGGTTTACAGTCATTGAGGGAAGCAATGAAGAGCAGGTAGGCTGACGTAAGATAAAGATACAAACCATCCACTTACATAATTCAGAAAACACAATGCAGCTTAACACTGACATTTTGCAGGGTTTGTTTATTAATCCTTATCAACTCATTTTCCTGAGTTAACTTGGAAAAAATTAAAAATGCTCAATAATTCACTTTAGAAAAGCAGCCAATGAATAGAACTGTCTAGGGTGCTTAATGGCCTCCATTACCACAGTATTTAACCATGTCATAATCCTTAATATTTATCATCACGACGCCACTGCAAGATAAGAAAATGCCCTTATCACCATTTTACAGAGAGGGGACAAAAGCAGAGGAGATAAAATGACTGCCCTCAGGTCATAGTATGTGCCTGATTCAGCCCCATTTAAAAACTCCTGCTTGATTTTTGATCACGCTTGACAAGCTGGGCTCAAACAATTGATGTGTATTTTTTCCTCAAAGCCAGCTATTTAAATGGATTTATTCTGTAGCATTTAACACCTGTCCCTTACCACACCATTAAATTCTGCACAGCTCTACAAGCCCACATTGATTCTGTCCCTGCAGACTTTACTATTACTGCACACCCTTGCTCCTTTTTCAGTTGTGGGAGTTCTCTGCAATCAAAAAATCACTTTCGTAATGTCCAAGAAATATGAATCAAATCTTGCAATCTTCTTTGGGCATTGGTAACTGTTTGGTGCAAGTGCGGATCAGTTAATAGTGTAAGACTGTGTCCTGAGTATAAAGAAAGAGAATCTCCAAAGTAAACAGTACAATTCAGTCGCACTAATCCCAGAAATCCTCCCCTTCACCTTAATGCTCTGACAGCATAACTCAGAGACCACTACACATCCAAAACAAAATTATTACAATACCAGATAGTGGGACCGAAGTCCCAGACTGCATACACTCCCTCCATTCACTGCAAAGAACCTCCCAGTTCCCTCAACAACAATCGCAAGATCTTTTTTGTTTTTGACTGTTACCCAAAGAAAAGAGGCCCCTGTTTTGGAAACGAGAAAGCAAGAGGCCAACGCCAGGTGGGAAAGGGTCATAAAGCTGTAAAAGACAGAGATTAATGTTAAAAGACAGTAGACACAGTGGGAAGCAGAGGTTTTTGATCAGCCTATTCTGAAGATTCCCCAGAGTTCTTCATGGACGAGCAAGAAATTGAGGGAGAGAGGGAAGAGGCTGTAAAAATTTCTTGTGTGCTTGCTTTCCAGCCATACAACCTCTATGTCCTGCAAGACAGGCATATGGCCACTGCAAAAATCTCCTTTTGCTGTGTGTTTTGTCACTCATGTAAATCATAATGCAAATCCATATGAATGAACTTGAAAATGCCCAAGCACTGCTGGTATTTATACATAAATAGGTAAATTCTTTCAGGTTATCATCCTTCCCACACACTACTGATAATATATCTTACAATGCCTTTAATGTGCATGACTGATAATTGGAAAATTGTTTTTGCACACAAATGACAACATAAAAGACTACATTTTTATTCCTTCTGAAAGAAACAAAGCCAGTATTTTGCATGAGGTGTTCCTTGGCAGATAGTCAATGATATTGATGGACTATCTACATATTGACACCCTTGATGAGTTTATCTGTTTCCAGCAAACTTCAGTGAGTTTCAGGTCATGAACTTGGGAAGAATTTAATGAACTGAAACGGTCACAATTTCTTGAGCGGAGCACCACAAACCTGCACGAGTGTTTTCAACTTTCGACACACATGCTGTGGCTCACAGTTCCACCCATTTTAATCAGATTCCTACCTTCCTTTCTGAATAAACTCTAGTGACCAATCATTATGCAAAGCCTGAAAAATTTTGGCATGCCTTTTTGAGCTAGGTGATGAGAGCATGACTCTTGGAACAGACACACTGGAGCATCCAACAGTCATAGCATATGTGTGTCATGAAACTGGAGAGGTGAGCTACGTCTAGGACTCTTAAGTTACTACTGGAATTGTTAAGAGAGCGTCTTTGCTCTCTACTGGGTAATACCAGAAATATTTAACTGTGCATCCCAGACTGTTTTGCCCAGGAATGGGTCCGGGTCTTTCTCTGTGAAGGAAGCCAGGCTGTTTTTGCTTGGAGATGGGAAATCCAGTCTTGCCACTGCAGAAGAGGGATGTTAGAAGCACAGCAAATTGGAAGAAATCACATGGGTTGTTAAAGTTCATGAACCCCTTCTACCTTTCTAAAAGCAGATCAAGCCTCTATCCAAAAATTACTGAGGCTGTTTCCTGAACTATCCTGACTAGGGTGAGGCCGCAGAAACTCATGCTGGTTCAGGGGTCAAGAATTTTTTTGTAAGTGTTGTCTCTATTTGTGGCCAACTGATACCCACTTACTAAGTCATCCTTCACCTGATACAGATTTCTTACCTCTAGTGTTTGTACCTGACATAGAGAAAGAAAAAGTCTCATTAGTTATAGTACGTTTTCTTAAATAATCAAACTTCCTTCAAATACTGGCAGAAGAATTACAGAATCCTAGAAAATACTGGATTTATATGATTACATGATAATTTTACTTAAAACAAATACTTGGACAAGCTTTTTCACAGTATGTCTCTGGGAATTTTTTCAGGACTCCTGAAATGGCCTATGCTGAAACCCCAAGTATGACTTCTTAAGAAGGGTCTGTATTTTCACGTTGTAGAGTGGTCAAGTGGTAAGGAAATCACTGAACACCCCCTCAGACAAACCTATCCTTCCAAATAACAAAGAAGATGGAAAGGTTTAACCTTCACACTTCTGTAGCATATCCAGGTCTGTAGAAAGAGGAAGGCTCTTACAGTCTCTGACAGCTGTGAATTAATGTTTTTAATGGATGGTAAGGATCTAGCCGACTGTGTAATCTTTTAGGTTGCCAAGGGATTGGATGCAGCAAGTAATCTACTATTTATGAAAATATTACAAAAAAAGACACAGCAGCTAGAGGAATATGTAATGAACAAATGCTTCATTNCACCAGCTGAAACGGGCTGGAAACTCAAAAGATTTAGCCCGTGTATTTTTTCCTATGTAATATCTACCTCTAAATTTGTGTGAACAAATGTATTATCTCATGTAATTTTATCTGGGTCGTATAATAATAGCTTTAGATGGAACTGCTAGAGTATTCAACTTCTTAAACATGTAGCTGAAAAACTACTTACTTTTTTCAACTTTCATTGTTTATCTTGATATTTTCAAGACCCCATACCTGCCCAAAAGGATTTTTTTTTTTTTAACAAATGTAAAACAAGATGCTGTTATTTATGTATGCCTCAAAGACCTTTACAGCATCTTGGACAAGTTGGTGGGATTTGCTATAAACAAACCCAGTCCTGTAATTAAGGATTTAGAAGACCTGAAGGAAGGGNATTTCAGCATACAGAAGTCATGGTATGTTCTGAGAAGAGCCAATTACAGGATATCGTTTTGTTACAGGAGTTAGTTTTTAAGTAGTCAGCATGGTGGCACAAGCTGGAAAGCAGCTCAGAGGCAGAGAGGGGTTATTACCGCACACCGGCTTTTGAAGCTGGGGCTGTGTAGAAATCAGAGTGGTCTCTGCAGAGCTTCTTACAAGTCCATTTCAAGAACTAATTGTATTATTTTACCATTTTAGTCATTATGTTGAGACTAGGTATAGTTTATAAGGCTGAAGAAGACTCTCAGACAAAAGAGGACTTTACATCTTCCTAAGACACTTCTTTCAGGAAAGTAAGTTTTGTGAGAGTAGCATGGCCTCTAAAAATACTGACACCGGGTTAAAAACTGTTACAGCTTCTTTTTTATGTTATGGTCCTTGAAGAATTTCTATGTGCTACACTATAGAAACTTAATATTACGTAAGAGCTTATCCATATAAAGAAGCCAGATTTCTCCAGCTGTAGCTGTATTGCTAAAGCAGTACAGTTCTCCTAATGTCAACAGAGACGTAAAGGCATAAAAATGCTGTAACCAGTACAACTTTTTCATATGTAGGAAATCAAATAAGTAACAGTATGAGGCACCTTGATTATCAGGTGTAACTCAATCCACTCTACACACTGCTGCTGCTCTCTCAGTTCAAAGCAATGGTTTTCAACCTTTTAGTTTGTAGACCCTTGTATTTCACCAGTGATTCTTATGTAATAAATTTAAGCCTACTTTCTTTGACAGGTAACGGTGACCCATGGATTGATCACAGGCTGAAACCATCAGCTTGAAGGGAGGAGGGACGCCTACCCACACACTGTGCTGTGTATTATAACAGTGCAGTAGTTTTTATGTAGCCAAGGTCTGAGTATAAAAATGAACCAAGCCCAAAGCATCAGAGACAAATATCTTTGCATTTGCTCAGGTACCCAGACAGGATAGGAATAATCGGAGATACTGGGTCCAGTTTGTTGGAAGCAGTGTTTGTGAAAAGACTGATGAAGAGCTGGCGGGTTTCTGAACTCCAGTTGCAGGGGTCCACTACAAGCTGTAATCCTGTGGTACTCCTGTTAGTTAAAAAGACATTTTTCTCCTGGCATGGCTTTTTGAAGTTAATAATTCTCCATGTTGACACAAAAATCTAAGCTGCATATGAGCCGTGCTATTATTTTGGGTTTCCACTAGAGATGGATTTGCTTGTAATGGCTTTTGTTTGTCTCCTCCATTGATTCTTTCGGGACCTGTAAGAAGGCGGGAGGAAGACCACCTCTGTACCTATGGTACTCCTGGGCAGGCACCTGGCAAGGCCAACTCCTACAGGTATTGCAACGGTAGATGGAAATATGGGCCATTCCAGGAAGAGTGAGAAGAGCTCGGAAAATATCCTCCGCCTTTCCAAGGGAACAATAATGACATGCCATGAACAAACTGGGTAACTCCTTGGCTACCTTCCCTCTCAGACTGCTGACAAGGATGCTCTAGTATGTTCTAACCTTTACGATGATTCCTCTGACATCAGCACTGAAAGCTGTGTAAGCTTGAGTGGAGACAAGGTGCCACACCAGATGAATGCATCACATGATACTGTCCTGCCAAACAAACCTCAGAGAGTCCACAAATTTTCCTAGATCCACTGAAATCTGACACCTAAGAACGATAACTGACATCAATAGCAGTTTGCCCTCCTTTCTCTATCCTACATACCCTACTTGCTCAGCACACTTCTTGTGGTGGAGAAAATTCAAGAGGTAGACATACCTTGTTTCAAATCCTGGGCTGTTGGCTGTCTGCTACAGCAGAAATGGTTGTGCAAGCATTTGTCATCTCATGCTGTGCTTGTCCAAGAATCTCATACCAGCTTCTGACCAAATACTGGATGAACAAATCTGCCCTATTGGGTTTCTTTTCCCTTTTCTCACTTGTAACCTGTGACCATTGCCTTTGTAAGGAAAGGGCCCATTAATTTAAAGACTAATAAAAATGCTTTTACAAACAACAAAGGAAAATTCTTTATAGATCTACCACACTGTTTCCTGAGGATGCTGGTAACAGTGATGCTAACTTGCCTGTTTAACAGCCACTAAAGGAAAGCATGTATGTTGTAGGCCTGATCAACTGCCCTCTTCACTCATATGTCAAGCTAAATGTAAAGTGAGTACTTCCCAACCAGCCCTGCCTTCCTCTTAATTCTTTGTGTTAGTGACTTGACCACAAGGAGCTGCACACATCTATGTAACTCAAGGTCTAGCTGTTCAAACCACAGGCTGATGCGTGGTACCCATCGGACCCAGTAACAGATGCACAGAAGTTAGGGGTCAGATAGCATTCCTAGTTCTGTTTTCATGGTAAGGCTGCGACATCACTGAACACTGCTCCACAGTCTCCTCTCACTGATAAAAATGAGTGCTTTAATGCTACTAAATTTGCTGGCCTTCTCCCTCTATTAACTCTTCCCTATTAACTTTCCAATACCACGACATACCTGCAAAAGTGTAACATACGCATGACACTGCTGTAGGAAAAGCCCACATGGCCACGAGCTGCAGCAGTCTTTCCCCCTTCACAATTTCTCTGAGCTTCTGCCAAAAGGGAAAAAACGCCCAGTTCTTGGCATTCATAAGGCAGTATCTGCACAAGCTATCGACAACTGGGAGCAGAGCTGGCATGGGGGAGGTATCAGCTTCCCTGCAGAACTGACTCATCTTTGCCTGGGACCCTGCAGACGGGGAGGACAGGAGGGCACCCGGAGCGCCTCTGTCCCACCCCTGCCCAGCTTTCACCCAGGGGTTCGTGGTCCCAATACTCCATCTTGTAACAGCCTGATCCTGCTCCCGCTGCATTCATCATGCTGCTGACAAGCTGGGCTCCCTTGGGACAGCCTCTTTACAGCAGCTCTGCTGGCGAAAGGCTAAACTCGCTCCTCCTCGATGCTCGAAAGGGACAACACAGGTCTGCTCACTCTCTTCAGAGGGAACGACACGCAGGGGTGGATGTCCCCACAAGCTCTGGGTGGCCAGCCAGTGGTACGGACACTTGCACAAGACTGTATGTGCCTCAGAGAGGCGGGGGGGCGGA
>VYXH01003295.1:292928-331922 GCA_013397275.1 Burhinus bistriatus
ATGTGCCTCAGAGAGGCGGGGAGACGAATGAACAAAGAGGAAAGACTCAGCAGCACAAGTGTTGGAAACTGGAAAAAAATCAGTAGTGTCTTTTTAAGCACTAACAGCGAATGAAAAGCATTTCCCCCATGGCTTGGAGGGGAAAGAAATGAATGCCCAGCACTCTTACAGAATCAGGTAATACCTGTGTTGCCATATGCAAGAGAGTATCTATAAAAATCAATACTAATGATATCTTTTCTTTAGCTAGAAAATAGATAACAACTGCTGTGAAAACGCCTATCATTTAGCTCCTCCTAGTATGACCCCGAATAGCAATACATCTGCTCAAGCTCTTGTAATTCCTCTATTTTGGCAAGCTACATTTCATTATAATAATCTGCTTTCTTTAAAAAATTTTAAAGATTCCTTCTCTCCTCTAAGATTTTGTTCCTACAGTTATGCTACATCGTTTTGTCCCTTTTACTAAACAAACAGTAGAAAGGATTCATGTCACAGTTATAAGGACTTTTTTGTCACTGCTTTTGTGACAGCACAGGCCTTGTTATGGAGCAGACTTAAACGTGATTTATTGAAGATGAATGCAGTTATTAGGAGATATACGCTGGATTTTTTTTTCATTTAAGGAAAGTATTGATGCACAGTACTATTAAATACTGAGCTTGATCCAAAGTAGATCTTTGAAGGCTTATCAGCAGGGGGCATTAATGCGACATTAAATTCCAAATGCCAAACTACCAAACAACCATGCAGAGTGGTTTATGTTTTTAATATGTTTGGTTTCTCCCCGGTATTTTTTCACAAGATCATCTCATTTTTTTAAAGTAGAGCTCCAATTCCAGGCCATTTGCTGACAGCAGCAATTTGTTTAATAACCTATTGCGGGCTGTATCCTGATTTTAAAAAGAAGTCCTTGTCCCTGTTTTATGTAGTTTAAAAGAGGAGAGGCTGATTTTATGACTAGTAAATTTTCAGCCAGCAATTTCAAAGGGGGTTATCTCCAGCAGGAAGAATAGGTGTGTTCAACACTCCTGAAGGATATTTGGTCACAAGCATCAGTTGCTCCCTGAGATCAGACCATGCACATTCGAGGAAATGGCTGACAACACCCCACTTTCCTATAGCTGCACTCTGACAGCAGCTACTGACCTGGAGAAGAGGGGTATTTCCAGGAGGCAATTCTAAAATAGAAGAAAGAAAGTAGGCTTAAATTTTCCCCTCAAAGTGCCTGTTTCACTCCCCATTGACTCTGAGGGAAAAGTAACCACAGTGATAATTTAACTTATCTGTTATGAAGAATGAATCTATGTGTTCATGTCAGTAGGATTTTATCTTGTGTTAGTTTTCCTACACTAGAAAAAAACAGAAACAATACACTTTTTTTCCTAAACCTTACTGAAGACAATTCACAAAGCTCCTCTGTCAGAAAGTCAGTCTAGCAGGAAGCTGGTGACCGAAGGGGTCAAAATTAAAGAGGAAAAGATAACTCGTGCACTGGCTCTGCTCCGTGGTCTTTTACTCAGGGTTGATCCTTACTCCTGGCACATGGTGATCTCATTCTTACTTTGTTCACTGTTAGTGTAAAAGTTATTAAATCTGGTCTGATCTTCCTGCATTAAGATCTTTGTGTCATTTACAATAATCCATCGTGTGTCCATATCAGTAGCATAAAGAGCCATTAATTTAAAATTTGAACATGAATTACATTCCTTGGGCTAGCACTGTACATTTTTTTCTCCACAATAAAAAGCTAGAAATTTAGCTATTTTTAAACTAAAGTTGAGATTGTCACATCATCACCTGACTCCAGGAGTAGAATTTTGAAGAAAAATGAAGAATAGTTTTAAATACACATTAACACTGGGACTTTAAGCAACATTTAGATGACACCCATACTAAGGATGTGGATCATTAAGCTGTTTGTCTGCTATGGTAGCAAACTACTCTCTAACGTGACTTAGGTCTTGCTTTCAGGTCCAAACCCTCCAGCTTTGGCTCCAGTATCTGGGACATCCTGCTATGTCCCACACTTTTTCTGTCCCACATACACATCCTGCAATTCACTTAACGTATTTTCCTCAGGTACACGCAGCCTGCTGCCTTTGTTATGGCAAAACCCAGTTATGCAATAGAAAAACAAAATGTGTTCCTCAACCAGCTGTAGTAATAAAGGCCTTCTGAGCTTCCTGTGAAATTGGTGGATCCCTTCTGAGTGTGAAAATTAAGACTCCTCTCTTAGCAAAACTTGATGCTTATGCTATAATTTTCCTTGAAGACCCCAGAAACATGGAGTGATGTTGGGTCTGATAGCCCTCCTGGTAAATGTCAGGATGAGATTTATACAAGCAAGGGGAGAAGAGAATGAAACTTCCATCTGTCAAAAGGGAGAATATATCAGATTTTTTTTTTTTTTGTATATGAAGAATATTATCACTATTACCAAGTGTTATTAAAACCTCCAATCCCCACGTATAGTATATATCTTCCCTTGAGCAGGTCCCATGAGGATTTTCAGCAGGTGGCATTAATACTCTATCCAGTTCCAACCAAATGGCACACAGCCAGGAAACTGCTGCTTCCAGCACTTGACACCTTAAAATGATCAACAAACTATGGCAGAGAGTAAGTAACTTTCTTAGGAGAAAAAGGCTGTGTTGAAATGGCATCTGTTCTGAATGATTTTTTTTAGCAATAGAAGCAGAGCATAGATCTATTTTGACTACTCTGATATTAAATTAGAAGAAGCCAAGGGCATGCTTTCTTTTCTTTTCTTTTCTTTTGATTTGCCCACCATGGCATATGCAGAATCAGCATTTTCAAATGAAGAGAACATCACTGAACTTTTTAGTGTTCAGGGGTGTACCAGCACCAATAATACCTATATAGCACCTCCAATGACACAACAGGTACTTTTTTCCAAAGCAGTGCTATACAGGTTTCCCTGAGTTTAAAGATTTGCTGTTGCAGCTAATACAGATAGAGAGGAAAGGGAGAGATATTAAGGTGGCAGATACATATGACCACTTGGGGCTGAGTGAAAATGAGTTACAGTCCAGGACTGGTTACCCTGCATATCTAGGGCTTGCCCAAAACAAATTGTACAAAGTCCTGGGATCATGCTCAGGACTTGTTAAAGAAGCTCTTACCAACTCCATGAAATCCAGATCTAACACACAGGACAAACTTCTATGTTTCAAGCATCATATGACCAGCCACTGCTAGCAACAGGTGCTTTGGAAGAGCTCGTTTGGTTGGAAGACTTGGAACATTTGTCACTGATTCTGCTAAGTGCAGGCTGAGTTCTTTCCACCTCATGGAACTGCCTGCAGGAGGGTTAGGAAATAGAAAACAGTCTGCCAGGATGTCCTCCCAAGAACTGTTCTCCAAATTGTGCTTCAAAGGATTCAGGGTTTGCTCCTCTAAAAAATGAGGTTCTGTTCAAAAATACAATAGATCAGCATCTAGCACTGAGCCAACCAGGGCTTTTGCCTCCTAATGTATGTCCCGTCCTAGCCTCCCAATGGAGGACATACTTTACAAGGCTTTAGTAGGTCCACCATCTCAGCACTCATTACACTAAACTGCTCCCTGAGGAGTGAGTCCAGGCACTGGATATGTATCTGGAGAGCAGATCTCCCCCCAGTTATCTGCCTCATAATGGATTTCAGTCTGTCCCCCCTGAGCTTAGGGCAGATTTGACAATGACCGTAATGCAAAGAGCATTCTGCAGTGCAATAAAGACTAACAACGCACCTATGACTACAGGGACCAGCTACAGCAGCACAGGGACCCAGGTGATGCATAGCACCCAAATGAGGTATAAACTGGTGGGTAGTCGGGACAGGACAGGACAACAGGACAGACGGTTGACCTCTCATGACATCTTCACACCATGTGAGATGGATTTGTGGAAGAGGTGCTTTAGTCATGAACAAGACATTGTATTCAGGAAAAGGCCGTCTGGCTAAAGTTCTGGAGCTTGCTATTCACTGGAGATCACTCTGGATCTACTTAATGGTCTGTTCCAGCCTCAGAAATATCTGAATTCATTAAACTTGTTGGAATACTTAAATATTGCAATATAGCAAAATAACAAAAGTCTTGTAAAACTCAGAGCAACTCCAAAAAGTTTAATGAGAATTTGGTGTTGAATTTTGTCCTTCTAACTTGAAACAAGATGTGTCCTTCTGTGAAAGGGCTGTTTTGAGTTTGATTCTTTTTGACAGCAGTTCTTAACCTGGGCCACACTGTCATGAGTCATCCAGTGCATTAGAAATACTGCAAAATCTTGTCATAATTCATTATCTGCCTAATTTCAGTAACCAAAGTACAACATTGCAGCTTATTTAGTTTTGAAGTGCCGCAGTCATCCCATCCAAAATATGGATTTGATTGGCACATACACACATTTTATTTTCATAAGGCTGTGTGCTCCAGAAGTGTACAACACAAAGACTGACCTGGAAAGCCGAAATGCTGCCCTTGGCTAAAACAACTTCCAAGTTGCTGTACAACCCTGAGAATGGTTCACTGACTGATGGTATTTCACTGTACAAATGGCTCATAAAAGCTGTTAAATCCATTGTGCACTCTAAAGCCATTTTAATCTAACGACTATTTTCACTTATACAGAAGCTGTCAGGAACATTTATTCCTCAAATGACAAGAAGCAACAGATCCTGACAAGACACAGGATTCTGGCACAACAGACTAATATATCTTTTCAGTATGCTTTTTGTGATTGCTCTGTGGTATCTTCATGTGGTATCTTTACGCAAAGCTGGTCACTGGGAGATGCAGAGATATATTTTGATTTCTGATGTGCCCTTGCAGGTAGAAAAGCGAGCATCTTTCTGAACACTGAAGAGACTGACAGTGGGAAAATCAGATGAAATGGAAAACTACGATAAAGCAAAATACCAAAGGAACAAAGATCTGAAGAAAGTGAAAACCAAACCACACCAAAACAGAATCCGTACTTTCCCTGTGCTTGTTTCCAGACTGTAAACTTAAATGTTAATGATGGACTGGGTGACACTTCTAGCAACACATTTGAGGAAAGTTCAAGGGAAAACATAATTAAGAGGGGACTTTTGCCCATCCTGACTTCTAGACAAATGCCAAGGTGCAGTACAGCAGAATAGCCATCTACATATTATTAAATACTCTCCTCCCAATTAATAGTTGTTTATTCTTGTCCCCCATGCATCTTTCTTTTCCCGAAGATCATTCCTGGACTGTTACTTGGAAGAAAGGAGCTTCCTTCTTGCAGACAGCTGCCATGGGGTCCACAGGCCATTGCCTCATCCGCACATTACTCTTCCAGGAAGACCAGAGAAGCTATAAAAAAGCTCCCCATCAGGCTGACAGATCTAAAAGCTGCTGGGATCATTATCTGGCCAAAGAAAAGGGAGGCTGTTTTCCACTCCCCAGCATCCCTGCCTTGCGGGCTCAGGGAAACACCTCTCCCGGGAGGGAAACCTTACAATAAAGTCATAGAGTAACTATGTGTGATTAGGAAGAGCAGCTCATCAGAGAGCCCATCCTCTCACCTTCCTCACAGTGGGAATACTTGCCAAATCTGGTCTCTGCTCAGACATTTTTGCTCATATTTTCATCTCTTTTATTCTGGTCATCAATATGGCTGTGAAGAAAGAATATTAATTGCAAACCAGACCTGTCAGGTTCTTAAAAGATGTTGCTTTGGGCAATACACATGTGAGTAGAAAGGAAGCCTAACTCCAAACTAAATCAGTAAATATACCCACATTTATATTTTAGTGAACATTGTAGGTAGACTTGCCAAGTTGGAGGGCTGTGAGGTTTTGAAGAACAGCAATAACTTCCATTTTGTTCTTAGACAGAACAAACTATTGTTCTACAATATTTCTCAACCCAGAAAATCCAATGGTAAATGTAAAGCCTCAGAGAAGCCAAACACCGTACATTCTTGGGCCCCTTTCTGCTGCCTTTGAAACAAATGGTCTTGCTGCCATTGATTTTGAAAGGTGTTAACAGCTGGCCCTTTCTCTGAAAGCTTCATTAATTATGGCAGTGCTCTGGGTAGATTTTGTTGTTAGAAATGGGCAAATAATCTCCCAGCAGTAAATGTATATGCAGAGACAAGAGGCTGCAGTCAGACCCTTTGCCACAGCTGTCCTTCCGCAGCACGGACTCTCCCTCCACCAGACTGGCAGTAACCTAGGCACAAACCAGAAAGAAACACATTTTATTGCTCTTTTGCTGTGCTCAAACTACTGGTCTGTTAGGAAGATTTTGATAGGCATTCAGATCTCTACTCTCCTTGCAGTCAGAGAGTGCTTACTTGTGTGTGCCTGGACTGTTCCTTTCCTTCATAAATGACGCTCTGATAGCTTCATCGATTACAACAAATGACAATTTTAAATTCTTCGCCTTGCTGCCAAGTTCTTCATTTATTATTATTAACTACTTCTTGCAGCAGTCTCTCTAATATTCTCTCTCTCTTTCCTATAGTGGCATGCACTCTGACACATTTTAAGCATCTGTTTAATCCCCCTCCTTTTCCCATATGCATGAAAACACTTTATCACATTTTTAAATGACTAATGCTTCAATATTCCTATTCTGCTACCTGCTGAGGAAAAGAAGAAAGGAAAAGGATGAGTAATTGTGTATCAGAAGCAGCAGCTTTACAGATGACTGCATTTATTTATTACTGAAGTATATTTTAAAATGTTGTGCCAGTGCAATGGAGCTACAGCTTGATAAATGTTTAGCTCTAAGAGAAAACTACTTTCTTTAGCCATGAAAAATTCTGTTGCTAGTTCAAGACCATTAAAAAAAGAAAAGATTTACAAAGAAGAGAAGAGGTGAGTATTCAACGAGAAGCTAATAGTTTTCTCAGACAAATCTGAGACAGTAACATCTCACACTGAAGCAAAAGTCAGGATAAAAGACTTCATATGCAGATGGTGAGATCCTGACCCTAGCCAAAGAAATAACTGTAGATAAATCACTCTGTGCCTTGGTTTCCCCACCTGTAAAACTGAAATACAGCTCCCTTTATAATCCACGTTACAGTAGTTATCTCAGCATCAAGGAGACCTGCCAAATGAGAGAACAATTATATGGAGCCAACAGCTACAAACATGTCTGAACAAGGTGCTAGGCTGTCATCTCTAGTTTGGAGAATTGCTGGGGTTAGCATGCACCTCTGCCTAGTCCAGCCCCCTGGCTCAAAGTAGGGTCAGCTAGAGCAGGTTGCCCAAGTCCATGTCCAGTTGGGTTTTAAGTATCTTCACAGACAGAGACTCCACAAGCTCTCTGCACCACCTGTCCTGAGTGTTCAATCACCCTTAAAGGAAGAAAGCTTTTTATTCTGTTAAATGCAATTTCCTATTTCAGTTTATTCCCACTGCCTCTCTCATCCTTTCACCGGGTACTACAGAGAAGGGTCTCTCTCATACTGGGGAGCCCAGTACAGCTCTCCAGATGTATCTCAGTGGGCAAAGGGGAAGGATGATCTCTGCTGGCCTGCTACAAATGCTCCTCCTAGTGTAACACAGGAGGTTGTTCGCCTTCTTTGCCACAACAGCATATTGCTGTATCATGTTCAACTTGTCCACTAGTATCCCCAAGTCCTTTTCCCTTCACAATGAGGAGATCAGTCAACCTGAATACTCCCAATCGCTTTCTTGTCCTTCATATGTTTAGAAATGGTTTCCAGCCATCAGTTGTTTCATTGCCTTACCAAGGACTGAGGAGCGGCTGACCAGCCTGTAGTGCCCTGGATCATCTGTCTTTCCTTTCTTGAAGATAGGAGTGACATTTGTTTTGTTACAGTCCACAAGAACTTTTCCCTGTCACCATGACCTTTCAAAGATACTCAAGAGTGGCTTGCAGTGACACCAAACAACTCCCATGCATGCATCCTGTTGGGGTCCATGGACTTCTGTCTGTCCAGTTTGTTTAAATGTTCCCTATCCTGATCCTCCTCCACTGAGGGTGGCTTCCTTGATCCAGATTTTCGCACCAGTCTAAAGGGCCTGGGATTTCTGCAGACCAGTCTTACTTGAGGCATGGAAGGCACCGAATACCTCTCAAACTTCTCTGTGTCCTTTGTCACCAGGTTCCCTACCCCATTTAGGAGTGGGCCCAATTTTTCCCTAATCTTCCTTTGCTGCTGATATACCTGTAGAAACCTTATTGTTGCCCTTCACATTCCTCATCTGATTCAATTCCATGGGGGCTTTTATCCCACTCCTGCTACTGAGACAGTGCCTCTGTATTCCTCCTGGGTCACCTGTCCCTGCTACTGCCTCTTCTGTACTTCCTTTTTGTGCCTGAGGTTAGTCAGGAACTTCTTGTTCCTCCTGCTGCCTTTGCTTGATTTCCTGCTCATCAGAATGGACTAATCTTGAGCTTAGAGGCAGTGATCTTTGAAAATCAACCAGCTCTGCTGGATGCCTCTTCTCTGCAGGGCTGTATCCCACGAGATTCTTCCCAGCAGTTCCTTGAACAGGCCAAAGTCTGCTCTCCTGAAATCTAGGTCTGCGATCATGCTTTTTGGCTTGCTCCCTCTTCTCACAATCCTAAACTCCACCATCTCGTGGGCACTGCTGCCAAGGATGTCCCTGAGCTTTGCATTCCTGACCTTCACTTCCTACACAAATTGTACCTTGCTTGTAAGCACAAAGTCTAGTAGCGCATCTTACATCAGCAACTTCATCACCTGTGTTAGGAAGTTGTCATCAATACATTCCAGAAACCTCCTGATTGCTTGGGCTCTGCTGTGTTGTCCCTCCAGCAAATAGCAAGGTGGTTAAGTCCTGCATGAGGGCCAGGTCTGTGAAAGTGAGGCTTCTCCCAGTTGTCTGAACACCTCATCTACTGCTTCCTGATCAGATGCTCTATAGCAGACATGCACAACAATGTCANTCACACTGAAGCAAAAGTCAGGATAAAAGACTTCATATGCAGATGGTGAGATCCTGACCCTAGCCAAAGAAATAACTGTAGATAAATCACTCTGTGCCTTGGTTTCCCCACCTGTAAAACTGAAATACAGCTCCCTTTATAATCCACGTTACAGTAGTTATCTCAGCATCAAGGAGACCTGCCAAATGAGAGAACAATTATATGGAGCCAACAGCTACAAACATGTCTGAACAAGGTGCTAGGCTGTCATCTCTAGTTTGGAGAATTGCTGGGGTTAGCATGCACCTCTGCCTAGTCCAGCCCCCTGGCTCAAAGTAGGGTCAGCTAGAGCAGGTTGCCCAAGTCCATGTCCAGTTGGGTTTTAAGTATCTTCACAGACAGAGACTCCACAAGCTCTCTGCACCACCTGTCCTGAGTGTTCAATCACCCTTAAAGGAAGAAAGCTTTTTATTCTGTTAAATGCAATTTCCTATTTCAGTTTATTCCCACTGCCTCTCTCATCCTTTCACCGGGTACTACAGAGAAGGGTCTCTCTCATACTGGGGAGCCCAGTACAGCTCTCCAGATGTATCTCAGTGGGCAAAGGGGAAGGATGATCTCTGCTGGCCTGCTACCAATGCTCCTCCTAGTGTAACACAGGAGGTTGTTCGCCTTCTTTGCCACAACAGCATATTGCTGTATCATGTTCAACTTGTCCACTAGTATCCCCAAGTCCTTTTCCCTTCACAATGAGGAGATCAGTCAACCTGAATACTCCCAATCGCTTTCTTGTCCTTCATATGTTTAGAAATGGTTTCCAGCCATCAGTTGTTTCATTGCCTTACCAAGGACTGAGGAGCGGCTGACCAGCCTGTAGTGCCCTGGATCATCTGTCTTTCCTTTCTTGAAGATAGGAGTGACATTTGTTTTGTTACAGTCCACAAGAACTTTTCCCTGTCACCATGACCTTTCAAAGATACTCAAGAGTGGCTTGCAGTGACACCAAACAACTCCCATGCATGCATCCTGTTGGGGTCCATGGACTTCTGTCTGTCCAGTTTGTTTAAATGTTCCCTATCCTGATCCTCCTCCACTGAGGGTGGCTTCCTTGATCCAGATTTTCGCACCAGTCTAAAGGGCCTGGGATTTCTGCAGACCAGTCTTACTTGAGGCATGGAAGGCACCGAATACCTCTCAAACTTCTCTGTGTCCTTTGTCACCAGGTTCCCTACCCCATTTAGGAGTGGGCCCAATTTTTCCCTAATCTTCCTTTGCTGCTGATATACCTGTAGAAACCTTATTGTTGCCCTTCACATTCCTCATCTGATTCAATTCCATGGGGGCTTTTATCCCACTCCTGCTACTGAGACAGTGCCTCTGTATTCCTCCTGGGTCACCTGTCCCTGCTACTGCCTCTTCTGTACTTCCTTTTTGTGCCTGAGGTTAGTCAGGAACTTCTTGTTCCTCCTGCTGCCTTTGCTTGATTTCCTGCTCATCAGAATGGACTAATCTTGAGCTTAGAGGCAGTGATCTTTGAAAATCAACCAGCTCTGCTGGATGCCTCTTCTCTGCAGGGCTGTATCCCACGAGATTCTTCCCAGCAGTTCCTTGAACAGGCCAAAGTCTGCTCTCCTGAAATCTANCCCTACCCCATTTAGGAGTGGGCCCAATTTTTCCCTAATCTTCCTTTGCTGCTGATATACCTGTAGAAACCTTATTGTTGCCCTTCACATTCCTCATCTGATTCAATTCCATGGGGGCTTTTATCCCACTCCTGCTACTGAGACAGTGCCTCTGTATTCCTCCTGGGTCACCTGTCCCTGCTACTGCCTCTTCTGTACTTCCTTTTTGTGCCTGAGGTTAGTCAGGAACTTCTTGTTCCTCCTGCTGCCTTTGCTTGATTTCCTGCTCATCAGAATGGACTAATCTTGAGCTTAGAGGCAGTGATCTTTGAAAATCAACCAGCTCTGCTGGATGCCTCTTCTCTGCAGGGCTGTATCCCACGAGATTCTTCCCAGCAGTTCCTTGAACAGGCCAAAGTCTGCTCTCCTGAAATCTAGGTCTGCGATCATGCTTTTTGGCTTGCTCCCTCTTCTCACAATCCTAAACTCCACCATCTCGTGGGCACTGCTGCCAAGGATGTCCCTGAGCTTTGCATTCCTGACCTTCACTTCCTACACAAATTGTACCTTGCTTGTAAGCACAAAGTCTAGTAGCGCATCTTACATCAGCAACTTCATCACCTGTGTTAGGAAGTTGTCATNGCTGGATGCCTCTTCTCTGCAGGGCTGTATCCCACGAGATTCTTCCCAGCAGTTCCTTGAACAGGCCAAAGTCTGCTNACTGCCTCTTCTGTACTTCCTTTTTGTGCCTGAGGTTAGTCAGGAACTTCTTGTTCCTCCTGCTGCCTTTGCTTGATTTCCTGCTCATCAGAATGGACTAATCTTGAGCTTAGAGGCAGTGATCTTTGAAAATCAACCAGCTCTGCTGGATGCCTCTTCTCTGCAGGGCTGTATCCCACGAGATTCTTCCCAGCAGTTCCTTGAACAGGCCAAAGTCTGCTCTCCTGAAATCTAGGTCTGCGATCATGCTTTTTGGCTTGCTCCCTCTTCTCACAATCCTAAACTCCACCATCTCGTGGGCACTGCTGCCAAGGATGTCCCTGAGCTTTGCATTCCTGACCTTCACTTCCTACACAAATTGTACCTTGCTTGTAAGCACAAAGTCTAGTAGCGCATCTTACATCAGCAACTTCATCACCTGTGTTAGGAAGTTGTCATCAATACATTCCAGAAACCTCCTGATTGCTTGGGCTCTGCTGTGTTGTCCCTCCAGCAAATAGCAAGGTGGTTAAGTCCTGCATGAGGGCCAGGTCTGTGAAAGTGAGGCTTCTCCCAGTTGTCTGAACACCTCATCTACTGCTTCCTGATCAGATGCTCTATAGCAGACATGCACAACAATGTCACCTATTTTGGTCTACCAGCTAATTCTGATTCTCAAGCTCTCTGCTGGGTCATCACCCATCCCAAGGCACCAAGGCAGATATGACATGTCCCAGCTGTTGCCCTATATAAAGGGCAACCCTCCCTTCTTGCTGTCCCAGCCTGTCCTTCCTGAAAAAGCCTGTCTATCCATGCCAGAACTCCAGTCCTCTGAGCTATCCTGCCACGTCACTGTGACACCAAGGAAATCATAGTCCTACAAATGCACACAGACCCCTAATTCCTCTGATTTCCTTCCCACAGTGTGTGCATTAGTGTACAGGCACTTCAGAGAGTGTGACTGTGCATTTTTCCCTGGCCTTGAATCATAGAATCATGGAATCATAGAATGGTTAGAGTTGGAAGGGACCTTAAAGATCACCTAGTCTAACCCTCCTGCCCTGGGCAGGGACACCAAATTTGACCAGTATTGTCAAAGCCAGAGTGTACAATCCTGGTCTTGAATGTTGTCCAAACTCAGCAACCGTGAAAACTGGTTTCAAACTGAAACACTGAATCCAGTAATAAACAGCCACTTCTGGACAAAGAACACCTGCCAATAAGCTAGACAAAGAAAACCTGTTAATGGTATGAACTGCACTGCCTGCCAAGAAACCAGCTATAAATATGAGTTTGATTTGTTAACCCTTTGTGCTGGGAACAGGCTCCTGATGGAGGGGCTGCCATTACCACCAAGAGGAAGGGATGCCTCCTGTTGCTCAAAAAACCTACTTCTTTCTGCAGAATTGAGAGGATGGTGACTGGGATCAGAGCTTCAGGAACCAGATAGTACTTGGTATGTAACAGTTCTTACTTGCTGACTAAAACATTTAATTAATCTTAAGTGAGTGTGCGTGTGTGTGTGTAATCTGGTTCCCTCACAGGGGAATCCACGAACTAAAGTCACCAGCTATTAAATGTGGCGCAACGGCGAAGCTTCCAGCTGTGCTGATCTCCCAAAAATGGCTTGAGTGCTTTCCCTGTCACTTCCTTACTTATGTGCTTATGCTTGGTGGGATCCCACTTCACTGCTCTTTCGTTGATCAGTGTCCCTCCCGTTCATATCATGCTGGGCCCTTTGGTCAGTCCTGGTCCTTCACTGGTCCTTCCAACCTGCTCCTTCACTTCCTCACACGATGGTTGGTCATTATCTCCCTCCCCCATCACTACTAGCTTAAGCTCTCTTCTGCAGGTTGGCTAGCCTGCTGGCAACGGCGCTTTTGCTCCATTTCATCAGATTGATCCCCTTCCAAGCAGCCTTGATCCTCAAAGAGGGTCCCATGGTTGCAGAAGCCAAACCCTGCTGCTGACATCAGCTGTGCAACCAGCTGTTGATCCACAGGATCCATCCAGTCTTCTTCAGGCCCTCCTCCTCCTCCTCACTGGCAGTATCAAGGAGACCACTGACTGGCCTCCCATGCCCTCAACCGTTGCACCCAGAGCCACGTAGTCACGCTTGATATCTCCCAGGTCACTCAGGACAGCATCCCGACAGTGTGCAGGTAGGAGAGTAGCAGGGAGTAATAGTCTGAGGATTGAAACAGTTTTTCCACAACATCCCACTCCTGAGCCCCCAGTAAGGAGCAAACTTCTCCAGACAGCATGTTAAGTTGGCAGATGGGGGCCTTCATTGCCTACATGTAGGGAATCTTCCACCACTATCACCATTTTCTCTTGCCATATGGTTCAGGTTCAGCTTGCTCAAGTGCTTCACTGGAGAGAGCTCTCAGCCAGGGAGCAGCCAAGGCACTGAATCTATTTCCTTGTTGCAGATCTGCATGCGAATCAGGAGCCTTCCCTCCAGGGCCAGAAGTCACCAGCTTCCAGCCTTCACCATCATGGGAGTGTCCACTTCCCAACCTGGTATGCAGAGACTCTGCCTATCCCCCTGCTGCAGTCGAAGGTTCTGGCTTTCAAAGCTGCAGGGTCTCAAAGAGGACCCAACTAATCTCTTTTCTTGTCACCTCTGATGCTGTGCAGACCTGCTCCTACAGCTCATGTACTTGGTGACACAGATCCTCAATAAGAACAACCCTCCTGCTGGCCAAAAGGCCATCTCCCATTGCCCCAGCCACAGCAAGAGGTCCCAGGTGCCCCTGCAGCCTGAGACCTGCGAAACTGCATCCTCTTTCTGCAGCTCCATGTGCAGGTCAAGCCTTCCACTGTTAAAGAGAAATTGCTCCAGTGGCTGATGGGGATCAGTGGCACATCACTGTCATGACTGAGGACGTGGGTGCTGTTGTGACCAGAGCTACAGGTTCCCTTCTAAGCACACCGCTGTACAAACAGCCACCTCTGAGAGCTGTGCTCTAGGCCAGGACTTACAGAGACCTCTGCCTAGAAACTGCTGGAAGAGTGCTTGACCCCCTGATCAGGACTCAAGATCCACAAGCTCAGAGCTCCCTTTGACCAAGAGCAGCTGGCAAAGCTTGCTAGAAGCTGCTGGAGCTTGCTAGCAGCCACCAGCTCATCTAGCTGTCCTCACTGCACCCTAATGTTCCTCCAAGGGTTCCCAGGACTCCCCTTGACCATCCCAGAAGAAGTTCCCAGAAGATCAACAAAACCTCAAAGCAGAGCCCAGAAACGGCTGTGCAAATGGCTGTGTCTGGCACAGAGGCACAGGTAAACAGGGAAAGATTGTAGTCTTTTCAAGCGTTAGATGTAGGAGGCTTTAGATGAAGCTCTTGGGCGATATAAACAAAAACACAGATGGCCTAGGTAAGCTGTAAAACTCCCTCACATAGGAATTATGGGTGCTAGCAATTTACAAGGGTTCAAAAAACAACGGTAAAAAAAACAATGGGAGACAAATCTATCACAAGCTATTAAATTCAGTGACATTCACTCTGACCGGGGGAAGTACCAACATCATGTCAGAGACACTCACCATGCAACAGTCCTATTTTATACCCTTCCCTAGCTACCTCCCGCTTACCACAGGTGTTCAAAGCCCTGCTGCCAAGACAGGCTTTTGGTCTGGCTCACAATTGCCTTATATTCTACTGGTGAAAGATGTCACCCTCCTGGGTCCAAGGGCTGCTGGAGCTGGGGACAATGCAGCTCTTTACCTCTCTATTCTAAATCAGCTCACTATCCTCTTAATAGCTGTGAAGCACTTTGATGTCTTTAGACAGAAAGATGTCCAGTGGAACTACACTAACAAATCACAGTGTAATTAGCATTAACAGAGCAGTGCAGAGAAGACAATGGTCAGCACAGGCATGTGATCAGCCTTGCCATCTATTTGATTTTCATGTAAGGACAGCCACACAAGTGAAAATACCACAGGGAAAGCAGTGCAGGACCCCTGTGTTGCAGGTCTCGCAGGCACCCCATCCTCTCAGCACACATGCAGAGGCACAGTGGCTCCCCACTCTCCTGCCCTTGATTTACAGTGCCTGGGTGTAGAAATGCAGCACGTGGTTCTGCACTGCTGGTGTCTCACAGCTTCAGACAGATCTGCTTGCTGATGCTGCACTACATCCTGACCTAGAACACATAGGAGCAGAGCACGCTAAAAAGCAAAATCTCCACTTTTTCAAAATACAAAAATATTTCACTGGGAGATATCTTTCTATTTCAGACATTCCAGGCTACATGCTTCTTCTGAAATGTTATGTCTTCCAGATCTTTCTCTGACTCAAGAGCCTACAAGACTCTTTGTTGGTGTCTCCAACCAGTTGTCTGCCTCAGACCATAAAATCTCTCAAAGCCCCGGACTCTGCAAGCCTACCTGCCCAATTTGCTTTCCCCGTTAACTTCAAGAAACCAAGGCCCCAGACTTGCAGAGAGGCCCTCTTCTAGAAGCAGGAGCCCTGCCACACAAACCCACACTGCAGCTCCCTAGCCTTCCTCTTAAGTCTCAAAAGTGACAATGCCTTGGCAGGCACAGACCTGGGTAAATTTATGGGGTTTGTATCAAGCTGTGCCACAGCAATGAATCTTAAAAATCCAGGATCTCTAGCTGCCTCCTAAGTGAGCTAGTGGGACAAAATGCTATCTACTATTAGAGTTTCAGTGAATACACCAAATTAGAAATTACATTAAAAACTCAGTTCCAAACAATGTTTTCTGATGGAAATTTCCTGATGTGTTCTGTATTTAGGTATGTTGTGTTCTAATACCCTTGCACTGGACTGCTGTGTCCAGTAAAAGTCACCAATTCCCTCAGCATCAAGGCAGTCCAGAATCCATCATTCCAAAAACATCTGCAGAAGACGAAAAATCAAATCTAGTCTTACACTAACAAAACTGACTTTATCATCTTCTTAGATGCTTGTTCTGTTTCCTATTTCTTCCAGGTATAAAGGCTTTTCCCCTCAGTTGTCAACCTTGGAGGCGATTGGAGTTCTGAGCCTTTGTCACTGATAGAACAGCATTCATTAAAATTCATAAAACGTGCCTGCGCTTCCCTCTGATGTTATTTAATAGAGTACTGCAGGTTTACAGTCGTTACACATTGATGAATGCAGCAGTTACTGCCAAAAGAAACTATCCACTGATACCAAGATCACAGGACTCTTAGACCAATCGTAAGAATCAAACAGGAAACTATCAAAGACATTTAACTTCACCTAAATGGACACAGTCTTAGTAATATGTATAATGCATTACAACATCCATTTTATTTGCCTCCAACATTTTTCCAACTGAACAGGAAGCTTTTAAAAAACCAATTACCTAATCACTTTGAATGTTATCTGCTGTTGCAAGCCATGTTGTGTCCTTTCGTACACCTCTTTATCATTGGTAGGCAATCATATTAAAAAATTAATAATGACCACTTCACTTTTCAGAATCTGTAATCATCTTGCTACATAATTGTGAATGCAGGGTAGGGAAGAAGGGAAAACTTGGAGTCTGAACACTTTGACAAAATCCCAAAGTTCTGGTGCTCACTTTTGTCCCTTTCACTTAAAGATACCATTCTTGTTTCAATGTTAGCCTTGTCAAAACAAGTACAAATACTCACGGCTCTCTGCTATGGCTATTTAACATGAAGGGGTTTGGTTTTAATTCAAGAATAGTCTGTCTCAACCTGGATTTAACATTACTGGTGTTCCTCAAAATTCTCTTTTAACAAGTCTCCACATAGACAAAGTGCAGTTTTATCGCTTTCAGAGTCTTACTAAACCAACGCACAGTAGCAGGAGGCATTCAGATGCACATGCACTTTTCGTAAGAAGCTAAATAGTGGACAGTATGGAGAAGAGTCCAATGGAAATTACTTCAGGAGCAGATGTTAGGAAAAGACAGCATGGCAGATACAGCTCATTGATTTACAAAACAGACTGAGGTGGCTTGGAACAGGAAGCTTTATCTATCATGTCGGTTTCTACAACCAGGCATGTGGACAAGGAGATCAATGCAATGACTATTGGTAATCAACATGCATTTTCATACTGGGCATGCAAACACTTAGGTGAAATTATTGCAATAAAAGGGGCTGGGCAGGCACAACTGATCTTAAGGTTCCAACTACACATACCTCTAAAATTCAGGAGGATTTTTACGGGATTCATTCCTTTGCTGCTTTTCTTTACTCATCCTCTTTTTTGTTGCATCCTACTTTCTCTTTACACTGCCATTGGGCCTAGAATCTTTCTCCTTCACATCACCTTACTACAAAGAATATTAGGACAAGTGTTTTTCCCATGATGATTCTCAAAACTAAGCAGGTTGCCTACTAAGGCAACAGGAAAACTCAACTGGACAAAGCCCAGAGGAACTTAATCCAGCTACCACTGTTCTGAGCCGTGCTGTGCCTAGAGACCTCCAGAGATCCTTTCCCACCTAAATTATTCTGTGAGTCTGTGCCTTTCTTTTAACCCAAAGAAGTATAGGCTTAGGTTTCTTACTGACTTGGCTGACCCTGGCTGCCTTTCTTGTTCAAATTACATCTACTCTGAGTTTTTCCCAAGTCCCAAAATGTTTTTCTTCTTTCTCTCTACAGAAAGACTCTTGCAATAAGAATGAAAAGCCTGAAACTCATAATGATAAACCAATGCTGGTATGTATTCATATGAAACCAACGCTGTATGAAGCACTCTGTTCCCACAATTTCATCAGTTTGAGAGTTTCAGTATATTTCCTACCATTATAACAGAGCTGCGCTGATTTTTGCTTTGGCTGGTTTAAATAAGATCATAAAGATCCCTGATGACTACTGATTTAACTGGCTCCAAGTCAAAGATTAGCTCAACTATAAAACTAATAAAAGTGTAATCTGCAAACCAATCTTTTTGAAAGCATAATTCAGCTCCATTATAGCTGGGATCTTATATTGGTCAGGCACTAGTAAGAAACTAGATTACATTTATGAGGTACATTTACACATTTTTGCTATTATTTTATAAAAAGTGCAGTATTGATTAGAGACTACAATAAATCAAATGGAAATTTGATCAATAGTTCCACTATGAAAAACAAAGTATCACAAACTATTTTGAGAAGAGGTTTAAAGGCCAAACCTTATCCTCTCCATGAAGCCTGCAAAACTTAAAATGAGTTTTGGAAAATCAAGTAGACTGTTACACATGGTTTAATCTAAATAAAAGCACTATTAATTCAATAATGCTGTACATCTGCACAAAATAATGACAAACTAAGTTTCTGTGTTTTAATCAAGTATCGATGTATTATTCTTGTTAGAGCTCCTTCCAGGTATGCAAAGTCTACACTTCAGAAATAAGCCATTAAGTCACGACGAACAATGGATCATTGATTTTTAGCATAGACATGCAGCATTTAATAGCTGGGAGAAGGAAATACAGGGATAATTCAGCCATTACATGACCAAATGTAGCTATCCTTTAAATTACAGAATTCATCCTACTGATGTCGTAACAAAACTGACAGTAACTCCAGGAAGAATTGCATCATTATTTTCAAACTGCTTGAATCTTATTGCAGCATATTTTTGGTAGACCCCATCAATAATTACTGTAGAATCATAAAAATTTAATAATGCTGCAGAATTATTAAAAGTTAATAAATTATTCGGACTTATTTTAAACAAGCAATAGCCTATCCCCTACGTGTCCTATTATGTGGGTTCTCTCATTTGTCTGCTCATGTGATCAGGTTGTAAAGGAAATGACATGAGGAAGAAGTGTATAGCAAGGTTTTAGGGTATGTTTAAAACTTTTGGGCAAAACAGCCTGGCTCTTTGCACTGACCTTCTGCAAACATGCAGAGCCTTCACTGCAGGGCTGCTAGAGACCACAGCCAGCCACGGGACTCTGGGTATGGCCAGTCTGATGCAGACCTTGATCCCAGTGAGTACTATAAACACATCACACAAAACTAAGAGTTACAGAGCATTATGAACAACTATTTGGTTTCTTGAACTGTGTAACAAGTGTTTAAAAAATCGACTATGTGCCTAGTAAAATATTGATTAACCATTCATCTAACAACCATTTCTAAAAATCTATCTGCAATAGAAATCTTGAGCACTAAATCACTCTGTTTCAAGATGAAGATGCATCTTTATTCCTGACTCTTTAACTTAAGACTGGAGTGATCCAGGAAGAGTTAATAGAATTTATCATTGTATATTTACACCGAAGTCACAGATATCCTAAATCTTATGAAACCTGAACGTCTGAATCAGAAGTATTCTTTTAGGCATGGCATCAAGCTGAAAGATAATGCATAAAAATTCATGAACTCTAAAAACGACGGTCAATCTCTAATCATTGCAAGCAATCATCATCACAGGTAATGATTTTGTGCTTGTTAAGACTTCAGTGCCCACTTAGCATCATGTGCGCAAGATGTAACATCCTTCAGAACATGGATTCCCAGCAATAACACTATTTCCCGCAAACGCATCTGCATATGATCAGTTTTCACATAGTCTCTCCAACAGCCCCGCTGTGTTCACAGCTGTGAACAAATACAGGGCACACGCAAAATTAGCTGTCTGAGCGAGTATATTACCAGACTTTAGCAATGTGACCTGAGAACTACTTGTACTATATCCAACAGCTCACAGAAATTCCTGGTGAAATACACCACTGAAGTGCAGTTTGACTATAAGGAAATACATCAGAGGAAAAAAACGCTTGCTGCTAAAATACTGGGATGTGGGGATGCACTGAGAGGAAGTAGCAGGCCTGCCTTCAGACTGCCCCAGAAGTCATGAAATAAATCATGAAACCTGAGGTGGACCAGCCAAGTGAGTTAGAAATATGGAAACATAACAGTATCATTTCTCCAGAAAGCTGTAGTTTATTTTATTTGTTACCGTATTCTGATGCATTCATGATAGCTTTATTTTGTGTTACTCAGATGCTGGTAACTGGATTATCTGTTTCTGCTTTAGAGGGAGAAGATACCACAATTTAGAAGCTATTTGCTTCTCACACAAGGGCACCAAAATGTTCTGTCAGCAGCCTGGGGAAGTTCCAGGTTGGTGCAATACCTTAGGTTTGCAAAGGAAGCACAAGACTTGGCAGACTAATTCCTAAAGCTGGTCTTTAAACTTTCTTGGAATTTCTAGAGAGCAGAAAATGCCAATATTCTTTAAGAGCTAAATCGCTTGTACAAATCTGTTTGCTGTAAGGCTGATCTTGATGCTTTCACCTTTGTAACGTTCCTGAAACAAACCCCTCCTTTTCAATGTCTGGAGTGGCTGGTCAGGAGCCAGAAATCAAGTCCTTTGCATGCTTGATGAAATTGGACATGATGCTTAAAAAGACCCATTTTACTTTTGAAAATTCTCCTGCTGTCAAAACGATTGTCAAGAAGTTTGAATGGGTTTGATATTGCAAAATATGCTTTCAGTATCTTGCTTTGCTCTGATGTTTGTCAGATCTTTCCTACTTATCAGTTATGGGATGGCTTGATGAATTTAGGGTTACTTAGTATGCATTTGTGAGTCCCTGTTCCTTCCCTTCCACCCTTTTTAAAACTTCAGGTAACGTGCAAATTAAGTATCATATTAAATAAACCCAGTGATACTCCTACAGACCAAATAAAAAATGTATGTTCACAGATGCACACCAGAGGGAACGGTACAGTTTTGTCACAGAGTCATCAATAATACAATAATGCAATGCACCTCCAATGAGGTCCAAATTTTCCTGTATCTGAGCAAATAAATAGCTCAAGATTGTGTGCCTGGGAGAGAAAATATGAAAACGCCTCAGGTCTTTGAAGTATGCAAACAAACAAACAAAAAGAAACGTATCAATGGCTCTACCATAATCTGCAAGAAACAAAAATCTAAGTATACTTCTGAAAAGAAAGGAGGGAAAAATTCAGCAGTATTTTTCACAGATATTATCACTCTATTCCTATAGGGAGATACCTGCCCATGTTACATATTGTGTCATATATATTTTCAGATAGCTATCTATTTTAAGCCTAATTAAAGTTGTCCAGTCATTGCTGGAAGTATCTTCCGTCTTAGAAGCCTTTGAACATGGCTTGTAGAGTTCTGCATATATAATACAGAAAACTTGCATGAATGGTGCCTGGTTTTATAACCAATTTTCTTAAAATCTCTACATACTAGTTTTTCTAGCAGTAATCTACTAAAGCTATGTGGTTTTTTAAACTTACAAATTGACAAAATGGATTTCTACTTAAAAACCAAAGCAAATTGAATCTCCCTAACTGCTGCAGAATTTAAAAAAGACAATTCCTTCTCTTACAAATTTGGTTGTATAGACCAAGATATTATAAATTGAAGTAGTTCTCAAAAGTGTTGGCAAGTTTCAGGGCACAGTGAAACACATAAAGCAGTATATCTGCAACATTTTTCTCTACTACCAAATGCATTTTTTTATTATTCATAAAGACAAAGAATTTTTGGTACCTTGAATCTCTTCTTTGAAAACTGCATCAAATTAATTGGTGCAAACCCTAAAATGGCTGTCAAAGGGATTATTTGCAATGGGAAATTTTCATGATAACGAGGGAGGATACAAAATAGGCTTCATGTGTCTGCAAGCAATAATATGATCCTTGTTTCATTTATGTTTTAAAGAAAAATGCAGTAAAGCAGCTAACCCCTCTGGGGCAGTCCCTTAATGTTAATTTTAAAATGTCCTCAAGAAGCTGAGGAGAATCAAATAGTAACCTGCTCTTTTGCGTAGTGCCCACTTTGGCCACGCGTTTTCTGTGCTTTTCACCTAATTGTGAAGCACCTAGAAGGATTATCATCTCAAAACAAATAAGTTTTAGTTTATAATAGGGTATTATGAAAGCTGCCTAGCAATTCAGCAAAACTAATCCAACGTTCAGGAGACACCTATTCACTGAGATTAAGCCAATTTTACAATGTGGAGTTATCCAGTCATCTGGAACAAAGGAGAGACAAATGTGTGGAGAGACAAAGAAAACGAACAACAAGGAATGACTGGCAAATGGGGAACATAAAGAGACATTTAGAAAGAGCAAGAAAGAGAAACAGATACATATGCTGACTGAATAAAATAAGAAACAATGAATCCCAAGAAACAGAGGTGAGTGAAACATGGGGATTATGCAGAAACATCACCCTGCTACAAGAGGAGCTCCTCCGAATTTGCGCAGCATCTGTCACCATCAATTCCCACCGTCAGTCTAACTAGGGGATCTAATGACAGGCAGTTTATACAACACCAGCACATGACACATCCCTCAGGGCGTTTTTGTCCTCATAGCATCCCAGCTGAGCAGCACAGCACTACTGCTTCCATGACACAGACGGAGAAATAAGGCAGAGGGGCTTTAAATAGCTACGTGCAAGACACCTATAGCAAGGGAAAAGATCGAGCCGGCACACAAAAACCGTTGGAAAATCCTTCTTTTCTGCCTCAGCAGGAAACAAAATGAAAAACCCCACATGGTAGACACTGGATACTGCTACAGAACAGGCAGTGATCATTGCAACTATTTGGAAGTTAGCTCAACATGGGATGCCTTTTCAGTTAATGCTTATATTAAAATCTGCCTGGAATTTTTTGGCACTTTCTAACAGAACTGGACATTATGTTTCCAAAATTAAAAGTTGTATTTTGAATATCCAAAACTGTGAACCTATCTTCATATATCCTTTATGCAATTTTAATCTTATCATTAAAGTGCTAATGAAATCAGTAAGTTTTTCTTATGGGAGAAGTGACTTTTTTCAAAAGAAACACAAATATAAAGTCACTCACAACACATTTGATGCCTCTTCGAAATGTTGCGTTGAGGACCACAGCGTGCAGAAAAAGACATTTCACACTCCCCAAACACTGCTCAAATTTAGAGGGCACCAACCAGTACACCTAAATGTGTTTTCAGAACACCTAAACAAAAAATTAGAAAAGAAGTGCCACATCACCTATTTTTCATAGGTCCCCAAACCTTGCTGTGGTGCTGATGACAAACAGGAGTTCAAGAGGCACTTGTCTTGCTTACACAAATGATTCCAGTATTGCAGAAATTCTCCTGTTAAAGAGCAGTTCAGCTGTTGGCTTGACTACATGAAATACTTGCAGGAAAATGTAGGCAGGCAGGGAAAGAAGAATGCTTTCCTTCTCCGCTTCTGTAAGTTGAAACTTTTTTAATTGCGTTTGAACTGGTATTTGAAAATGATTCAGTCTGTCCAGAACTAAAATGGCAAAAAGTAAAGGAAAATTTACCTCTCTGATGGTAGAAACAGAGATCCTATGAGGTTGAAACATACTTACAGTTTAAATCAAAGTTTGCATCAGAATAGATGTAAGGCTAGAGCTTTGTACATTGCAGCATTTTTCATTGTATTTGTGGGGGAGAAGGGGAGAAGAGATTTTTCTTACAAAGCCTTCAGTTCTTTGCAATGTGCTATCTATCGAGCTGTCAAGAAGAAACAGTTTCCACTCTGCCTGCAAAAGCTTTCCTGAGGGCAGAATAATGGATTTAGCGTGAAAAAGTAGGATCTTCAGATTACAGAATTTGAAAGATATCCAGTGTTTTAAGTTCTAATGCTGTTGCTTATTTGAGTCAACCCCTACTACCTTGTCAATTTCAGGATTACAATAATCTACAATAAAGCACAACGTGGCACTTACATCAGTCATATTAAAGTCACTTGCTATTCAGTGACTCTTTGATCAGTTTAAGACAATTTAATTAAATCCGGTGCCAGAAAATTGCAGTGTTTTCATGTGCAAAGACACACCTCAGATGCACCTGACTCCTTTAGAAGTAACTGTACTCGAAAATAAATCCTCAGATAACTCAGACCCTGAAACAACGCAAGCCCTCAAACTTGCTGTTTGAGAAGGACAAGGAGGAAAAGGAGTAGAATGCACCATATCAGCAGAAATTCCAGAGTAAGTTTCTCCTTTGATTACCTAGAGAGCCATTATAGTCATAACTGCTGTCAACTCAGAATAGAGGAGTGTGTTTTCTTTGGAGGAAAAAAGCAGAAGTGTTGCTTGCTTATTGCTTCTTTAAAAACTACCGTTCAAACAGACACAATGCCTCAAAAGTTGTTCACATGCTTTCCCCCTGAACTCGCATATAGTCAAGGCGATGCTGTTTACTCACAGTATGTAACTATCCTTCCAACATCTATTAGAAAATGCAATTATCACACTGCATTACACTTCCTGTCACTAATGATAAGCATCAAATAGGCTGCAAAAGCAAGCAAAATCCCTTATATCCACTAAATTCAAAGCCAGACTGTACTTAGCTCCCCTACACCCCTCTAGCATGAGTTTTGCCCTAGAAAGCTAACACACAATATGGGATGAAGAAAGACAGAGAAAAATCACAGCGCATGGAAAGCACTGCTAGGTCAGGACCTCAGGGTAGCTCACCATTCCCCCAGGAGGAGAACTGGGATTCACCAGGCACTGCACTTCTTCCACGTCTACACCTGATGTTGCCTAGATTTCAGGGGAGGCTAGTTGTTTTGAGAATTTATTCCCTGCCTGCAGAAAACTGGGCCACTGTGTACAAAATACACCTCGCCAGTTGTGATTTTACCTTTTTTGCCTTCCACCAGTACACATATGGATGTTTTGTGGAAGGATATAACATAACTTGGACCAAACCCTGCAAAGTGGGGTTGCAAAATAATGAGACAGCTGTGCTGAAGCATCATCAAAGATGGTTCTGATAGCACTCTGTCATGCATGTCCCAGCAGGTGAAGGAGGGAGGAGATGCTCCACAAAGAGTTTTGGCAACAAATGCCACCATAAGTCAAAAGTATGTGAAAAAGGAAGAACACGTGAGAAAGTTTTTCCTGTCATCCCAGATGCTGCTTCTCCTACTTTCTCTCACGCTTGCCTACAATCTACACAGCCACTTTACTGATCAGTCATCTGGCCATCAACAAATCCTCAAACAGGCTGCTATATGCTATTTGCATTTGCTGGGATAAATCCAGGGCATACCAACAGCTAGGAGCTCTGTAGCCTTTGCTGCATGCTTTGGGTCCATCATTGACTCCAAACGGCTCTGGAAGCTACTGGAGTAGGGCATCCTGCTCTTTGCACTTCTGTTTAACAACTGTCAGCAGCTAGCAGCATCAGTCCTCGTGGATCAAGTACTTGACAGTCCGCATACTCAAAGCAGTGGCACATGTCAGCTGAATGAGGAACAAAATTGGTCTCGTCTTGTTGCCACCTCTCACATGTAAACCAAGGTTGGGCGAGAGCCTTCTGGAGGCTCATTTCACTGATGCTGGCTGCAAGCAAAGCTGCAATAGGTGCAGGGAAAAGTCTCCTGTACGTCCTAATTAATTGCTTAGGTGTTTAACAAAATGTAATATACCAAATCTTCATAAACATTTGGTGACAAATGCCAGACTGTAATGATACCTCTTATAATACAATGAAGAACCACCTAGAAAACTGCCTTCGTTATTTGGGAGAGAGACTCAGATTTGATAAGTGGCTAAAAATTAGTTTAATGATTCCCTATTTAGCCTTTAAATAGACTCATAATGTGACACGTTTCTAATTAGAGACTGAAAATGTTGATTTAACATTTCTGTCATTATAGATTAGATATCATATGCTATCTCTGTATTATTAAAAAGTTCATATTTTGAACATAAAAAAGAGTATGTAGAGTCAGGCACAGGGTTTAAGTTTTTATAATGAGCTATTCATCTTCAGGTCAGGTTTCATAATAACTAACTGCTGCAAGTTAGTTGAGTGTGAGGAAAATTAAATGGAAAAAAATGGAAATGCGAATAACCACTGAAATTTTAAGTGTCACATTTGTACAGGATGTAGCATAATGGTATTTAAAATGTCCAAACTGTTTGTGACACCTCTTTTCCACCACTACCACCACAACTTCTTTGAACACTCACTGCATACTGAGCAGTTAGCAAATACCTACTGGCAGGCATCTGACATGACAATCAAGGCTCAGCATTTTTTTCTTAAGAGCAAATATCTCAAAACATTTAATCACAGGACCACACTCCATGGAAGACAGTGGGGGAGGCAGCACATTCTGGGCAACACGCCTATGACAGTATTTCCTGACCCTTTCTTTTCCTACTCATGATCACCTAACATGCCGGCTGCTCGATTGTTTTTGCATGGAAAAATGTCATCAGGAAAGCAGGCAACATTATTTTTCGCTGTCCTGCATGCACCTTTAGCAACTGCAGTGAGGTGTCACACAGCTAATCAATTCTCATGGTTGCTTCAAAGCTACAAAAATAGGACCCATCCTACCCCAGGCAATTCAGCACAGGGCTTGGTGTCTGGGGAAGCTCATCTAAAAAGCACTTTCTTTAGCCTCAGAAGCATGGCAGTAGGAAAAGAAAGCACCTTCAGTGTGCCTTAAGATTTACATGGACTTTTCAGACTGAATAGCTACTATCAATCATCTCTGCATTCCCAGCAGGAAATTAGATTTCCAGTTGTTTAATGCTACAGTGCTTGACGTAAGTCTATGAATTTGTACTTCCAGCAGTGCTACATAAAAAATCCATACTGTGGACAAAGAGGGGAAGAAATACATGTTTTCATCAAATGTAGCAGAGAGAACATCTTTTCAGATGCTACCTGTCTGCTACCTTTTGACTGATTTTTAATTTAAAATTGTGTTTTAATCAGCAAAGCAAATATATGAAAGGATAAGGTACATTCAGGGGGCAAAAAATTCTTTTCTCTTTCTCCTGTAAAAAAGATTTACTCTTATATTCATGTCAGTTTTGTCTACAAGAAGGACAATTTATATCTCTGTCATAGGCTGCCATACATTCATACATTTAGAGGACTAAATATCTTCAGAGCTGCTTTTTTAAGCAATAAATTTGAGACATCTCAGTTATGCTTTTTATCGGTGTTTATTTGGTTTCTTCCGAGCTTACTGCTGTTTTTTCCCCATTTTTAACCTACCTTTCTCTAGCTGGGATAAAGTAATGACCCATTTTCTCAGTCAGAACAGCCCCTCAGCTCCCCCAGGGAGAAGACACAGAGACTCTCCAGGAGGCTGGACATTCTGTCAGTGACAAATCCCCATGAAGCACTGCAAGGCTCAGCCACCTTCCCACGCTGGTGTCTGCCACAGCTGCAGCTGGGAAAGCCCTGTGCTGAGCTTTACTAGTGGTTTTATTATGCTTTCCTCTGTCCTCATTTTCCAACCAGTCACGATTCCTCCTGCAAGAAAGGTCCATCCAGTTCAAAAGGAAACCTACTACTTAGATTAAGCACCCAGGCATCATCTGACTGTGTTTTGGGGGCTAAGCTGGTAGTACAGAACGTGGAGAGTGCATATAAGGGAACTGTATGTCCTGGCTGGAGAAGACACTATGAGGACAGGACTCCAGGTGAGTAAGGGTTAGAGAGGTCTGGGATGCCACTGCATGCTTTTCCTGTGTCCCTGGGGAAAGGTCAGTGCTCAGGAGCTCTGGAAAGCAACCACTCACAGTGCCCATTACACCTGCAGCTGCAGCACACTCAAACCTTTCCAAGATTTCAGTGGAGATGGCGTAAGTCTTACACAACACCCAGCACTACAATTAGTCTTTTGACTGTTCTTAGCGCTTCTCTTAGTGGAAGAGCACAAGTCGCCTCATAATTTGGGCCGAAGAGTGAGTATTACATCCAAGCTACATCAGACAGGTGGCTCTGAAGACCGTCAGTCACAGGCAGTTAACGCCTTTTCACCATCTAAATTTGATGGAAGCTTTCATCTTCCTTGAAAACCCGGAGTTGCCCCCCTTGCCAAGAAAATCATCCTAGTCTTATAAGCACCAGCTGAACATTCACTGATGTGGATAATGATTTTGGTCAGTTTGGCAGTGTCGGGGTAAGTAAAAGAAGCACCACAAAGAAGCAATTTCTTCAGAACAAAATAATAAGCCAATTAAAAACCACCCTCCCTTTAACAAAGACCTGGAGCCATACTGCATTGTGGGAACAAGCACTCCTGTAACTTCACTGCTAGTCAATTTACAGTCCTTCAGCTAGCCAAGTTCCTTTATGACACTTAAAGTGTGCTCATCTAAATTTTATGTTCCATCTGAACTGAAATCAGAGCTAAGTGTTGCTTCCTAAGCCTATGAACCCCTTAGAGTGTGAGATCAGACATCTCCTTAAACAAGGTCTAGCTCTTGTGCAGCAGAAAGATGGATACAGGTCTGAGAAAAAACGGGAAGATGAGCAGTCACCTGCTGCTGTCCTACACCTGCAGCTACTGCCCATTTTCTACCAAATACCACAGGACTAGCTGGCAAACAGGGTAGAAGCAAGTCTTGAAATCACAGCATCTACTTGTTCTTGTGTGCTGGTACCTAGGATCTGGCTAACTCATGCAGGACTGTTTTCAGGGGGACTGGATGACACTGAGTATGAAGATGGATATTCATGTTATAAAGTAAGAAAGTATTCTTCCTTACAAACAAAATGGTCAACAAATGACTTATTTCCTGCAGGGCAGAGCTTCCTTGTATGTACACTTGGCAACTGAACGCTGCACTCACCTCAACGAAGATGAAGCAGGGGATGATGGAGTAACTTCTCTGGGTGTTGTTTCCTAAAGCCATTTCTCATCACACTTTTTGGGGAGGCACTGATCAAAACTTTATTATCCTGAAAAAGAAAAGACAAAGGTATGTCAGTATGTTTCCCTTTTTTGCCAACTCCACATTTAACACAACGAGGTTTGTAACATGGAGCACTGACGTATTGGACCAGGGATACAGACAAGGAACATCAAGGTCTAACTTGTGGTCATATCAAATAACCCGAGAAGGCACTCCCTTTGCAGCACAAAAGCAAGAGACAGACACAGGTTACAAGATATATCATCTACAGAGCAAAGAGCAAAAGGGAATACAACTATTTTCCTTAATTATAATCCACTCCCAAGCAAAGATTTCTTCCCCAGGATTGCAAAATCATGTTTTCAGCCCACTGCCCTGCATACAGTGTGTTTTAAATCAAGAGGCTTTGGTAATCAACTTAAGAACTTGTGCTTCAAAAGACACACTTACAGTACATTCATTGTACACGTGATCAAAACATTTATCCGCATGAAGTGTGACCTGCTCAAGATGACTGCACATCTTATGCACAAAAAAAACCCAACAAGCAAATACAACAAAAACGCAATGAAGGACTGGGCCCTTGTTGCAGAGCCTTTTTAACCTGCTATAAATTTGTACATTAACCCACAAAACCCTACCTACTTAGCATTACTTCGGGCTACTGGCTATTCTAATTAACATAACCTTGTAACACTCTGTGCTAAGACATTTAATCTCTTTACAGCACAAAAAGTAGGAAAGGAGAGAACAGAAGACTACCATGGAGAATTTTTACTAAGAGTGCATGTGCTTTTCTGTATGCATGAGGTAACACATCAAGAAGCGAAGCCTGGCTTAAATGATTTTAGAGAGAGGAATAGGCTAGCAGGGAAGAGGGGGCTGGAAAACCAGCACGTAGCTCAGAGTTGCCACTTGCAAGAGACATAGAAGAGAATGGGAATCCCTCTCTATCAATTTTAACGTGAACACATCAAGCAAGAGCACAGATTTAGGTGGGCCTAACCTCACTTCCAACACTCACACAGAAACACTGTCCCAATCATAAGCATCTCCACAGGGCTGGGCTGGGGGGGAGGAAGGAGGTGAGAGCTGCTGTATTTTCCAGAGGATGCTTTGCACAACGTCTTCCCCTGGCTCTCTGACCTCACTGGCATCTGGGTGGCAGTTCAGGCCTTGGCATATGGAGCCTGTGAGGTTCACCAAGGGGTCAGTGCTTTCTCACCAGCTCTCAGCAGGGTTGCTGGAAGAAATGCTATTATCAGAGCACTGGGTTCAGCAGAGGTTAGGAAGCCTGACTGAGGAGCTGCATCAGCTTTGCCACCTGCACCATGATGCAGGCTCTTGTCTTGCCACCTATGAACTACTTAATGTATTTCTTATCTCAGCTCTTCACAATTTGACCCAGAGCTGTAAAATACACAATGTATATGACGGTTTTGGTAATAAGGTTCTAGGCACAGCACAGCTATAGCAACACTGGTGAAGCCACATCCTGTGTCAGGAGGGCTTCTGAACCATGAGCTATTGAAAAATGCAGTTCCAGGTCAAACAAAATACTCAGGAAATGTTACCAGGAAACAACACACTTCAGAGACTCCCATCCTACTCTGTATCCCACTTCTGAAACACAAATATTCTGGGTTTTCAAAATGCCTGTTTTTCCAAATATACTTCAACTTTAATTAGGAGATAAAATGGGTTTTATCTTAGAGGGTTAATGTAATTGTTTTTAAAAAAATACAAGCTAATCCAAACCCATTTGGGCTGTGGTAAAAATTTCCAATCATTCATTTTTTAACAACGTTTCATACCGCTGGTTCTTGTGCCATGTGGCTCTCCATTTAACTTGCCAAACACACGGTGCCTGGTAGAATAGTAGGTTAAAGAGTCAGAGCAGCTTACAGAGCATTATTCCACTAAACTCCTTTTGTATCCTGGAGATACACTGTCAGCACCTTTTTTACAAATCCCGTTTTTCAAATGGCTTAGTGCAAAGATGTTAATACCTCAGCACCTTCATGAATGCTTTCCCAGATCAAGTTTAGAAACAACGAAGATTTTCCATAACATTGTCCTGTAACTTCAAGCCATGCCTTCAGTTCCAACTGCTGTGACTGCTGTGTGCTCCTACCCAAAGCTGAGGGCTGTAAGGCGATCCAAGAATTTAAGAAAGATTCTCAACAGATGACTGAAACCAACTGCACAGACTAGCAAAGAAGCTGAGGGCTCTTAGTAGTGATATAAAATTGCCTAATTTAATGCTAGGGGACTCCTGATGCCATAAATATGTATCACTATCTCTGTTCTTTTAAGCTTATTGTGCACCACTGGTTTAAAAAACTGCATTGCCTATGGGAAAGCATTTTACATGTCAGCTTCCCTCCTATGTGATGACACATTTGTGTCACACATAAGTAGTAAGAGACCAAATAGTTGCCTGATCAGGCCAGCTAATTCCCAGACTGTGGGAAAACTCCTGGCTAGCCTGTGCTTGTCATAGCAGGTCATTTCATCAGCTCACTCAACAGGATAGGAAAGGGGAGGAACAGCGTGATCTTGGTGGGAGCATCATCTTTTGTCTCTCTCCAGCTGGCAATGAGTCCTCTAGGGACACAGATAGCAAAACACAGATTACAGCAATCCCTGGATGCTTCAGACTGCAGAGCAGTCAGAGATAACCCACTTTTGCCCAAAGAATCAGGGAATCATAATAAGATGTAAAACAAGTGTTTAGTGACAGTCTTGTTTTATAATCCATGAAGATCTCTGTGCATTGAACAAATCTGGATAGTACAAAGCCTCTCACCAAAGCAACGGGAAATAACAGCTACAGTATCAGCATCTGGTATTGCCTTCTGCATTTTTTATTTTTATTTTTATCAGTTTGACTCAATTGTTAAGGAACTCATATTAACAAAACTGTAAGAGGCTTTTAAGGCCTGGTATGTGAGCATTGCATCACAGTAGAATTGGTCAAACCTATTCTAATGAATTAGGGATCACTGTAGAGGGGATATTAATCATCTGGAGTTCTGGTATGATGAGGTGCTTCTACTCTTTATAACAGTATATATAATTGTATAATACAGCATTTGTGAATTAATTATCATTAGTTAGTTCTCATCTTGCTCAATTTACCCCACATACATTTTCAGAAAGCCCCTGAACTACAGCGTAGGAGGTTATTGTCTGTCATCTCCTGGGAGAACAAGCGAAGACATAGAATATACATAAGTGAATTGAAAATTAACTGAAAAAGACAGCAAAGAAAAAAGAATTCAAGCTGAAGAGATTTTCTTGCTGCAGGGATCCATCCAGGGGAAAAAACAAGAATGAGAGTCAAAGAGTGGAGGAAAGAAGACTGTTCTAAAAAAAGGTATTTTCTTACAGGTTACTAACCAGCAGAATAATTTCTAAAAGCCCCATTCAGGTATGTTCTAAAGCTTTTTATATGAGCACGTGGCAGATAGCAAAAAGGACATATCTAGGACAAACTAGCATTTGCTGAGCCTTTGTAGTATAGCTCCTGCTGCAGACAGTGCAGCTGATTGTTGTTCTGTGTTATCAGTGCTCAAACAAATTAGTTGCTTGTCCATTCCTCAGGAGACAGTGGTCACCCTTATGTTTTTTAAACTATGTCCTGCATAGGTGAGAGGAGAAGATGAACGTTATGGCTTTACATATTGCTACAGTGGATATCTGGGCACTAGCGGAAAATACTAAAATCAACAATCCAGAAAAGCTAATGGGCACCATTTATCATAGTTTTTAACCTATGGTTCATTTAAACAATATCAGTGTAGGTTTCTTTTGCCATTAGCTCAGAGACTGCCAGCCTGAAACTGCTGTGCAGACTACGGCAGCAGAGTGGCCACAGGCACATGTGGGACATCACTTCATTGCAGAATCCCAAATATGCTCAGACCAGAGGTGAGGAGGGAAACCACTGATCCTTTGGTACCAGGGTGTGATGCAAGCACAAAAAAATTGATTGTCCTGTCCCTCTTCATCTAGACAAGTTCATGGTCTTTTCAGCAGAAACTAACATTCTGTTTCAAAATAAAATGTAAACATTATATTAGGAGGAGCACAACTGTTGTATTTCTGTAACAATGTTAAAGACACTTAAAATGCAACCATTCCCCCATGTGTAAATTAGTTTAACCTTCCATTAACAATTTGCAACCCTCTGTTGGCAATTGGCTTCAAATTATAAAGATTTTCCTTCTCATTAAAATAAGAATTCTGTTTACTAATAATAATAAAAAAATCACTAAAACTTCTGCACCAGTCCATCAAGGATCAATTTGTCAAACCTCCACTCAATTAAGAAAACAAATTCAAACTAATGCCACTGCTAAAGATTATTATCGAAGCTTTTGCAGAGAACTGTATCATTATAACCATTACTTATTACACTAGCTCTTACAGATCTCATTCTAAAGCAGAGTCCTCTATTTCCTGTGGGGGAAACAAAGCCCGAAAGAGTTGAAGCAATTTACCAGACATCACACAATGATTCAATGTCTAAGCTAAAGAAAGACGTATTATTCTCATACTCCTGTCAAGTGCTCTATCCACTCAACTATACAATCTCCACACTTGAAATGTACTTGCTAATTCCCGCAACAGAACTATGCAGCTCTCGCTGTACATTTAAGTAATAGTGGTTTCCCTTAGTTGGTTTCAGTAGCCTTGCATCCTCTCTGTGCAGCTTCACCCCTGGCACGTCCAAAGGGGAACCTGCATGTAATTTTGAGCAGGTTGCAACAGGATAATAGAGGGTTAAAATGTCTTTCCCAAAACTCTTTTCCACATAAACTTAACCAAGGCACACAAAAGGGCCTAAGCAATCAAAGGCAAGATTCTCCTGCAAAAGGCAATCATGGCTATTTGATGTTCTCCTGGCTAAATTACAGACATTTTAGTCTTTTCAAAGTCATCAGAACCTCTGAGTAGTAGCACAAATTATTCCAAAATGTAAATTGTGTGAGGAAAAGTCCAAATGACATTGTAGCATAAAGACCTGCTTGTGATTTGGTTCGTCTGCCTTGCATCCAAACGTAATGCAGACTGTTTGCTTGGTGTTACTCAGTAAGAAAAGTAAAGCTAAGAAAATAGCACCACGTCTCCAGCAATTGGAAGGTACCAGACAACTGGCACTCAGTTTGCTGTATCAATGAGCCAGAATACACTGGTTTTGACCTACAAATGAGAAAGCGATCCTTTGGATCAGGTTGCCCTTGATCTATGGAAAAGTGCATACACACACTTGGGCAAGAGGGAAAACACTCACCTACCTCTGATTTCCCACCATCAAAGAACTCTTCAGCCCATCCACCATGAACTGGGTGGCAGACAGTCACCAACACCACCAGGGCCATTGGACCAAGAACATGGTGTCTGACTGGTGACACCCTGTGCCCAAACCCTGACTATCATGTTTGAGTCACACTTGGTTTTTAGTTGTTAGCTGCCAAACTGCCTAGTAGCTGACCATAAACAAATGTGTGTTCCAAGTTTCAAGACCTGCCTGGTGTCCGTCTCCCAGAGAACTCCCATATCAGCAGCACGACTTCCCACTTTGCCATAACACTGAAGAGAGGAGCTGACAGATGAAGCGGGAGCTCAGTTTACTGGAGCTCAGTTTACTGGATGTAGATCTCACCACAGAATCCAATTCATTATAAACTTCCCTAATAGAATAAATACCTAGTTTCTATTTTAGCTACAGCCATTCAAAGAAATTGGCTTGTCAGCGAAAGTGCTCACGCCTGTCTCCAGAGACTCAAAGACAAGAAACTAATTGCATATCAGTAACAATAGCAAGTAAAAGAACAAAAGATCCATCACCAATACACAAAATAAACCTACAGACATTCAGCATCACAACAGACAAATTTGCAGCATTTGACTATTAAGCCAGAAAAACACTTTCTCTGATGCGAGTTCTGACCTTTTTTCTGCTAGCAGAGGTCACATTTTAACATTTCTGCACTGATACTAGCAAACCATTTTATGGCAAACAATGATACCTAAGTAATACAGTTCACTGCACATCTGAAATGACGATCCTTCATAGAAACCCCACCTTGTTACGACGAAAGCTACATGAAGAGCTATCTGGATTCCTAAACTACCAATCTCTTATAAATGCGTTGTTGAATCCCTGGTGGCAAAGCAGGATTTGATCCACAGAAGACAGAAATGCCAGAGATTTTAAGAATTCTGTTAGGGATGTCCTCCCTTGCTACTAGCTTCATGTGGAAAATTATCCCATGTCTGCATGGTAAGCAGCAGTATAAAACCGATAGGCAGGCAGACTGATAAGGGATCTGCACCACTTTGTATCTTCCAAAGAGTTCAAGTGTTCTGTCAGCACGGCGGGGGCCTTGTAACAACTTCTCACTGCAGGGAGGCGAGTGAAATCCCAATGCCACAGCTGTCAGTGACAAAACTTACATTGATGCCACTTGGCCAGAATTTCATAGATGTTGCCTAAGTAGAAACCGAAACACGACTGTGTAAATAGCAGGTATATGCACACTAACATCCAGGAAGCCAAACAGAATGGCCACCAGCCTTATTTTGAACTATCTCACACCCGCAAACCTTTCCTTGTCCTGCAGGTCTGAAAGTCTCATCACAGTTGATCTGTTTCGTTTGGCAAGGCATTGAATTCCTTGCGAAAATGTGCTGTGTATCACTTAATGTTGCTTTGAATGGTACCCACTAAAATGTGGTGTCACATCAGCAAAACCATATGAATAAAAAGTTTAACCTGCTATAGCTGATAATGCTTCCCTCTCTCTTGCAAAAGGATTAGGAGTGCACGATAAATGACGAAGGAATCTGACAATAAGATTCATTAGGAAGCTCTTAAAAAAAAATAACAAGCAGTCACTGAAAAAAACCAACCCAAACCACTGAATTTATCCATGCAATTAACAAGACTGATCCTGCTCCTAACTTTCATTTAACTCAAAAAAGCTAATTGTTCTAGTTGTCATTTCATCCCTTCAAATTTTAAAGTAAATCTAAATTACATAGTTCTGCATTATCTTAGGCAAAAGAAAAAGAATCTTTCTGGCTTTTACCCATCCACCTTAAGGCACATCATCTTGGTTTAGACTAATTAATTTGCCTTGTGAGCTTCTCTGAACAAATGCTAAAGGCAATCGGTCATTTCCTTTACTTCTGACTGGTTAAAACTCCATGTATCTTTAAGGACATTTATAGCAATACACTTGCAGGTGTGGTCACCAATAAAGTAACAGTTCGTAGACATAAGGTACTCTGAATTCCAGAAATTTGTAATATGATTAGTTTAATGAAAACATAGCAGTCTATAGTTCCAAAAGTAACATATTCAAGACACAGAACTGCAACTGACTGAATTAATTAATCACGGCCTTGAGACACAGGTAGGCTGTTTAGTTCTACGTTAAATCACCAGTCTTAAAATAGTGCGTAGAGTTCTAATTTCACTGTCTCATTCGCACAATCTACAAAGAAAATAGTCAAGACCCCTTTTTATTTACAGTAGTCAGTTTTGCAAGGCTCAGGCTGGAAAACAAATACTGAAGTATGAATTCCCTGATACTCTGGGATACTATCATGAAGGGCTTGTGACTGAATTTCAGCCTTTGAAACCAATTCCATTGCATTTGGTGCCTCTCCATGCAAAGCACAGACAAGCACTGAGGAAACTCCAGGCACTTTCATGAGGAAAAAAAAACCAGAGCAGCCTTCTCCTTAGGTTCTTATCACAGTTAACTGGTGGAAAAGGAGGAAGACATCAAAAAGGAAACCTCAGGTTTTGGAACAGCAGGTTGTGGAATACAGAGGGTAGCGATGCAACAGCACAGAAGAGAGGAAAACTGGATAAGGTATGGAAAAACTGCTACAGGATGGAGAGCAGATGAGGAAAACAGACCACAAGTTTTTCCTGTGATGGGAAACCACAAGACTGAAACATTTGCCTACTCCAATAAAGGGATATCAATATAATAGATTCTAGCGAACGCTTCTCCTTTCCCCTCCCAAATTTCTCAGTGTTTTGCAGAAGATCTTTTAATAATAATTAAATAATTTTTATGTTAATATTATTGAAGGAATTAATTTTGATATAAGAAAAAAATTGTCCAAAGAGATTTCCCTCATTCAGACGGAAACTTGTACTTTACTTCAGAAAACTGACAGTGTTGTTTTGGTTTTTTCTTTTGGAAACATCCTTAGCTAACGATCCTACTGAAATCTATTGAGCTTCTAAAAAACCAATTGGTTGCTTATGCGTCAGCAAGAATAAAAAGTAACAGTTCTTTATTTGTAATAGAGTGTCACAGCTATGCACAGAAAGAATTTTGGAAATCTCAATTATTAAAAACCTATTTCAAAAATATATGTTGCATGGTCTTTTTGTATGCCATCCCTGCTGAGCCTAAGTCCAAGCAAGCCGCTGATTCACACATTTGAGTGCGATCATTGAGTTATGCCCTTTTTACCTGCAGGAGGAACTGAGCAGTTCCAACCTCACCTTAACCTGCCAGCAGGGATTTCCTTGACACCATGAATGGCTTGTACAGGAACAGATAGAGCACAACAGGTCCCAGCACCAATCTGCCCCTCTCCCTGCTACCTGGCACAGCCATGCAGCTGCTTCCTGCTATTCCCAAGGGGATACAACCAATGCATCTGACAGAGGTGAAAGAAAAGTCTATGGGATGCTCGGATTGGTAACTGAACCGAGAAAAAAAATGAATGGGCCTTTCACACCTCTCCTTGCTGAGCAAGCAATGGCACATCCTTCTCTCTTATCTGAAGGAAGAGGCTTGTGCAAAGTGCCAACTAATCTCAGGCTTCAGACGGAGATCCCCAAGAAAATTTCCAGACCTCTCTCCTCCCACTTTCCCGCTATGACAGCTTAGGAAGCCAACACTTCCAGAGCGTGTTCATACAGGTCATGGTGTAAAGATAAAACAGTAGGAATATTGCGATGAGTTGAACAGAGTACAGCTATGTTAGACAGGGTGAGGGGAATAAAATTGGGTAATACGTTTCTGTTTATTTCCACGTTTTTTTTTTCAGGGGATGAATGTTGCATTCAGAATTTCAACTCAAAATCATGGTGAGCCAATCAATAGTAAACACTAGGCATGGAATAGGCACAAGCCAGTGGACTCTATACAGAAAAAAATGCATTCATTTCGTCCCCTCAGGGCCAAGCAAGCAAAACTGTGTGCATATTGATTGCNGGAGAAGAAAAATAGTCCTAACTTTTTGCTTTCCTCTTTCTATCTCTGTGTCCATTATGTGGCCAAGGGAAGCAAGTATAACCCCTACAGGCCGGTAATTTGTCCACGTCTAAGGACAGTGGTGTACTACAGCTCACGCAATTTACGTGGGCCTCAGAAACACAACCTGGATGGAAAGTCAAGAATTTAAGAATTTACTGTTAGACTATGACACCTTAACAATCTAATAAAATAGCTGTTATTAGTCTAGATCTATTTATTAGCATTAAAAAAAAGAAGAAGAAAATTGAGCAAAGTATAACAAAAACGTTTCAAAACAGTTAGAAATCTTTTACAGACTTTGTAATACGTCACCCTTCTCTGTGGTGTTATGCTTACCACAGACCCCTCCCTGAGTCCTGTGGCTGATGGCTTTAGTCTGGGATGGGAGTGAGGGTTATGCCAAGCTGTCAACGTCCTGACCTTTTCTCCGAGAGAAAGGAATCAATGCTGAGGGTGGGATCTTATTCCTTTTTAGTCTAGGATCAAATTGGCTTATTTTTATACATTTTCTAACATATCCTGCACCTTGCTTGTTCTACACTCTTCCACCGTTCTGTGTCACATTCACATTCAGATTCACTGACTTAGTAAAGTAAAGTAGACTTTACATTCTCTTTCTTTGCTCTCTTTGTAACAGCTAAAACCAGCTTGACCCCTGCCATGGCTGCATTCCTTTAGAGACCAGTAACCAACCGTTGGTGGGCTGGTTGGTTGTAGCTCCGTTGGCTCTGGTACCACCTTGTGCCCTCTGTTTTAAGGCCTCTGCTATTATCCCATGCCTGTTCTCCTCCATGCTGCATTTTTATCCTAGGTTTAGACAGTCCATTTTACACA
>VYXH01003295.1:331977-377747 GCA_013397275.1 Burhinus bistriatus
TGATGAGATCCAGAGGTACAACCTCTTGCTCCTGATATTCTGGTATTCATATTGGCAGTGGAACTGCCAGAGATACACAAGGACTACACAGACTCCCACTCCTGGGAACCTGGCAGCAAGCTCAATCTTATGTGGATATTTTATCCATTCACCTGGTTTAAAAACATCACCTTCACCTTCATCCCTTGCAAGGGCAGAGTACAAAGGATTTCTGGCATACCTGCCCTATCTGTTCCCTCATACTACCATAGAAGNTACCACAGACCCCTCCCTGAGTCCTGTGGCTGATGGCTTTAGTCTGGGATGGGAGTGAGGGTTATGCCAAGCTGTCAACGTCCTGACCTTTTCTCCGAGAGAAAGGAATCAATGCTGAGGGTGGGATCTTATTCCTTTTTAGTCTAGGATCAAATTGGCTTATTTTTATACATTTTCTAACATATCCTGCACCTTGCTTGTTCTACACTCTTCCACCGTTCTGTGTCACATTCACATTCAGATTCACTGACTTAGTAAAGTAAAGTAGACTTTACATTCTCTTTCTTTGCTCTCTTTGTAACAGCTAAAACCAGCTTGACCCCTGCCATGGCTGCATTCCTTTAGAGACCAGTAACCAACCGTTGGTGGGCTGGTTGGTTGTAGCTCCGTTGGCTCTGGTACCACCTTGTGCCCTCTGTTTTAAGGCCTCTGCTATTATCCCATGCCTGTTCTCCTCCATGCTGCATTTTTATCCTAGGTTTAGACAGTCCATTTTACACAGAATAGTGACTTGTTAGTTCTACTTATTAGGTAGAGAAATACATGAAAATTATTACAGAAATAGGCACTTCATTATACAATCATATAAAAGTAAGCTAAAGCTAAAACTGGTTCGATAACAGCTACCACTTTGTTAGACAATTGCTATCAACAGATAAAAGACGAGAACAAAGCTCCAGGCAGGCCAAGACGAGCCCTGACAATGCAGATCAGATAAAACCTCGTCCTCACAGAATTACTTCAGAACTTGTGTTCTGTTACTATAATAGGCAATATGGCATTTGTCTGGCTACAAGGCCACAACCCCATCCCCCGGCATCTGACAGACTGCAAAACACCGGTTTTCACTGATGAATCCAGCAAGGCTGTTGCAAACCCTTCTACAGAGTTAAGGTCCTGATTAGGGCCAAGTACTGGTCTTCTTGGAGACCTGTGCTCTTCCCTGTTTGATTTTGTCTCATGACACCTATACAGGTCTCAGAGGAGCTCACATGGCCATTGTTTGAGCTGTTAAGCATTTGATTTTTAAAGCCAATACAGTCTGCACAAACAACAAAACTTGTTACGATTAAAATGACAACTATAGTACACAAAGCTAAATTCTGAAATTCCCGTAGCTGAGACCGCAATGTTACTTCTAAGAGTGTGATGTGATTAAAATCACACTTACTAACAGAGTTTTCACAAAATATACAACTATTACCCGGTAAACGGTACACAGAAAGTTAGTTTGTACTATTTTGCAGACACTTAAATGTGCGTATGAGTGTATATGTGCATACAAGTGCATTTACACTCAAATACAACTGGAACCTACAAACTGCCTGACAGATGATGACTGGAAATAAACAGAACAATTTCATAATCAAACTTGGTTAAAATATGATTAAACAGTCATTTAAACACTAAAAGCTGGCACAGGCATACAAACACGCCCATCTTGCCCTGTGCTCTTAGCTGCCATTCTTCTAGGGACACTGCCGTGTCTCGTTTAATAGCCCTTCATTGCTGATGCACAGCTCTCACCTCTAAAACACTTCTATTCTAATTTTCCAAAATTAACTGATCAGCTCTTTAAACATGAAAAAATCCTTTTCAGCAAATTGGCATATCATAGACATACACAGTGCATTGTGTAACCATGTTTTACCATCCGTTATTTTCTGCCCATCTGAAGGCCACTAATCTATACACTGCTTTTTTAAAATATCCCAAATACAATATTAGACAAAAGTGCAGTCACCCTATTCACAACGTTGTAAACCTACACTCAATCTCTTAAAACTCAGTTTATCATGGGAAACAGTTCTAGACGTAGCTGATCTACAGTTGCTGCTTGTAGTGCTCAAAACATCACATTTCAGAAATGCACAAAACTGCACTTCTCTAGATATGTATACACACACATTTACACACCTTTTTTTGGATTACACAATGAAACACTTCATATCTTACTAATCTATTAAGCATTATCACTATTAATAATAGTAATAGCCTATAACAATAGGAATATCATCACAGAAGTAGTCTTTTTCTGTTTTGGAGATTAACATGCTTTTAAATTTCACCCATTTTTCTGCTTCCCTGAGTTTGTTCATATTTTTCTCTTGCTGTCACCTCAGCCATGACAACTGACCTATGTATGTATATATGACAATGCAAATAAAAAAACCCCAGTGAAAGCAAAGGTAAGAAATGCCAAGTTAACAATACTGATAGCGCTAGAATGGATTATATATCCTTCCATACTATGGAAGACAAAAATAGCAAAGATTGCAGAGAGCCAAAACTCTTTATTTTCATATTGTTATTGTTGTAGTAAAATTGATATTAACTAAAAAAATGAAGTGTAAAATGTAATTGAAGCAACCAAGGAAACCTGCTGCTGCTAAAGTCCTCCATACTGCCTCAATCCTATTTATTTACCTGATACTGAAATAGAGAAATAGTAACTAGACATGATTTATCTATGACTCAATTAAAGAACTAACCACTAGACAGTGTAGCTTTGTTGATAAGTAGGATATTCCTGTCCAGAGAGTGACGAACTGTAGGCCTGGTCAGCAAACTGAGAAAACCACCCGGAACTGCCAAGATTAGAGGAGAAGGAGGTAAAGGTTAATATCGGCAGGGGCAGATTGTGACCACTGACACATTGACCACCTACCCAAATGATACCACCTACTCAGAAGAGAACAATAGAAAAAGAAGACAGAGTCTGTGCACTAATTTACATGGGAAGCGAAGAAATCTTGACCAACCATTAAAGAGAGTAACAATGAATAGGTATTGTTTGAATATATAATAATCAATGTATAAAAGTGGAGATTTTTGAAACTAAGGTGTGCTCCCATTTTGGGACGAGCACCTCATTTCTGCAGATTAATGGAATAAACTTGGAAATAGCTCGACTCTGTGTGTTACTGGCTCGCACACCAGGTCAAGAATCCAGATTTGGGACAACAATATCATTGGCATTTGCTCTGCTCGACTCCCTTATTTTAGTCTCTGAAAACACTCAGATGTTCTTCATAAATGTTCCTGCCTTTCCCTCCAAGATGCCTTCCTCCCATGCTAGAGGAGCTATAGAGCCACAAAAGCCACACTTGTTTCTTCTTGCTCCACTACGCGGGAGGCTCGCACCACGATGGGGACGGCTGCTCCCACCGTGCGCCACAGCCCGCCCTCTCTGCAGCAGCCCAGGCTCCCACAATCCCTTGGCTAATGCCCATCTCAGGCAAAACTGTTTTCAGTGTATTGCCCGCCACCTGCTTTGTAACTGGGCTTGCAGGCTGCTTCTCCTGCGTGATCCTGCCGCTGTACCTCAGCCATCACAGCACCCTGCCTTCTTCCACTGCCACGTGCATCTCTTCTTGTGTTCTTTGCTCCTGCTAGAACCAAGACCCTACCCCTCATTCTCTTTCACCGTTTGCCTCCGTAGAAGAGCTGTCCGAACTGCAGGTATCACAGTCTGCACCTGGTGTCCAGTATTTTCTGTTGTATCAACAGACATAACAGTTTACAGCAGCTCTGAGGCACTTTAATTCCTGATCAACTCTTAATTCTACCAGAAAGGTAGGCTTTCCCCAGTCTTCGCTTTTTAACTTTGCCCAAACCCCAGGAACACAAGAGATGGCTGTAAGGTGGAACTGAGAGGTTGGGGGCACCAGGTTTTCTTTTCTTGTACTGACCTCCACCAAAAGGCCCAGCAGGACACTTACTGAAGCAGTGCCCCACTGCTTCAATTCCCCCCACGACCTTCATGCTAAGCAAAAGTACCTGCCACCACCTTTTGCGGCCCCCCGCCCTACTTTTGACACCTCTTTTCTCAAGAGTAGTGGGAAGTCATCGTTTGCAAAGGTAGTAGTTTGTACTGCCTCTTTGTCTTGCCTAGCCTGAGGAACTTTTCTTTAGCTCGCAGTCGTTTATTTTCCTTCCAAACACTCCTATTTCTCTTAATAGGGTTCTGCCTCAGGGCATGTAGTTCACATATTTATAGGCCCTAAAATTAGACACCGTCCTGGGCAAGACCATTCACCACAGCTATTCTATATGCAGCCTGGTCAATATGCAGATCTTGTCCACAGCTATTGTTTAGAATGACACTCCCCAAACTTCTGTGATCATGAATCCATATCAGTACAAAAATTTTGAGCACACCCCCCCAATATATGTAATTTATAAATCATATAAGGTACTACTGTACTAACATATTATGTAAATTATAAAACATGCAGAAAAATAGAAATTATAAAGGATGAGCTAAAGATGAAATAAACAGTGTTCTAAAAATTTATTAATGGCACAAAAATATTTTCTTCCATACCCCGGGGTATGCGTGTGCACCCCACTTTGGAGACCACTGGTTTAGAAGACCACAGACAGAGCCTGACAAATATGCTCTTATCTGGCACATACTCTTTCCTCTAATGTAACTTTTCACCATTAGATATTCCTTTTAAAGTTTGCAGAAGTCAGTGCACCTCCTCAGAATGATGATTTGTGGCTGCAGGGGACACATCTAACCCAGCTTCTACAGCCACCCACTGAGCAGCTGTAGTGGAAACTTGCACAGCGTTTTCTCATTCAGCCATCGTAAGGCATACACTTCTTTCTTATTTAAGAAGCCATTCAGTGCACATATTTTTATTTAAAGGGCCCAGTTTTGCAGTCAAGCCTGTTTGAAGTTCTGGGGTCAGCTCAGTAGTTGTAACAACTTGATAAGTCCCTGACTGCACATTTCCCTTTCTTCCCTTCTTCCTCAACTTTCTCATTTTACAGCGGCAACGGGTGATCCAAAACTCACTTTGAAGATTCCCAGTTAACTCATTAACAGGAGCACTGGGACTTGTGACCTTCTACGCCTCTGAGTGAAGGATGGGTTTGACCTCGGTCAAACCCTAGGTCTCTGTCCACCCCGTCACCCCTCTTGGAAGGTGCTTTAGTAACAGCTGTGATTAGGCATTACATTGCCCCAGTCCTGCACTTAACTTTTTCACCTCGGCTTCACAGTCTCTCCTAAGTCTGCACCCTTCTCTTTCAGGATTTGCATCTCCTACACCATTATTTAGGCTGCTGCTGGAGCCTCTTTTATAGCTGTTGTACGAGGGGAGGGGGGTGCGTGTCCATCTGTCTGTCTGTGGCAGGGGGTGGGGGTGGGTGCTCAATCCCTGATTTTCAGTCCTAACCACCTTTTCTCCTGTAAGGCAGCCTTTAACATCTCATTCTCTTCCAGCATCTGCTTCCTCAGAGTAGTTTCTTACAGGCTTTTTGGTACTGCACAGCACTTTTACCTTACTATTTCACTGCAAAATCATTCTTAAAATTCTACTGTCTCCCAATTTACATGTTCCATCTAATTTTCTCTCTCTTGTTTTTTGTCCTTTAGTTTGGAAGTTCTGGTTGTGCTTTTTCTTGCAGTTTTGCAAACTCTTGGTCAGCATCCAGGACAGTACCGCAAGGATCCGTATTCCAAGAGTGATACACCACTGGATAACCCACATCCCTAGGTGGGTCATCTTTTCCTATGAAAACCAAGGAAGCGACCATTTAGGTAGCTGCATTAACAAGCTTCCACTGCTGAACAGTAAAAAAAGGTAAACCTGTTTTCTTGCCTTTCTCTTACAGGTGTTCCTGGCTTTTCTGTTCTTTGTCCAACTTTGCAGAAAAGCCTGCTCAAAGTAAAAATGAAAATAAAATCTGGGACCCAGCTGCTTTGAGGGATTGATGCAGGGACAAAGATCTCTGTTCACCTAGGACTCTAATAAGAACGTTTTAAACCAGTATCAGCTCAGACTGGGCTTCTGTCTGGCTCCGCCTTACTCAGACTCTCACCTCTTTTTATCAGACTGTCAGCCCACACCGGTATTTATTGTTGGCCCCACTGAAATCTTAAAGCTAATTAAATTACTTCAGTCTGTGGCTTGTCACTAGCAGGGGATACAATGGGGCACATTAGGAGCTGTAGTAGGTCCCCTTTACTATATCTTAAGTTTAAGCCAGTATTCATAAATGTAGGCTCACTCTTTTGCTGTTAATGTCACATGTCAATTATCCTTTCATAACTCCATCATGATTATGATTATTCAGTACATGTTGGGATCATAAGTGCTGCAAGTTTCTTCTCGGAGCTTTCAGTGGAGTCACACGATATTGTACCATCCCATCTATAAAGCTAGGCATCAATCATACAACAGGGCCAGAGCTCAGATTAAAAGCCACCATTATGCGTCTCCTTACCCTTATATGTGGAGAAAGAAACCACCACCATCTGTGTGATGGATGGCATCTTGGCCAAAAGACCAGGGACTGACCTGACTCCTCCAAAACAAAAAGCCACTTCAGCCTGCATCCACTTCTCCACAGTAAGCACTGCAAAAGACACCCCAGCTCTGTAGATCAGGCACACAAGGGGTGTGTGAAACACCTTCTTCCCAGTTGGTCTCAGCTGCTTATCATTTCAAAGTGGCCAACCACAGACCAAATCGCTGCCCTCCACTGCCAGTGACAGGTACATCCACAGGGAGATGCTTCGGCTCCTCTTGCAGTTGGATGCATTAATGATCTCTGCAAAGAGCGCAGCTGCCATAAAAATGGCCAGGGCTGAATTTTTCAAAGCCCTGCTGAGCTCACTGTACAGTCACTGAAGGCAGGGATAAAACTTCCATAAATAACAGTTCAGCAACAGCTCAATTTAACTATAAATTCAGCTTTCAATTTTCCAATACTTGGATCAAGGGTACCAGAGCCGTGCGTCTCCATGCATTGTTCAGGTACTAGGCGTAGCCATAACTGGGAATTATTAAAAGGAAGACCACTGGTTAACTACACTTGCAGGCTGTGTTCTGAATGAAGTATTGCCTGTCCTCTTACAGCTGCTAAAAAGCCACAGAAAAGCCTGACTGTGCATTCAGCAAATTCAGCAGAATCACAGCCACAGGCCCACCACCTCACCCAGATGAATTTACCACTGCTTGGCAATCCACAGTGCGCTGATCTGGTATTAATGAGTGTGCAACCACTCTCTCAGTGCTGACGGAATATGAATTGGACCCAGAGGACCTCCCCTTGTATGCAGTAGCTGAGCATTTTTACCTGCTCCTACTGACAAAACTGGAACGTCTCCAAACCCCACCTCCCTGCACATCCTGGCAGAAAGGAAAAAAATCAGCAGGAAATTGACAGAGAGATGGATGACAGTGGGGTGGAGGAGATCCACTGTAATGAGTTTGGTCCCATGGAGCAAAGCTCACAATAATAATGATTGGCATAAAAGAGTCCCAAGATAAGCAATACAACAATTACCACAACGGGAGGTATTTGCTCGTAAGAGAATGACTGTGACAGCTAAACACAGCCAGCTTCCCCAAACAATCAGGAACATATGATAGTGCTTTTCGAGTATTTTGGAAGTAAAAATTACTTTACAGCTTTGGTCTCTTGAGAGTTACCTTCAAAAAGATCTTTTCATTTCAGGACGTGTTTGTAAAGAGATATTTGAGCCCCAAGATGCAAAACAGCAATGTGTCTCCTCTAACAAAGCAATGGATAATGGCGATAATGACAAGTAGCAGGATGGACTCCAAGAAAGAAAAGTTGTGTGAAGTACCAGAGTTAATACATCACATGTTACTAGCATGGAAAACTTTGGAAAGATTTCAGCACACTTGCAACTGCTACGTTTAGCCAGTCATACCAAACATACAGCACCAGAGCAACGGCTGCTAATATGCACAAGCTAATATCCCTTTCCCATCTTTTAACTTGAGCCATCAGGCATGTAGTGTGACATCTCTTCAACTCTCAGTGGACATACAAATAAACAACGGAACGGTAACCATGTTCTCATCTCTCTTACAAAGCTGAAAGGCCTACCAGCCCTTTCCACACATTGTTTTCACCATGGTGGTATCCACACGAATTACAATGCAAATACAAGCCCCCCAGCCATTGTAAGCCATCTGCAGATTCACTGTCCAAATCTCATACTTGTCACTGCTTTTTCAAATGATCTCTGTCTCTCTCAGTGCTGATTTGTGAACATAGGAGGACTTACAGAAAACCAGAAAAACCTTAAGATGTGGTAAGAAGGAGTTTCATGACTTTTGCATCAATACTGGGACAGCCTGGCCGCTGCCAGTGGCTGCCAGTGACTGCAGCTGGGTGAGATTTCACATTTGCTTTTTATCAACAAGACATTGCTAAATTTGCTTTTCAAGGGTAAGTATGCATGAGGGCGAACAGAATAAATTCTTATCAACAGAAGTCTGGGTTTCTCAGAGTACTATTTTTCCCCTGGAGTAATCTAGCAGATTGTTGCCAGTCCAGGTAATCCACCAAAACAACTTGAAAACAATTTAAGTTCTAGAATCTCTTTCCAAAGGTTCATGTGACTGCTAACAGACATCAGCCCTCCTCACTATCACTAACTCAAATAAAATTACGGTCACTCAGGGTGGCACAGGAATGCACTGCACATTTTCACTGAAGGCAGAAGTGAGTCTTGCATCTAAACTGTGAGCGAGCTCTGCGTTCACACACAGAGGAACAGATTTAACAAAGTTATTTTGAACAGTTGGGTCAGTTTGATTCTTCTGACACTTAACACAATCTCTGCATGGATCAAGGGCAAGTAGAGTCATGTCAGCAGATGTTTTCAGAAAAGTTAGTGTGTTGCAACAGAAATACTAGGATTTCTATGAGGAAAGTATGAATGTAAGTAAGTGGAGGGATGAGGGAGGCAGACAGGGAAAGTGCCAGAAGAAACAAAAGAAGGGTTAAAAAGAAAGGCGTGCATTATTTGCCACAGAGCATTGTAAGCATGGTTTCACTGAAACAGAAAAGCTAAGTTGCCAAGAGGGTAAAGAATATACCTGGAGACATAAAATACCCAGATAAGGAAAATGTGAAAACAGTGAAATTCAAGAATTTTGCCCAAGACTTTTAAGAAGGCTGAAAAGGTGGGGGAGGGGAAGTGAGGTGAAAGATCCAAACTGGCACCCACTGCTACAGATTACAAAAGAAAAGTAGGTCGAAACCCCATTCACTATTGCCAGAGAAGCAGAGCTGCAGAGATGCAACAGGACTCAGCAGCCACCGTGATAATTGGGTCCCCTGTCTGACTCACACCAGACCCACGCTGTCTAAAATGCTCATTAACATGACACAAACTTGCCTTCGTCAATGGCCCACTACAGAGAAACAGCTCTCCCATTAAACTGAGTGAAAAGATACACAGTACTAATAAAGTCCTAACATGCAACTCATCTACACAAATTTTCAATAAATCCACAAGCTTAGGAAGAATCCAGTGAACACAGAACTATAAAGATCACAGGCAGCTTGAAGAATAAATTCAAAGAGGCAGAATTACAGAACCGAAGAGAGAAGTGTAGACTAATAAATGTGATATTGCCATAACTAGTGACAGGCCACATGATTTGTATGAACTCTGCAAGGCCTCCAGTCTTGTCTGGCTTTGTCTTGGCCAGCCTGGAGCTTTGATTTATCTTGCGTAGCTGTCTCAGCAGGTAACAACCAGGTAACTGTTCCCTTGATCCTCTTTAGCTCAGCTTTGTGCAGTTGTGTGGTGCAATGCCCATCACTACAATACTGTTGGTGTATTTCTGCAACTGAGAGTCTCGCCATGAAACTATTCTGTGCAGAGCAAACTATCTATGAACCTAGCACCAACAGAGTACCTAGAGGTACTCAGAGTACCAATAAAGAAAGGGGAAGTATCTGTGTTTGGAGAGGTATGAAAATAACCCCAAGCAAGCCCAAAATGAGATGCTGATGGCTTATCATTGTTTCCTCTTCTTGATAAAGACTGAAGCCTCTAAACAAAGGACCCAGAGGGGCATTAGAAGGGTCAGCATAACACAGGGGAAGGGGCAGGTACTGCCAAGATTATACATAACAGTTTTACTTATGAAAGGGAATTACTTAAAGAAACAGGTAATTGTAATTTGGACTGCTAGTATCATTTCAACCAGATTAGTAACAACTGGTGAATGCGGAGTAAACTGTTAAGACACAGATTAGAAAATAAACTCTTGTGTCTGCACAGCAGGTATATTCCTGTACCCTACATAAGCTATAGAGTACAAAAGGAAACAACCCATTATCTGATTGTCCTGGTTTGAGGTAAAATGGGACCAATTTCGTTCAGTAACTTTACTTTTTCGCTAGGCCTCTTCTAACTGCTGAAATGAACAGCATGTTGTGTGGCTCGCAGAGTGATACAACCCATATTTATAGTTGATGCCAAGGAACGGTATGCAGAGAGGCTTCTGCTTATCCTTATTGCTATAACAACCAAGGGCAGCCAACTTTGTTACTTGCCCCGTTGGAGGGTTGGAAGTGGAAAAGCGTAGAGGGGTCACACCTGCGGGGAGGAGTGGACAGGACAGGTGACCCAAAACTGACCAAGAGGGNGTCTGAAATGGTTCTTTCTTTCTAACTTTTTTTAATTCATTCTGGAGTTACTAGTCACATAGTATGTCACTAAGTGGTATGATAGGCTTTGGTAGTAGCCAGGACCTTGTATCTTCTCCCATGATATTTCAACTCGTTCTCACCTCAGTAATTTTTGTCTTTGATTTACATGTCTTCTATTCTCCAATGCATTTTCCATACCAATTTTTGCTTTATTTGCTGTTATTGATTTTGTTCCTAAGTCATGAGAGCTGATGATTATCCATAAATCAAAATATTTTAGAACAACTTTGAAATGGGGCAAAGCAAGCTGGATGCACTTTCAAGGACTCTTTGGTAAGAAATGACAAACAGGCATTCTAGACTCATGAGAAAGATGCTTACTTGAAAATTATTATTTTTAATATGTCACTGTTTGATTCATCTTCTCCTGTTTGTTGAGCTTTTGGAATGCACATCTTCCTATCACAAAGCTTTTTGTTGAAAACATTGTGCATAGGACTTAAAAAGCAACAGAGAGAGACAGGGATTATTTAACCACTGCATTCCAGGAGCAAAGGCTTTAAGAGAAGCATGAAGTATAATTCTGCAAACCCATTTTGTATAACCTTATCATCAACACAAGATGTTACATGCATGGTCCCTGGAAGCGAGAAGGAGAATGGGAATGCTTGCATTTTCTTCTGGGTGGTAACAGATCTCTGCCTGGCTTTCCATGGATGCAATGCGGGAAGGCTTTTTGGTTTTTAGGCATAGTAGTGCAATCAGAAATGTTTTTGTTGGAGCTCAGCTGTTTTGACCAGCCCCACAGACAAGTTCAGTGCTGGTGCATGCATAGAAGAATGGCTGTTTTAATGCCACTTTGACAAATGGCATTTTGTTTTGAGACATGGCAGAAGACAGCTCAGGATATGAGCTGCCAAGAACAGGCTGCCTAGCCGATTTAAAACCGCTGGAGTGAAACATGATTATTATGCCATTTATCTCCATACAAATCAAATGCCTTCATTCTCTCATCCACATTTACTAAAATGGCATCTGACTAACAAAACCTGCTGTCCTCCAGTTATGATGACAATCACAAAGGTCTAACTGGGAGGAGAGGTGTGGAGGGGAACGTCAGTTCGACTTGCTAGTATGATACTGCAGTAGAACAAAAGATGGAAAATAAATCCCATTACCCAGAATATCTTATAAAATTATCTTTTGTTTACACGCAGACCAACAAACCTATGGTGTGAAGGGAAAATGATTTAGTTAAAATCAGTAGTTTTAGGGAACAGATGCTTTGTTTCATCTTCAGTTTGGATAAGCTTAATATGGTTTAAAAAGTGCTATTTTCTAAGCCAAAAGACACAAAAGGCACACACAAATGAGTGTGTCACTATCACAGCCTTCAGTGGCCTATACCAAAGAGACTTCTCAGGCTGTAGACACTGATTCCTGTTCCTTGAGGTAATGAGCTAAACAATGCTGTTCAAATGCTCCCAACACTGGCAGTGAAAACAAGAAGGTGACAGAAATCAACTTGTTGTCAACCTCAAACTTGCAGCAGCTACATTTTCTTTGCGTGCTTTCTTTTTTTTGTCATGTGTAAGCATAGGCTTGCACACTGTAGACTGTGAAACGTCCTCCCAAGGGCCATGGGGAAACCCCACCTAAAATTACATCACGTAAAATAGAGAATATACTGCAATTACATAGTGCCATGAAAGTTAGGAAGAATTTAACTCCGCAAAAGCATTTTTTTCAAAACCAGAACTTTTCAACAGAAAGCTATTTGGGCTTTTAAAACCCTTTTTACCATCTGAAGCTGACAGAGAACATGTTTTGTTTGTGCTTGTCAGAGAAAAAAAGAAAGGAAAAAAGTCAGAGGCAGAAGGAACTCAAATCTCTGGAACTTTTTGTTTTCAAAACAGTCACTTTAATTTTCAGTGTGACTATTTCGTAAATTTACTATGGGCAAAAACCTTTTTAATTAGAAAAAAAAGCCAAACAATCAAAACCCAACAAAACCCCCTGAAAGACTGAACAAGCTCTAACTTGCAAAACACAAAATTAAACATACAAGCATATTTGTTCTCTCTCCTCTCTGTTCTCCCACTTTCCTCTTGAGGGTTTATGCATGTTCTCTGTGGATCAACAAGGTTTTCTGAGTACATCAAACCAATTTTTTTCACATTTCTCTTAATCTCTATCAGTTTAAATATTCAGGACTTCACAGGTTCTCACTAATAAGCACAAGCTCAGTAAACCTTTAGTTGCGTTGCTGAATGTGCCTTCTATCTATATTTAGCATGAATATTTTATGATTCCTATTCAGTTGGGTTCTAGGAAGCAGAGGGAGGGTTGTTAAAAGAAAAACAAATAAACCCTGTGATCACTTTCTAAAAGGGTAAGTTGTTCTGCAAACGTAGTTTTGACTAGTGGAGAGGTTCTTCTGGCTGGTATTTGTAAACCTATTGCCTTGCTTCAAAAGTCAGTGAAAAAGACGACTTCTTTCAGCTGTTGTGCATCATGGCAAACCGAAAACAACTCACCTTTCCCCAAGCATAGTATATTCCCCCTTGCTATTCCCTGACAAGTGAAATGGAAGCTATATACCTCTGGGACCAGGTTTTAATTCTCTGCTTGTTCTACTCCTGTTACAGTTCTTGGAGAATTTGATTTGTAACCGCCAGCAAGCGAAATGCTTTAACAAAAACAAAGAAAGTCAAAACAAAGAAAATGACTCCACATATGCCATGCATCCTGGTCTTTCTAAATACTCTTTGCATTGATATAAATATCTTATATTTATTCCTATTAACATTATTCGTGTCTCACTTGAAAACGCACTTCTACCCTCTCTTCTGGCTTTTCCTCCCAGTCTCCCTTCCTCCTGTCCCTCCATCCCTTCATCTTTCCGTATTTTCTTCAAACTGAATAAGCAAGGCACCAGTCTGCCCCACATCAAGACAGTCCCTAGATTTTGCATGTATAGAAACATTGAATGAGCCCTTTGCCCATCCACCCTCTTTGACAGAGGCATGACCTCTGGTGACCACCATCCCTGCCTCACAGAAATGGTCATTGACGAGCCAAACCCCAAATCAGGCCCCAAGAGCTGGAGATAAGGTTGTTTCCCTCATTTTTCAGTTCTGCAGTTAGTTAGCATCATCCTGATTTCAGATTTCTGAATCAAGGAGACTGATACATCTGTTACACTCACGTTTTGGAAAATGCTCTCCAAACACTGGAAACCAGAAACCCTTTAAAAGCAGTTGCTGCCCATTTCTGATGATAAACTGGCAGGAGAGCCATATACATGTTTGACAGCATATCTATCCTAGAATTCTGGTTGTGTTTAGGACTCAAACTGAACAATATATTAGGCCTTAGTTACACTCAAAGCCAAATTACCATCAGATTCAGTAACAGCTAAGCTTTGCATCCTTTTCCAAATTCAGCTGTTTGCAGCAAGATGAAAGACATCTCAGTACATTTCTCATATGAATAACCTTGTGTTAAACACATCCCCTTTTTTGCGTTACGCTGGTTTCTACTGCATAAAGTCATGAATCTGTCACCTTGAGGGCACATTCAGAGTCATGGATTCCCATTGCATTGCAACTGATAACAACCATCTTAACACCTACTATGATCCTTACTGTCAGCAACAGGGAACTGAAGAGTCAGACTTGTGGGTTTTGTGCATGCACTGAAACACCCCCCAGAAGACAGAAACAAAACACGGACTAGCTAGTACGCAAAATAACACCCCCAAGTTCAGTATTTTAAAAACTAAAATTGGCGAACCTTTAAAGCCAGTATCTCACACGTGACTCTTGTTTCCTGAAGCCACTCTGTAAATCCCAGGAGTTCATTTAGCCAAGGTAGCATAAACCAAATGCTGGGCCATGTGGTATGAACAGACGGGCACTGCGGCAATGCCAGGAGAACCTGCAGGAGCTCAGCATCACTCCAGCTCTGTTCCTCAGTATGAAATTCAGCCTCCTTCAAGCCAAGAAAGAACCTTCACTGCCAGACCTTAGGCCAGATCAGACCTATAATTAAAGAATAACCTTAAAGAGTTTCCTCTGTAATAGAAAAACTCGGTGTTTTCTCTGTAATAGAGAAAGCTGCAAAACTTTCCTGAAAGTGAAACTGGACCCTATTAGTCTTTCACTTTCTCAGATTTTCCTTGTCATTATTGTTAGATGCTCCAAGGAGAAGTATTTACAGATAGAACGTTGGATTCTTTACACTCGGTGGACTTACAACTTACCAGATTTGGTCTCCAAGAGGCGTAATATCTTTCTTTGATGAATTACCAACAATGAAGACTCTTTTAGCAGGAATAAAGGGGTAAGACTTTCCAATTTAAGCTGAGACAAAGTTACTTGAGGTTATTAATATTTGCTCAGTCTCAAGAGTAACTGAAAGGGCAAAAAGGCAGTTAGAAACAAAGGAATTAGAATATTAAGGTGTGTTTCACACCAGATTTCAGAAAATCAGTACAGAGGCTTACTTGTTTAATGAACTATATAATGTCATATACTACTGAGCAATCAAAATGAGATTAAAGAAACTGTTAATAGACTCTTAACGCTTCAGTTTTGCTTTCAAGAACTGCTGCATACAGACAAGCTCCCAGCCGCTTCTTTGGATAACCTGAATGGTCTTTACTTCTGCCCTCTTTTTCTCCATGTCTCTATGCTCAACTTCTGAATTGAGAAGTCCTTCAAACACAACAAAGTCCTGATTATAAAAAGGCAGGGTGCTTTTTTTAAGTGTTTGCCAACACAATGAAGAACTAAAGGATAGTCATCCAGGATTCTCTTGGAGTGCCATTTCCAAATGCTGATCGTTTGCCTGTCATCAGCAATGGCACTTTTTCCTACTACTTTCTTTTCATTACCACGTAATCATTTTTCAAACCTCACTCTGTCAGTACTAATGATTTCTGCATCTAGTGTATTCAGACAGTGAAAAAGTACTTGCCTGAAGAAGACAAAGCCTATGAGCTAGTAGACTGCATTCCAGAAGTCTGCTCAGCCCCAGCTGCTTTAAATAGAGGCAAAGTATAAAACTTGCTCTCAATTTATATTATCACCTGTATTCATCACATCGTTCACTGCAGCGAAAAGCACACTTCAATCTTTCTCTGTGAACTGCAGCATCATTGCAGCCTCTGTCCCACAGATGTAATTCAGAACTGCGTTAAGACAACTCCAAAATGAACGAGGTGACACCTGCAGTCGTTCTGTGCTTACACGAATGCACTGAAGGAACACGATGTGATGTTTTATGAGCAACTGCACCTGCAATGCCACAAATGGTACAAAGACATTACGTATTACGTGGGGTAAAGTAGGCCTTTATACACCCTGTAGCACATTAATGAAAGCAACATGAGCTTTCCTTGACCAAGAGCTGCCATCCCAAGTTTTACAGCATACTATAGGAGTGTAATAATATGAAGTAATTCCAAGTGTCACTGAGCAAGTTTTGGATGTCTTTCCCTTGCTTTCTGCTGAGAGTGTGCTAAATCCTGCCTTCTGCATTGCTCGTACCTGACAGTCATGAGGACATAGTGAAGGCTCCAGCTGATTTCAGACTTCAGGTCAATCTTTAAACAGCGAAAGATTACCATATACAGGAGATGTTCTTAAAGATCCTTAAAATAATATTAGCCTTCTCATGCAAGACATACAAGCTCATTTAAAATAGAGGCTTCATCACTCTGGAAGTTTTCAGAATAAAATCCAGCATGGGAGTTATATATGTTCATGGGAGTAATGTAAAAGTTCATTAAGATCAGCTCTTACCCCTATGTTCCAAGAATTTAGCCTGCAAATAAAACTAAAAAAACAAACAAACAAACAAAAACCAAAACCCAAAACCAACCCCAAACTTATTAAGTCAGCATGAAGATTTTCGTTTGCAAAAACATTCAATTTATTAGGGAAATCATAGAATTACACAGATTGATTAGAGTTGGAAGGGACCTTAAAGATCATCTAGTTCCAACCCCCCTGCCATGGGCACGGACACCTCCCAATAGACCAGGTTGCTCAAAGCCCCATCCAACCTGGTCTTGAACACTGTCAGGGGTGGGGCATCCACAACTTACCTGGGCAACCTGTTCCAGTGTTTCACCACCCTCAGAGTAAAGAGTTTCTTCCTAATATCTAACCTAAATCTCCCTTCTTTCTGTTTAAAACCATTACCCCTTCTCCTATCACAACACTCCCTGATCAAGAGTCTCTCCCCGTCTTCTCTGTAGGCAACCTTTAAGTACCTGAATGTTGCTATAATGTCTCCTCAGAGCCTTCTCTTCTCCAGGCTGAACAAGCGCAACTGTCCCAGCCTGTCTTCATAGCAGAGGTGCTCCAGCCCTTTGACCATCTTCATGGCCTTCCTCTGCACCTGCTCCAACAGGTCCATGTCCTTCATAAGAAGGGGCTCCAGAGCTGGACACAGTACTCCAGGTGGGGTCTCACCAGTACGGAGCAGAGGTGCAGAATCACCTCCCTGGACCTGCTGGCCACGCTTCTTTTGATGCAGCCCAGGATGCGGTTGGCTTTCTGGGCTGCGAGCACGCATTGCCAGCTCATGTTGAGCTTCTTATCCACCAACACCCCCAAGCTCTTCTCCCCAGGGCTGCTCTCAATCCATTCTCTGCCCAGCCTGTATTTGTGCATGGGATTGCCCTGACCCACGTGCAGGACCTTGCACTTGGCCTTGTTGAACTTCAGGAGCTTCGAACAGGCCCACTTCTTAAGCCTGTCCAGGTCCCTCTGGATGGCATCCCATCCCTCCAGCGTGTCAACCACACCATACAGCTTGGTGTTGTCAGTAAACTTGCTGAGGGTGCACTTAATCCCAACATCCATGTTGCCAACAAAGATGTTAAATAATACCGGTCCCAGTACTGACCCCAGAGGAACACCACTTGTCACTGCTTGCCACGTGGGCATTGAGCCATTGGCTGCAACTCTTTGCCAATTCCTTATCCACCAAGTGGTCCACCCATCAAATGCATGTCTTTCCAATTTAGAGACAAGGATGTCGTGCGGGACATGACAGAGAAAAACAATCCATAAAATCTTGTTTCTAAAATGGAAAAAATTTCCTGAAACAAATGAAGACCCAAAGCAGAAATAATGTACATCTCCAGGTGGGTCAATCTGCAAAACTGCTCTGCCTCACCATATGATTAGAAACTTGCAAGGATCATCACAAAGAAGGAGGCACTTCATAATTAAGAAGCAAAAAAAAAAATTGCTAGAGAAGATGAAGTGTTTCAGGCAAAATGTTTCTCTCCTAATTTCACAGACTCACAGACCCTTGAGAAACATACCAAATCACAACAGTAATAAGTACAATTCTTAATTTTTGAACTACAGTTCCCATTAAGAGATGAGCAACATGGGGAGTAGGAGCCATGTCTCCCACATCCAAGTCCAGTATTGCACCACTACGCTACCATGAAAATTAGACAAGAAAAAATAAAAGAAGCCTATTTCTAAATGTATTCACCTTTTCTGTGTTCTGCTGACATAGCCGAAACTGCAGTACACACTCTTGTAAATTAACATCTGGATACATCAGAAGTAAGAGCTCTAAAATGGTTTCAGAGCTCCAGGTGTAGCACTCTCTTAAATTACTACTGCAAAGGTCTTCCTGGAAAAGGATTATATCACGAGAAAAAAATGAGAGAGGGAGGGAACAACCTACTTAATGCTCTGATTTAGAAAAATTTGAGAAACAGTGCAGTAATTGGTGTACTGACAGAGCTGTGGGATGGCCAGCTGGACTGAACACACCTGTATGTGTAACAGAAGCATTAAGGCTCGTATAAACGACCTAAGAATATAAATGTGTGTGTCTGGATGTACAGGAATAAACAAAAGGAGACCCTGTGTAGGTAAGAATGGATATGAATTCCAGAAGCAAAAGTAGGGAACAAATTGCTTCTGCCAAGCCCAGAAGGTTGCACTCTGACACAACCACATCCCCACATCAGGAAGATGGCAACAGGACAGAGCAATATTGCCTATGCCATTACTCCAATAACTGAAGAATTTCCTTCCAATACCCTACTGCAGAAGCAGACAATTATTCCAAACAAACAAGGGAAAACAAACAACGAGCAGCAACCTTGTTTGAGATTAATGAAACCACAGGAAGCAAAATCCTCATGCACAAGACATTTCCATAGTAAGTGCAACCTCCTAAAGGTTATGAAAGACCTGTCCCAAACCTACTGTGTTGTCTCCAGTCCAGAAGGACCCCAGGGACGTAATGCAATGTCACACCGGCTGCCCTTGTCCTGTGCACTGCACACAAGTGGTGCTGGACAGACTACTTGGGAATGCAGGTCTAGGTGCCTCCAAATACGTGGGTGTGAGAACATGAGTAAATAAGAACTATCAGAGAATGAATACAACTAAACCCAACTTACTCAGAGGTTTTGTAAATAAATACAGCCTTTCTTTTCTGTAAGATTTCCCACAGAGCTTTGTTACACTTATTTCCAACAAACATGATATTCACATGCTCACATGCTGAGTTGCCAGCCTGGGGATGAACCCAGTGCTCCTCTTTCCCTGTGCCTGCTCTGGTACAAAGTGCTAGCTAATCTTTACTTTCTGACTAACAGTTTGTATAGCTCAATTGAAAGCCTGCCATTTTTTGCTGGTGCGGAAAAAATATTTACATTTTGGGCAATTTTTACCAAACAATTTTGTGAAAAATGTCTTTCATGTGCCAACTTTTTGTTTAATCTTTTCCACCTTTATTGTGCGTTCTTTCCTTAAATCACAGCTCTCTAATAAAGTGAAAAAGATAACAGTGGAAAAAATACAAGAAATACAGTGACTGGAAAAAAATCCACACAAGTAACAAAAACAGATTGAATGTCATTCCAAGTTTGTTCTTATTTTAGGAGAAACTACAAAGTTTTCAAACAAATTGAGATTTTTGGTATATATTCCAGTAAAAATGAATATGCTGGCAGGCACTCCATCCCATGTGTTCCTATCACTGACTTGGTTCTGACAGTTGTAACTAAGCAGATAAATAATAAACATTTTGTACCTATCTCTTTAGAATAATGAAGATGTAAAATTTTTCACCCTAAAGATTCACTTATCATCTTAAGTCATGGTCTGTAAACTCAGTTGTGGTTGTCAGGCAACCAAATGACAACGAGTAACACAATTCTTTCAAATAACTACCTCCCTTTATAGCCACATAGTGCCTACTGCCCTCCTGTCCTAAATAGAAGGTATAATAAGCAAGTTTATATTAGTCAGGTACTAGGAGAACTTCAGAGCGGAAAAGAGAAAAAGAAATTTTGACTTCTGGCAGCTATGCTTTCAGTCAGCTCACTGTCCTGGGAACCAACAGACAGAGTAATCAGTCACAGTGGAGTCCATCAATCTTTATTAATGTTTTCTATAAAAATCAGAGCAATTGCATAAGTACATTCACATACCTGGTAAATCACTTCTGAATACAGCAACATGCTGCCCTCCCTTTTACTTTTTTAAGCCACTTCATTTTGAAGTCATATCACTGTTTCTGAGTGGAATTTCTGAACAACAAATCTATTCTTTTCTATTAGTTATGCAATTGCAATTAGAACACAAAAAAGGGTTTTTTTCAGGTCTGAAACAGATGCTGACATTTTGAAAAGGGTGCCATTGATTGTACAGGTCATTACACAACAGACATTTCCTGAGCCTGCTGAAATCAGTTGGAAAAATAGCTATCACAACAGGACTATATTCAGTACAACAGTGCTGTTTCCTCTGTAGATAATACCTGTCAGCTGGTAAGACTATACTTGATCAAGGTATCAGCCACATCCCATGAAATTCGACACACAGTGCTTCCAGAAAGAACTGCGTCTGGCAGTGTGGAGCTTCCCAGAAATGCCTCTTGCTAACAATGCAAGAAACTCAGCAGTAAACATGGAAATGCTGTAGTTAACAATTTTAGAATACAAGGAATTAATCTTTTTAGATATTCTACAGCTAGAACCCACACTTTCCAGCTTGACTACAAGGCTCAAACCTCAGGTGTGGGATAACATTAAAGGCATATTACCCAGAATTAAGTGCAACCCCTTACCACGCCCCATCTGGATAACATGGGACTGAACTCAAAAAGATGGGATACCATATCAAGCTGTATACCACAAGCAAATTTTGCTATTAATTCTTATGAGTGACTGCACGATTTTCACATCTTTAGGGAGGTTAGCAAGGATGACGTTTTGAAAATTTAAGTTGTACTGAAAATCAAAGGGCATGAAAATATTATCGGAGTTAGCATTTTGCTTTATATATTAATAATTTCAACAAAGAGCTGTCAGTCTGAGATCTCTATGTATTTTTGCTCTGTTTATATTCACTTTTGAATTACTCAAAGAAGTTTCTTCACATTATGACGTTTGCATACCAAGTTTGTGTTACAGCATTGTTCCATATTGTGATTTCCCATCCTTTCTATACTAGAAGATTCTTGATCTCAAATCAGGATTCCCCTTCCCTCTCAACAGCACAACAGAGGTAAGAGGGCAAGGATTCTCTAACATCCATGCACTAGATCAAGAAATAGAACTACCAAAAGGACATACTGTATCTTGGCAAACCAGTAAACTTGTGTTTTCATTCTTCATTGGAAACTATGTATCTTTTCAGGATGCAATTTTCTTAAAACAGCCCATTTTAGGGTCCAGAGGTTCAGGATTGTGTTTTCACATACAGAGACTTTTTTCTCCCTTGATCCCTAACCAGAAGTGATCAAGTGTAAACTATATAATGATTAAAAGCTTAACTGATGCCAATGTATGTCATGAAATGTGTTGGATTTTAAACAACAGGGTTCTTAACAGCTCCACTGGAAGCACTTTTGTTTCCACAAGCAGAGACACTGCATGCCTCAGCTTTCCTGAGAGGAGAGATGTCTTCTCCATGCACGAAAGAAAAGCCAGTGGCATTTGCTAAATATCACAGTGTTCAGATTTCCATGTTTCCTTACAATACAAAGAAGTGGCTATTTATTTAGAAAAACAGCTCTACATTTGACAAGAAAAATGAATAATCCATCAGCTCTACATGTTTGATGCTTGATGAAGAAGCTCTTGAACACCTTTATTTACCACTCCCTCTTGTTATTGTAAGGCCTCTGCTTTTCTGATTTGTTTGGCATTCCGTGGAAACGGTTGAGCCAGCACATTTTCTGTAACGCATTCACATAAAAACCAACCCAACTGGTGAACAACATAGCCAAGTGTCTCCAGGCTTACATCTGTTCATGCGGCTCGCCCAGCAACAGCAGCCTTGAGTCCTCCCACCCGTGCAATTGATGGAGACCTGCTGCTGCTAGGGAAGAAAACTAATGCACAAGGCTTTCACCTCTGCTGGTAGAGGTCAGTGCTCTCAAAATCAATGCCATGCATGTCTTCTAAAAGTCCTGCTCTTTCCACGCATTTCAGACACCAGACTGCAACACTGAAAAGACAGTATCTGTTCCTACCACCGACACTGCACTGACAGACGGGTGACTGACTTCAGGCAAGTCACTTGGTCTCTGAGCTTCATGACATTTTATTTTTCATAATTCAGCATTTTTAATTCTAAAGAAACTTGTCCAAAGAATTCTGTAAGCTAGACAGAATCATAGAATCAGACTCATTTTGGTTGGAACAGACCTTTAAGATCATCAAGACCAACCATCAGTCTAACACTGTCAAGTTAACCTCTAAACCATGTCTGTCAGCACCACATCTACAGGTCTTTTAAATACCTCCAGGGATGGTGACTCAACCACTTCCCTGGGCAGCCTGTTCCAGTGTTTGACAACCCTTTCAGTGAAGGAATTTTTCCTAATATCTAGCGTAAACCTCCCCTGGTGCAACTTGAGGCCATTTCCTCTCACCCCATCGCTTGTCACCTGGGAGAAGAGACCAACCCCCACCTTGCTACCACACTGCTAACCCTCAGACAAAAAGGAGAAGCATATTACAACAGCTAGGCTATGGCTACTCAACTCCCATAAAGCTGAGTGAAGTGCAGCCAAGTGGTTGTGTGTATTCTGGCATATTAAAAAATATCAAACTCTTTTTCTTCACTACAGACCTCTTAGAGAATGGTGAGATGCTTTTTTCCCCAAGCTATTTTAGTAGAAAATTCAGAGTAGTCAACAACATTACTGCAGCACAAGGCTTCTTGTGACCCATTACCGGCATTAACATTGCTGAAAAAAACCCAAAAAACAACAGAGAAAGCAAGTCCTTTGCAGCCCTGCTTATGTGACTGCTCCTATCTTGTCTGACACACTGGAGACAACCGCCAAAGTTAAAAGGGTAAGTTGTGACAGCACAAAGAGAAACTCTAACTCAAGCTCAAAAAAATTCATACCAGACTGAGAAAAAACATGGATATGCAGCATATATACTCTATTGTACCAGCCTCTAAATTGCAGTCAGATTTTTTTACTATTTTTTAAATACACAGACTCCCTTCTTTCCAAAATGCCTGAAAAAAAAAGAGCAAGCTCTACTTCTGGGGGAAAAAAGACCCCGCACCCAAAAAACAACCAACCCCAAAGAAAACCCCACCCTACAGTGCTACTCCCTCTTTCTCCAGTTGAGTTAAGTCTACCTCTCTACCTGGATCAGTAACTTGTGCAGCTCATGGAACAGCACCATTTTCTGTATGTTTCTCCTCAGTTACATGACCAGAACTCATCTTGCTCTTTTTCCAAACTACTGAACTAAAGGCAAGTGACAGTGCAGGACAGGTTACACTGGCATCAAGGTGTGAAATGCTAATTTCACTGTATTCCTAAATTATTGTAAATAATCAAGTCTAAGAAGTTAACAGCCAGACTGTGACACCCTGAGTAAAACTGGACTCCAAGGGAAATTATCATGGAACCACTTACTGACTAAGGTACTGCCAAAAGTGACTAAGAGACATAATATCAACTAATTTGCTTAAATCACTTGTGATTCATTTTTTCATAGGTACCTTCCCATGTATTGGAACAAAACTCAGTTAATTCATGCTCTGTGGAAGTTATATTGCTGTATTCTCCATGAAACAAAGGAAAATAAATCTTTGCAAAATGTGCACTAGATAGGGACACTGCCTACTCACACTGAGTTATTTTGCAACCAGATGAAAGAGTTCAGATTAACTGTGACCAAAAATTGCTAGAGAATGCAGCTTCTCACAAAGTGCATCCAGATCATGCTCTAGGCTGGTTCGTTTTTAAATGTCAGCAACTTTCTCTATTCTAAAAAAAAAAGTAATCCTGTAATTGGTAAATAATGTAAAGCCCATTCTAGTTAAAAGCAAAAACAAACCATGTTGCCCCTAAGCTATTGTACTGACTGAGTGAAACTGCTGATTTTTAGTCAATGTATTCTAGTCTGTTCTGTTTCAGATCATGGCCCTATTAAGTCACCTGTTAGTTCACTGGTATGAGACATGGGTTTTTTTCTTTCTACATGGACCCATTAGTAATAACAAACCTCCTTTTTTCTTTCCATTAAGGCGTTTCAAAGACAGTCGGCAATGAGATTATCATCATGTTTTTGTACAATTTAATACCATGAACTGTAGTATTATATTCAAATAACAACACATATTAAATTTTATTTCGTGTGTGGGAAAATAAAATGAAAGGGTGAGTTTTGAAGGACAAACAGAATAAATAGATAGCATTCAACTTCATCATATTGAATAATTATACCCTGGCACAGTGCCCAAAGCATATTCATCACGAAGAGACTACAGTGTACAGCACAGTGCCAAAATCTAACTTCCTCAGACAAAGGCTAGACGACTCTGACAAACTGGAGGTCTTACAGATTTGCTTGCTGTTGCTGCATTACAGGTTCCTGGAAATTCGTTGAACTGCAATTTATCATTACAGTTCATTAACATGGTCCATAAATATAAAAAGCTGTTAATTACACCTGCATTGTGCAAGTGTTCAGATCGCACTGATTGCATTCCTTACATCTCCCAGCTGCAACGAGTTTCCCTTCAGGGCTACTCCTCAGCCTAGTTTGAGGACTGAAGAAGGCTGTCATCATTGTTTGCACCGCAAGGAAACACAATGTTGTTCCCATCCTGCTGCTGCTGGGAGGCTGGGCCATCTGTGCAGCTTACAAAGAATCTACACTTAGCAGACCTCTGTCTTCTGCTGGGTTTTTGCTTTGGAAATGTGCTTTACTTCTGGCATCGCCTAAATGCCTTTATTCTGGGCATTCTCAATACCCTACATTGCACCTTATTAACAAAAAATCAAAAAGCACCAGGCACCTAATGCACACAACATAAAAGAAAAGGATTAAGTTGCTGGTTGCGAGAGCCACACTGTCAGTCCTGCAGCAGATGCCACTGTTGGCTGCATTTGCTTGCCCTGCAGAGTCACCAAAGAGGAGACGAAGTCAAATTTGCCATTTTCAAAAAGCAAAATTTTTTATTTTCTCAGAACAGTCATCCTGCTGTATGTTATCTTCCTGGCATAATAACATTTATGCACCCCATCAAAGGTATTTTACTCAACTGTCAGGTAATTCCTGTGAAAGTACCATTCACAAGATCCAGTGTACTATGCCCAAATGAAACATAACGAATGTATTACCTGCCCAGGCATATTGCACTAGAATATGCTTCCAATCAAATCTCCATGTCTTAAAATGAAGGTAACGCAACCTACATGATTTTTTTTTTCTTATTGAAGTGTAATATGAAAGACTTAAGTTAATCACACATAACTATACAAAATCCTCTTTTCACCCCTCTTCCATTTCAGCAGCCCTGGATCAGAATTACTCTGCCTAAACCTGAGCAGGAGAAGCAACTCCAAGTTAAAATCCCTTCATTCCCCAGTGCAGAGGCAGGACTGAAACACAGGCACCGTGTTACTCCAGGTAGTCACCAGGGAATTGCACTGGCCTGCAGGAACCCACACCTGAGGCCAAAAGCCAGCAAGGTGTGGGCACGTGGACAAGGGGCTTGTACTACATTTGCTGGGGGACAGGGTTAGCACAAAGGAGTGTGTTTTGAGATGTACTTTCCCCTTGTGGCACTCGAGGCAAAGCAGTGTCACCAAGCAGAAAGGGACACAATAGGGCAGCTGGGGATGGAATCACAGGCTGGAGAAAGCCAAGAAATGGGATTTCCTGTGGCAGAGGTGAGGACAGATTTCTTGTCTAAAGCCGGTCCGGAGAGGGAGCAGGCAGAGGTAATCTGTTCCCCATATGAAACCCCATATTTCAGTCTAGTACTACAAACCCAGCCGGCCTCTTTCTCTGTCACAAGTTGTTTCTCCTTTAGGGAGGTCCACAAAGCATGTAGCTTTTCCCTTGCTTCTACCTGATAGTCAAGTACTTTTGTAGTGTGACTGCTCATTCTGAAGTTTAGCAATGTAAGCACGCCTGAAAATTACACAGCCAGCTTGGACAAAATGAAGGTCTCGAAGCCAATACACACACAAACACAGAAGCTCAGAACTGTTAATTCGTATTACAGAAACTGCAAACACAAAAGCGTAAAACCATTGTCAGGCAAAAATCCTGCTCTGTCTTGACTGATCTAGCTACTTGCCTGGAAAAATATTTAAACTACACGTGCAACCTTATGCTAGTTGCACTGTATCTCTTCCATGATACAGAGTAAGAAGATTTTCTTCATAAGCAAACCAGGAAGAGACACAAAAGAGGGATGGCTTTCTGAAGAACTAGAAAATACAGCTGTGGATCCGTTCTCTTATAAGACAGATTTTTAAGTTCAAAAGGTTGTCCCCCTTAACTAATTCTCTATATGACAAACCTGAACAAGAAGAAAAAGCTCCTCCTGTTTAAGGCAAAGTGAAGAGAAAAGTCAAGATTCCACCTGTCCAAAACACAGAAATTAAATGCACTTTTGCATTACCTTGCTTTTCTTTTGACGAGACCTGAACCAAACCAATTACAGTCAGTTACCGTTCTGACATGAACACGATTCACAGGTCTGGTACCAGGCTTTTTACAGGCAGCCCTCAGGCAACTGTCTACACCTAGCCATAGCAAGACTGTAACTCACTCTTTCCAGGTCACAGTATACCTTTCAGTTACTGTACAAAACACCCACTAAAATCAATGACAACCTCACAAAAATAACTGGACTTATACCTGGATCTCTTAGCACATATACCGAAGGTTGAGGCACTGTTTGGTTCAGTTTAGAACAATCTCCAATATGTTTTATTGTTCACTGAAAGGCAAAAAAAAAATAAATTATTAAAGATAACTCAGATATTTTAAAATGTTTTTGGCAAGGGCAGACTGATCTTAAAACTGTTTTAATATTAATACTCTTTTATGGAGGATTTGAAAGTATTCTGTGGGTTTTTTTCTGTTGAAGTCTGAACAAAAGCAATGCAATGGGAGTACTATGCTTTACGTGCTATGTATATGGACTTGTAAATTTCTCAAAGCCAGAAACGTCTCTTCTGCATGGAAACAAAGCTAGAAAGGAAGAAGGCTAATACTCTAATGAAGAACACATTCAATTACTAGTAATAATCAGAATAAAAATAGTCAGTTCTCTTCCAGCTTGAAAACAAAATAATACTTGTTCCTAAACTGGCATTATGCATTACTCCTTCCCAATAGGAAAAAAAAAAACAAACCGTGACAAGACTGAGTATCTAACTGTAATGGCAGTTGACTGTAACTGTATTTCCTGTTGTCAGTCAGCAACCATGCCAGTTTTAAGAGACATCTTACCATACTTTCATAGAAATTCTCCATTCCATTACAGCATTGTTGAAAGGACTGAAATATGAACACAAAGAGATCTTTTAATGTGCTGTGCTGGTCTCCAAATATAACTACAAAACTAAAAAAAAGTTTTGACATTCCACTCTGATTTCACCTTCTCAGATAGACGCAAAAGCTTCTCCACACGCAGTCAAGCTTTCTTTTACCACCAGAGAGGTAGGGACAGGTGCCCAGCTTTGCATTTGAAGGCATGCAAAGTCTGAAGATAAAGAGTGACCCACTTAAAAGCATGTTCCACTTTAGATTTGAGAAGGCATTATTACCCTAGTCTGACACCAGGGGATCTGTTTTGAAATTTGAAATTGCTTTATCTTTTGCTCAGCAAGGATAATGAGATGAAAGGGATTAGAGACCCGAGCTGTGATTGAGACCAGAATAAGTTACTGTTTTCTAGCAGCTTAAGACAGCAATGTCCTATTGCCATTCCTTTATAACACCACCGCAACTTACAGGAGTTTTGCTCTTTTTTGTCTCTCAGTGAGAACACTTCTATTACCATTGTGTTCAAAGGGTGTTCGCTGAGAGATGTTTAGCAGTCCCATTTGAACTCTCTCTCGATTGCAATCGTGTATTATTGTCATCAACTATCAAGAAACTTCGTACCCCTTCTGGAAATTTGCATTTCGGTAGAGGCTGTTGGCAGATTTCCGTGTCTGTGTGCAAGCTGGAACTTGGTATTTCAAAGGGTCACATACTAGCAATATAGAGAATGGCTTGTAGGTGACCATACAGACAGGCGACAGGCAGAAGACCCACACCTCTGGCTGGATTACACGCAGCTTCTCCTTCCACTGGCAAGCTCCGAGAGGCTGTCTGTAGTTGACATTGCAAAAGGACATGCTGCAACACAGCCAAAGGCTACATGGGAGAGACCACAGAGCCTGCATTTGGACATGCATCATTGCCCAAATCCAGACCTATTTATGGGCTTCCTGTGGGCACAGGGTAACACTACCACCACAGCCTCTGTCTCCTGTTCTCTTGCACAGATAAGAATACAGAGTGTGCCCTCTAACCGGGACACAGCCTTCGTGACACATCTGGGGGGGGGGTGCAAAAATCTGAGCAAGCACCTCTTTAAAAAGTTGCTGCTTGCTTTGTGTCTAACCCTGCATTATAAAAAGGCAAAATCTATATTTAAAACCCTCTTCTGATTTCAGGGTATTTTTCCTGCTAGTCAGATTCTTCCAAGAACACCTAGAAGAATGGTTCTTTTTCTTTAAAAAAAAAAGAAAAAGAAAGAAAAAAAAGGATTCAGTAACACCTATACCATGAATTGGCTACACAAGGGTCATTTCCCAGATGTTAGGAGGGTGCTGAAGGAGATTTCACTGAGGGAGATATTTCTGGTCAACACGGCCAGCCCATTCCTGAGAGTGGCCTCCTGAGCAGCAACACTTGGGAACTGCTGCCTGTGAGTGTGAACTGTTTGGGAAAAGGGACTGTATTTTGCCTCTGTAGTCCCAGCATTTACAGAATCCTTAAGCACTCCTGAACAAGAGTTTCACGTAAATCAGTAACAACAAGCCTTTAAGATCCAGGCAGCCTTCATGCACATTTTTCAGGGTAGCCACTGGTCGGAAGTTTTGGGTTCAAAGGCCAGGGCAGATGACTGAGATCAGCTACTCTGACTTTGCTCACACAGGGGAGGATAGAACTGTAACCTCTGTGTCTTGCGTAACGATTCAGCAGTTTTTTGCTTGGTTGAGATGATTTTTTCCCACTGCTAAAGAAAATCTGAAATCAGATTTTTTAGTATCCTACCAGAGCCCCTAAGAATGAAAGAAGTATTTATTTAGTAAGTTAAAGGTGCTACCTTGGCAGAGTATTGTGGTGGGCTGACCTTAGCCAAGGGCCAAATTCCCATCCAGCCTCTCAATCAGGGGAGAAAACAGGATGACAAACCTCATGGGTCAAGGCAAAGACAAAGAGATTGCTTACCAATTACTGTCATGGGCAAAACAGAATTGACTTGAGGGGGAAATTAATTTGATTTCTTGACAGGTAAAATAAACTCAGGTAGTGAGAAACCAAGACCTTCGCCACATACAGACCAGAAGATTGTGGTTTCTCTCTGCTGTTCCTTCCTGCTGACACCTTCCTCCTGCTCTGGGCTCTCCACAGGCATCAGGGCAGATCTGCTCCAGCCCTGGGATGCCGCTTGGTGCTGCCAGTACCCCCTTGCTCTTCCCCCTCCTGTCCTTCACTCTTTTTTCCTCACTCCTCTGCTCCTTCAGCGTTTTCACCTTTTCTTCATAGGATCACAGAATAGTTTGGGTTGGAAGGGACCCTTAAAGGTCATCTAGTCCACCCCCCCTGCAATGAGCAAGGGCATCTTCAGCTAGATCAGGTTGCTCAGAGCCCCATCCAACCTGGCCTTGAACACTTCTAGGGATGGGGCTCTCTGGGCAATCTGTGCCAGGGTTTTACCACCCTCATTGTAAAAAATTTCTTCCTTATATCTAGTCTAAATCTACCCTCTTTTAGTTTAAAACCATTACCCCTTTTCCTATCACAACAGGCCCTACTAAAAAGCTTGTCCTCAGCTTTCTCAGAAGACCCCTTTAAGTATTGAAAGGCTGCAATAAGGTCTCCTCAGAGCCTTCTCTTCTCCAGGCTGAACAATCGCAACTCTCCCAGCCTGTCTTAATAGTAGAGGTGCTCCAGCCCTCTGATCATCTTCATGGCCTTCCTCTGCACCTGCTCCAACAGGTCCACGTCCTTCTTATGCTGGGGCTCCAGAGCTGGACACAGTACTCCAGGTGGCGTCTCACCAGTGCGGAGCAGAGGTGCAGAATCGCCTCCCTCGACCTGCTGGCCACACTTTTGACGCAGCCCAGGATGCGGTTGGCTTTCTGGGCTGCGAGCACACATTGCTGGCTCATGTTGAGCTTCCCATCAACCAGCACTCCCAAGCTCTTCTCCTCAGGGCTGCTCTCAATCCCTTCATCCCTTCCACAGGTTTTGGCAGCCACAGCTGTAGCTGAGGGGCTGGTCTGGTCATGGTCAGTTCCAGATGGCTCCAGACCGCTCCAAGGACCCACCACTGGCCCTGGAGCTGGCTGGGCCCATCTGGAACCAGCCACAACCAGCCCTGGGTCTTCCCCAGCAGAGACATTGACATTGATCTCCCTTCAGCACAGATCAAGAACCTGAGCCGAGACTGACACAGATTTATTTAGATATTACAAAGGATGTGATTGACGGGGAGAGGGGAAAGAAAAAAAGCAAGCTGACTGTTGTAAGACTTGGGAGACAGGAGGGCAGCCAGCCCGCCCCACTGCTGCCCTGGCACCCTTCTCCCATGCCCCATCTGCTCGTCCCAGGAAACTTTTCCCAAAGCTGGAGATGGGACAAGGTTGACAACCTCCTTGCTCTTCTTCGGCTCAGCGAGATGGAAGAAATTGCGCTACCCTGAATAACAAGAAATGAGCCATGTGTCTTCAAGGCACAGAGATAGCGGTTATTTTCTTTCCATTGACACTAAAGACATAACAGAGGAAAAAAAAAAGACAACTACAAAGTTAGGTCTCTGTAGTTAAAGAAGAGACATTCCCTTGGGTCACTGCACGACACTGGTGTGAGCAGGCAGGTAAACAAGAGCTGCAGATTTGCAGAAGAAGGTAGAACGGGCCAAAATAATGGCTGCAGCTGCTGAGGCAGCTGCTCTGCCTGACCTGTACCCATGGAGGCTTGCGATGCCTGCACTGCCCTAACGAGGACTGCAGAGGAGCCTGGAAGTTTTGCTTTTGTCCTCATTCATTGACTTCAAGGGAATCGGGGTCTCCTATTCAGGACTCACGTTGCAACAGGCTGCCTTCTTTGCCTCCTAACAAGCACTTAAATTGAAAAGCCAAGGAATGGATTAACACTGTGTCTTTATTCACAAAAGACTTTTGTGTGGTATTAAAGGCAAGATGATTTCCAATACAAGCGCATGGAGCGCCTGGACTGATCCCGATAATAAGACTAAGACTGAACAACTACTGAGTTTGCGCTGACCGGAAGAACTCTTCATTCAAACCAAATCCAATTTGCAACCACAGCTAGGGATGCTTAATATAAATAAAACGTCTCTCAGCACTAACTCTCAAAGAAAAGGTACTTAAAACTAACAGAAGGTGATAGCACTCTCCTTGGTTTTGCTAGCTCTGCCACTAATAAAGCTCATAACTCAAGAAATAAACATTGTTTTCATGCGCTTATTTAAGTCCAGTGACACAGCTGCAAAGTTTAAAGTTAGGCCGTGTTCAGGTAACTTGTTAAACTTAATATATCTGCACACCACAATAGTTTATGTTATTACTCGACAGTGAATGAATAGCTTTTGTCAGAGGTCCTTCTTCTGACAATACTGTGCTCGCTATTGCATTTACCATGCAGGGATTCCAGATCTCTCTCTCTCTATTCATTAGTATGATGTCTGAGTGCTTGGTTCAGTCTTCCCTTACGAGTGGGTAAGACTCAGACCATCTAATATGGCAGTGACAATGCTTCCCTATTGTGACAATACTTCTCTGTATAAAATTTTCCACAGTGCTAGGCTTAAGCTCTTTGTTCACTGGCATCCGTACAAATTGTACTGCTATGTGAGGAAGGTTAGGCCAAGGCTGGGTGCTTCAGAAAACGTTGTCCGCAAAGCTCCAGCGCATGCTCAAAGGACAGTGCTGTGAGTAGCAACACATACCCCGAAGCACTCTGCCACTGTTCAGATGAAATAATGCCTCCAAGACTATAGGCAGGCTTCTGCACACTCACATGGCTCTGAGTCTGAAACAAATACCGTTTCTAAATAGATTTCAGCTCTCATCATTTAATCTGAAAAGCCTGGCTTTAAACATGCCTGACTTACAGAGTCCTTCACACATGCTGATGTTTGAATAAAAGACAAGAAAGCTTTTTTGTCACCCCGTTACTAGTGCAAACGCAAACCAGAAACTGGTTGGAGATAAAACAGAATAACCAGTGCTCCATTCTGGGGATTTGGCCTTTGGCTGTATATCAGGCTGGCCCCAGATCATTTGGGATTTGTTTACGAGGAGGTCACACCAAAGGCAATTACATACTCCTGGTTGTGGAATGTAAGGACAGGCATTTTCTGATCTGAAAAGCAAGGTGAAGATGCCAATTAGATCTGCATTGTAATCAGGCTCCAGGCGTAAGCACACAAAACACAACCATTTTCGTATGTGCAAACACATTAACCTTTTTTCTCCACAGAGCCTTATGGATCCACTGCACCTAAGAAGAGTTCACCCAGGTAGGCAGCCTCACAACCGTATAATGGAAATTTTGGTCTCCCTGCCCTCCCTGGACAGTGCTGTCCTGTCCTCCTTCCTTCCCTGCCCAGGAGGGGGTAAACAGCTTGGCCTCTGCCACAAGACTGAAGATGTCCAGTTACTGTTCGTCCTGCTGTGCCACCATGCAACTGCCAGAGGAAACCACACTTCTCTCTCACCGTTGAATTTGCACGCAAGGTTGCTCTTCTTAATATCCCGACCCCAGCTAAGAGCACAGACACGTCCTCTGCCCGCATGTCAGGCCATTTGCAAGCTGTCTGCCTCTTCTGCCACTGGAAATGTAAGCGGGTGCCGACCTCATGCTTATGGCTTCTCAACAGCAAGATAATACAAACATCTTGTGAGCAGGAGGTGCTTGCTTCCTTTCCAGGGTCAAAAACCCTCTGTTGACAGCCATCCTTCTCTGTCTGCAGCGACCAAACCCTCTGAAGAAGCACAAAACACAAAGCCCATATCCTCATTAGTATTTCTTAACATAGAGCTAAAGGTTTCCCACAGAACCTTTTAGTTGTGATTAACGCTGTGAAGAGATTGGTAGGCAAAGCTTGGCCTGGCAAAAAAAGCACAAAACATTTTTCATGGATGTCACCTCCAATTGAAAGACAAATTTGCTTCAGCTATTCCCTGTCTCTCCCTGCTCATGTGGCTCTCTCTCTAGTGAATTAATGCCTAGTAAAAATATGCTTGCTTTTCTCCTCTGTACACAGAAATCACATCCAACTTGGGAAGTCCTTGGACTGAAATGGTTGGAGGTGAAAGAATGTTATAAAGAAGTACTGTGTATGCGCCATTCCAAGGCAGCATGGATGCCTCACTGCATTACATGGATGTAGACTGACTAAGAACCCTGGACCACCAAAGCAAGTTAAGTGCAGCTCCAGATGGAAATTGTTTTTCAGACGGTCAGTTTTTAAACAACAGAATGCTTTCTAAAGAAAGTAAAACATTTATGTTCCAAAAAGCCATTACACCAAAAATATTTTTTACATCAGAAAGGCCAACTTTGTACTTTTGAATAGTCTAGAATACTCATCAGTGTTCATTTAAAAAAATTTGTACATAGCATTCTCACTTCAGCAGCAGAGAAAGTGAGTTTTGCATATGTGGTTTCTGGAAGCAAGAAGAAGAGGGACAAGAAGGAAGAGTAAGACAGAGCAGTAGCAGCAACAAAAGCAATGTCGTCAGGAGATCAGCCAGCAGAAGCAGCTTTTATCTGCGTCTTGTGTGGGGGATGGACATGTGTTTGCTAGGACAGAAGGAAATGATCGGACAGGAGAAAATCCAACTTCCAACACATGCTTTCAGTCTGTGCATGCATCCATCAGTGGCACTCTGGGCTTACAACACTTTTAACCTCACCTTCTGCCACCTGCGTTGCAACTACCTTTTGATTTCACATACCCTACACTGCTTAACAATCTGGCTTCTTTTTCAAGCCACAGCTTCTGGATTCATGTGTTACTATTAGGATAGGAAGCTGAAATTAAGCAAGTTCTCTAACTCACAGTTGCAGGGACAATGCTCAGTAACAGAAACCCTAGAGAACGTGAAACAGAAAGCCAAAGAAAATCCAGCCAAGGAAAAAAGGACTCTAAGTTCCCAGTGCAAAATCTAGCAGCGATAAGCTGCAAAATCTAGCAGCTAACAAGTCTACCCAGATAAAATTAATAACCACATCTTCCTTGTTGTCTGTAGAGTATGAAGACTTTCTCCCTTCCATGTGTCCTCATGATTGCTTGGAAGCTAAGACAATGGTAGCAACTCCTTTTTTCAGAGGCCAAAACCTACGAAGATAGCTCTCAGCTGCCACTGAAGGACTAGGACACTCACAACTTAGCAAGGTCAGAGACGGAGTTACTAGCTGAGCCTATGCTTCTAAAGTTGTAGGGCATTATTTTGATCACCACATCTATTCTTTCTTTCCCCACACAGATACAGATTACCGTTTCCTGAGATCTCCTTTCTGTTCAACCAAGCCAAGTATGAAGGAGGGAATAGAGGGGCACTACAAGAAGCAGTTTTCTGCTTAACTGGTCTCTGTACAGTATTACAGATCTATCTGGACACAACTGGAACAGGAACCGCAGCCTAGGCTATGTCTACACTATGCAAGTCACCAGAGCTGGTAGCCTTCTCTTTTTACATCTCAGGTTTTTTGCAAGTAAGAATATAGTCTTAGAAAGTTCCTTAAATAAGGTTTTAGATAGAAAAAAAATACAAGCAGTTAAAGGAAACAACAGCAGGTAAAAAAGCACCCTCCATTTATATATATTTTTATGTTTGGTTTTGGTAAATTCATGCAGTCAAGACTCAGAGCATATCTGTGGAAGCAAATGGGAGTTCACTTGTGCTAGGCATCAAGAGATTAACATGACGTGTTACGGACTCTTAAAAATGTAATAAATTTCATCATAAGTGTAATGCAGAATACATTATGGAGACGGAATTCAACCCTACTGGGAACAGGAAGCAACCCCAATCCAGCCAATGTAAACCAAATTTCAACAGCGGCGCTCTGGAATGGAGACTATAAAACAGCTGGACCAGGGAATAAGGTAGTTCAGTGGACCTAACAAGTCTAATGGATGGTTAGAAGAACAGGACAGGTTAGACAACAGGACAGGGGCCCAGACACTGAATCTCAGAAATGGAATTTGTATTGAAACTGAGAATAGCCTGAGTGCATCCCACCACTCTCAGGCATCCACCTGACTGAAGGAATCAGTGCATCAAAAATCGGGCCCCAGATGGCATCGTATCACCCAATGCCCTGTGTGAGTCAGTGGTCTAATCCCAATCACCTTAAATCTGACTGGATCAAATCCTTGCTTTCCTCTCCATTTGATTTTCCTATCTTATCTCCTTATACAGCAGAAGGCTTCATCTGATGTTAATACTTGTATTTCACATTGAAACAAGACATTTTCTTTCACCTCTTGCCAACTGGCTCTACAAACATGCCACTAAGTAGGCAACAAACAACACTTCTGGTTTAAACCACTCCTTTAACCCTGTGTGCTATAGAAGATGGCTGAACATGGAGCAGCAGCTTTTAGAAAGGCACTGTGAATTTCTGACAAGCACACTTCTAAATGACACTCAAAGATTGCGTTATGATCAGATACAAGATTTCATTATTATCTATATACTTACAAGTGAGTGCCACGCTGCATATCTCCATCTTGCTCAGATACACAGAAACTTCCAAAATAATTAGCCAAATGAACAACCTCATGCGAGAAATAAGATATTTAAAGAACTTTTTAAATCACACGGTTACTCCTTGGAGACTGACAAGAAAGTGGGTAGTAAGTCAATTACCCTATGCCATAAGCCTTCCTTGCAAACTCTTTCATTCCCTCTCACCAAACTATTACCACACGTGCTCTCTTCTTCTTCACAAACCTGGTATGGCCAGGTACAGCTCTTGGATCCTCCGGGCTGTACTCTCTACTAGTTAAACTGGCAGAGCTTCAGTGAAGCCAGGGCTTTGTTCCTGACTGAGATTCAGGCCTTTATTCAATTAACTGGAGAAAATCCAAGTCCTCACCAAGGAATAAAATTAGCTACATCTCCTTTCAATGGTTTTCATCGTGGATGTAGCAAACCACCTGCTTTTCTACTTGCTAGCCTGCAAAGCAATGACAGTCATGAAGCTTGCCAACAAGGAGCTAACATTTATTTTAAAGTTAAGCAAACATAATGCATTAGACTTCAAGGGTCTGACACAGTTCAAGGTGTGCTGAATTGCACGCCAAATGTTGGTGTCTAACATCTGGTGGTGCCATCACTGTCAAACAAGAAAGTTGGCCAGAAATGGCATTCAGATGACCTTCAAGGGCTGCTGTACCTTGTTGTGGATTGCTTAAATCGTGATAGAGCATGTGACAAAATTCACCTCTATGTGACTGGCTCCTGCATTCACCATGCTCTTGGGTGAATGTCCTCTCTGCAAGTTTCTAGGGCCTAATTCTTGACTTTGACATTTCAAAACTTGTGCTTAGCTACAACGCACCCTGGTGGGCTCCCATTCCTACAAACACCTCAATTTCCCAGGCAGATGCGTTTAGAGCAGCTCTAGGGCTGGGGCTGCTTTGAGCAGTGTCCTCAAACTAGCTGTTCTCCTGCCTGGTGAGCAGGGCAAGAGACCCGAGGGCATGCTCACAGCGCACTGAAGCTGCAAGAGGAGCTGAGGAAGGGTTTTGGAAATATGGCTGCTCTGTTTCCACCTCAAACCACGTACTGCATGCTGCCTTTGCTTGAGATGGCCTGTATTCAGGGCAGTGTCAGGCAGGTGAAGTTTCAACTCAGCTCTCCCACCTCCCAGATGAAGGCTCCCACCACCATCCTACGTGGATACTCAACCCAAGGGCAGTGCCACAAAAGAGGTCACTGGTGGAGTTCAACCATCAGCTTTTCACCAGTACTATTATCGCTGGTCCAGGGAAATTTAATTACAGTGGTCCTAGTTCCCGAGCTCAAGTGACTTTGTGTAGCACTGCATCACTTTGCACACAGCAACCAGCTGCAGGCATCACAGGCTGTCTCCACATCAACCGCCCCCGCAACTTCAGCGCTCACATATGTACCTGAACCAGGTTTGAGGTACCTGCTGGGATGCTACGAAAACCACTCAAGCAGCAGGGTGAACATTCTCTCATTTTGAGCCTTCTGCTACTACTGTAAGCAGCTGCTTCCACCTGAGCTAGCTGCTGGAAGCTAGGGTGAGCAGGAGGCTTTGTCTCTCAGGAGACTTTGGACAGTGGTCACAGAGGAACAAAACACAATAATATCAAGGAGAAGGAGGGGAGGACAGTAAAAACGACCCCTGTATTTCAGTCCTTCTCTTTGCTGCATGCTGAGCTTACCCAAGCACATAGAAATTAACAAAAACTGTAACAGAAAAACTTGAACTCTCTGAAAAACTGCATTTCTAGACCCAATAATCTCTAAGCTGCTGGCTGGCTGCAGGAATATTTCCTGTGAAAGGTTTTACGGGTCATGAAAAGGGTGAAGAAGCAGTGCTACCCCTCACAGAGAGATAGACGTACATCACCCAAACAATCATCACTGGTGCCACTTTCCCTGTTTTGGGTTCAGGGAAGCAAAGGCCACCCAGACTTTGCTTCGCATGACTTCTGGCCACCACCCCACTACGACTGCTGTGAAATAGAAATGCCTCACAGCATGAGTGAGGTATGTTGTTGACGTTAGCTCTGCTATCACTCTAAAAGAAGGAGAATGCAAATGAATTTATACGGTGAAGCAAGAACAACAGAGAAGGTTAGCTCTGATGCCTTTTCAGAGAGAGTCAAAGTAAGAGGGTAGAAGGTAACAGCAGTGAGAGGGTTCGGGGAGAGGGTGTAACAGAGAAAACGAATCCCACAGCACAGGCAAGTGAAAGCCATTAGAGAACGCAAAGGGCTAAGTTCTGCTCTTTTTTAGAAGCCTTCAAATAGATTATACAGATGCAAGTGTCAGCAGAGCGTGGCCCCACGTGTCCAGCCGGGCTTGCATGCAGTTGTGCTCGTAGAAGGTAGATCTTGATTGGCAGCAGAAAACAACATTCACAGAGCTAGCCCTCATGGGGCTCCTGGAGAAAGGTCAAAGAGCAGGCTTTCAGACAAAAAAGGAAAACACATCCTCACAAGGAATGGCAGAGATGGTAAAAAAACTTGAGCAGCGAGATATTCTCCCACCTTTTATCCAAGGATCACAGGCCTTCAAGAGGGAGAAGCAGTTTAACTGCCACTGGTTAATACTTCTACTTGAAGTATGTGTTCATGTGAGGAGCGGTATGACAATCATGTCCACTAATGTAACCGCCTTATGATAAAAAAGTAAATCTGCTACTTAGGAACACACCCTTGTGTTAGGGAAAATCTACCAGAGAAAACTGTAGGGCATATGATCAGATTTTACATAATACAGATGTTTTTCTAAATTTCAAATTCTTAACATTTATTCCTTTTCATCATGCACAGAAGGGAATTACTGTTTAATGTATTGGGTTTAAAAATACACGCATTAAAAGAATACTAAAGTTAGCTTCCTCTCCTCCCCTCCCCCCCCATTTTGACCATGGTAATTGTCCTTTCCTCAAAACCTATTTTTCAACACCATGCTAAAAGGAGTATAGCTTCTTTAAAATAAAAAAGAAAGACAAAGCAATTGACCTTACATTTTTTTTCCCCTACAGTTTTGAGAAAGAAAACATCTACAATTGGCAAAGCTCATTAAAAACTCAGTTATGCTATGAGAGTAATAAGTGGGTAGCAAAGTGAGACTAACATTTTAAGTCCTTTTCATTTCTAGACTGATTTTCTTTGTATTATGTGGACCTTTGAGGGTTACAGAACCTGTCCTATGGTTAAAGGCATGCTAAAAACACCATTCCTCAGCCCAGTCTCCCTCAGTTACATGCTAAATGCTTTTGATGAGAGCATTTTAACTGTTTCATCCCATCTCTCCTTTTACATCCGCATCTAGCCAAAATATGTCACTTGTAGCAACCCACCTCAAGGCCTTGCCTTCTTCAAGCTGGGAAAGACTACATTATGACTGACCTTCCCAAGTACTCTCTTCAGGATGATGCTTCCTAGGCAGGTAGTTACTGGAAGGGTGAGTAGCTTGGATGACTGATCTGTATCTGCTCAGCAGCAGATAAGCCGCGCTTCCAACCACAGATACTGGGACTGGTATTAAGGCATCAGAGCAGTCACACATCACACTCAATATGCCACCTGACAGCAGCAGCCTCCAGGTGCTCAGCAGGTGCTAGCAGACTGCAGATAATAAATTTACCTACAGCTTCTTCCTCATCCCTGGACAGACAGGTAGACTTATGACCTACATGCATCAGAGTACCCATCCTTTCTGCTTCTGTCAAGCTAATTTATATCCCCACCATTTGCTTTCTGGCCAAATCACCAAGAAGTGAAACTTCCTGAAGAAGTCTCTTGGTGTTAGCAGCTCTTCAATGTGAGACTACACATTTGAACACGCTCCAGGTCTTTTTTTGCGTCAGAGAAGCTGATTTGATTTGATTGTCTTTCCGTTAGGCTGTGAGACTGGGAGACAAGGCTAGCAAAGCAGAGTGGAAGGTGACAGAAAAAAAAAAAAAGATGAGCATTTACTGAGAGCTGACTCAAAACAGCCAAACACACATTTGGCTGGAAGAGAAATGCCTTAATAAATTGATGTTCATTGCATGTCAGCATGCACAGCCTAAGTGCTTACAGACAAACACAAGAACTGTACTGTGAAACTGTCCCCTGGAAAACATTTGAAATTAAGGCGAGTTTGTCCATTTATTTAATTATTTATTTTAGGCATTAGCCATTTTATGTTAAACTTGGTAAAACATAAGTTCGGGGAGGGCTACAGCACTTGCAAATACTGGGTCAAACCCTGATCCCACGGAATCAGTAGAAGCTTTGCCAGTAAGTTCAAGAGAATCAAAGATTCATAAAATTCTATGAAAAACATCAGAACAGTAAGGGGAAAGGTGGTCTCTCACAGCATAGCTTCTCCAAAACGTGAATGAGTTGACATCAAAAGATCTAGCATTATTCTTGAAACATAGATACCCACAGATTTCAGTTTGCAATTTATCTTTTGTTTCTGTTTCTTTTTCAAGGCTGTAACAATGGCCAAGATGGGAGTTGAGACTTCATTAGCAGAATGAAGATTTCTAAAAAATTAACAATTTTTAAGTAATACAGCCATTAGAAAGAGTTTGAGTGCCTGCATTAATCACAGCTTAACCTGAGCAAACCAGAAATGAAAGAAAAACTCAAACACTTTTCTATTTGGCTTAATTTCACCCCACTCAATCCACCTAACGCTGTGCAGTACATAAAACTTAGGCTGCCTGCAGAGGGTTGTATTTCACCTTTCACACGGCCTCATTCCCCTAACACTTGTCGACCACAACTGGTGGTCACAGAACCACCACCATTTCATTCTCTTCCTTCTCCACCTCCACGCTATACCATGCCACCTGCCTTCTGCCGTCCCACTGAAAGTTCAGCTATATCTGTGTTAACTCATATTCATCATACATGGATACACTGTGCATACATTAGATGTGAAGTTTTGCACAACTTTCATGATAACAGCTACCCCCTCCCAGCACCTCAGCATTTTCTTACAAGCTGTCACTGCTCAACTGCTCAGTTACTGTTTACAGCAAACTGATAAAATAGGGCATGAACTGCTTCTACCTCATTAATGCAGAGGGAGAGACAAGTTCTGAAAATTAGTTTCTAATTCCCATCTGTCACTCACCTGAACTGAAATATTTCCATTACCTCCTGTGCTCCACAACCCATCAGCAAAACCCTCCAGCAGAAGACTTGTTTGAAGGCTTAAAAGCGAATCATTTTAAAAAGTACCAGTCTTGAATCACTGATCTTTTGAGCAAAATTTTGAGGCTCTCACTGAGGCTGTTAAGGCTTAAAACAAACTAAAAAATGCAATTGCTACTAAGAATGCCTTAACTAATACTTGGAAGTAATCTCAGTTTACTTTTCTGACGTAATACAGTTACTGAGGAAGTCTCAGTTTCCTCTTCCTGTCATCATCTCAGGTAGATGAAATAAAAACTGTAAGAGACAAAAGCAAACAAGGATTGAGAAGACCAGTATATTAAGGAAGGCCAAGGCTGGACACACCAAGCAAGGTCAGAGAACACCAGACTCTTCCGGGAGCCAAGCTGGGAACAAACTTGAAAAGGACCCGACTCTTGCCAGCAAGGCTGTTGAAGGCTTTGCCACTGAATACATACAAGTAAACAAACCCCAGAAGAGCTGTGTGACTCACAGAGTCACACTAAAGTAGTCATATAAAGCAGAAAAAGCTGGCGGTTAAGGTACCTGAAATGCTGTTGAGGAGGATGAAGGAGATGAACGTGACTAGTTTGAGTCTCGAGAGGGACACCTCACACATCTGCCTTCAGGGCAAAGGGGACAGATGGAGGAGAAAACATGGCATTTTCTATTACAAGAGGATGGAGGAGCTGACAAGGGACAAAGCACCACATAAAGAAAATTCACTGGCCTGAGTTCTACGGGGACTCAGGTACCTTGATCTCCTATCACCCCTCTTTCTCGCTGCCCACAGAGCCATTCAGTGGCAATCAAAACCCATTTGGGTATTGACACAACCTCTTCACTAAGGTGCAGAATGCAAAAATCTCAAAATGTGCTTTTCTGTCCTGTGGTTTGATACAAGCTCTACTTGAAATGCTCACCGTGCTCTCTGTTCTGATTAACATACCATTTACTGCCTGACTCATACACCTCTTCTCATAAAACAGTGTAGATTTTATTCCTGCCTTTCTATTTCCCTTGTTGAATGCTTTCTAATAGAGGTAAATACCTTCCCTTTTTCCTTTTTTTTATTTTTTTTTTTTTTATTACCTGCATCATTGACTGGCTTCTGTTGAAGATCACTGAGCTAAATGAAATTCTACAATTATACAAGCAGGAATACTCAGCATTTTGCTATGGCTATCTATCCCTACCTTGACTAACACGGAAGAGGAATGGCAGTTTTAAAATGATTGCTTTCTATTGTTCTAAAATAAAAGTAAAATTTTTAAAAATCATTCCATATCACATCATTGCAAATAGCAAATGTGCTCTCCAAGCACTCCACGGTAAAATCTAGTACAAGACCTGTGTAATGGGATTTAAAGCTGAACAGCTGTTTTTCTAGCCCTCTATAGCAAGGCAAACATCTTGGAATCAGGAATCGGCATGGTCTCAGCAGGACTTTAGGAGCCAGACAAATATATATCAAAAGAATAATGAAAAGGGCTCTCTACTGAACAAATCACTCTGTTCTTTCAACAATTACCATTTTTGAAGTCTTCCTGTCTTTGGAACTCATGTTGCTCACACTTACAAGCATATTTTCCTGCCCCATAAAAGGAGTAATGCAACCAAACATCTGCTTTCTGGTGCATCCGTTTTAGACCTGTGAAGCCATTTCACTGAGTTATTCTCCCAAGAAACCATGAATAACTTTGGACCAGATTAAGTCATCTTTAACGACTGTAAGATACATCCATCAGACCAAGTCTCTGACAGCAGCAGAAACTGTCTCTACTGTATAAATGAAGCCACGGGAGGAATTCTGCTTAAGATAAATGAAGCCTTACCATTATAAAAGGATGGCAACATTAATAATTTAAGAAAGTGTTATGAAGACATTAGTTTCCCAAGAAGAAATGGCTGAGAATGACAGGGTGTATGTTAGCCAAGGCGAGTTCTGATAAGCAAATGAAGACTTTTACAAAAAAAATCCAGTCTGTCCCAAAACACTGGTCACAGAATCACAGAATGACAGAATCACAGAATGGTAGGGGTTGGAAGGGACCTTCAGAGATCATCTAGTCCAACCCCCCTGCCAAAGGAAGTTCACCTACAGCAGGTTGCACAGGATCGTGTCCAGGCGGGTTTTGAGTATCTCCAGAGAAGGAGACTCCACAATCTCTCTGGGCAGCCTGTTCCAGTGCTCTGCCACCCTCAAAGGAAAGTTTTTCCTCATGTTGAGACGGAATTCCCTGTGTTCCAGTTTGTGCCCGTTGCCCCTTGTCCTGTCGCAGGGCACCACTGAAAAGAGTCTGGCCCCATCCACTTGACACCCACCCTTTAGATATTTATAAGCATTGGTGAGATTCCCTCTCAGTCTTCTCTTCTTCAGGCTAAACAGACCCAGGTCTCAGCCTTTCCTCGTAAGAGACATGCTCCAGTCCCTTGACCATCTTTGTAGCCCTCCACTAGACTCTCCAGTAGTTGTCTTTTTTGAACTGGGGAGCCCAGAACTGGACACAGTACTCCAGATGCAGCCTCACCGGGGCAGAGTAGAGGGGGAGGATAACTTCCCTCAACTGCTCTTTTTAATGCACCCCAGGAGACCATTGGTCTTCTTGGCCACAGGGGCACACTGCTACCTCATGGTCAACTTGTCCATCAGGACTCCCAGGTCTCTCTCTGCAGTCAAGTAGCTATTTCTAGTATCAAAAAATAACTTCTTAAAATACTTTAAAAAACACAAATTCCATATTTGTTCAGATATTTCCTTCCAGATAATGCTGAACCAAAGTCCACGGTGGAAAAATTCTGTCACTCGGTGTGTATTATCATCATCACTCTCGTATTCTCTTAAGGAAAGTAGCATATTCTCCCCTTTGACTGTCAATCTCTCTTTGCAATGCTGCATCAGCCAGAGACCAAAGAGGAAGTGCTGTCCTAAGAGGGCACTGACATCATGGACTAATGCCTTCAGCTAGTGCCAGGAGCGTGGCGACAAGCAACGTAATCATTTTCAAAGCAAGTATCTCCCACAGCCCAGTTCAACAGTGTAAGTTAGGGTAATGACCTTCGTGTTGATGGCATCCTAGATGGATGAGTAATACAAACTCCAAAGTCATGTGCTGAAGGAACAACATACTCCAACTTTTGTCCTAACTCCAGATCACCAGGATGGTACTAACACCCATCCGTAAGTTAACTTTGTCTAACATGAGATGGAATGCAGTTTATGTCAACTATTAATTAACACTACCAATATTAATTATTTTCAAGTAACAACAGTTATCTGATAATAATTAAATTTTTTTTCAGTACTGAAAGAACATTTATAGGGTTGCTGGGCTGAAAGATAGTACAGGATGATCTCCTTCTTGAAATGGATTAGTTGATCTCGTAAGCGCTTTGTTTTTCCTTTGAGCACCCCAGTGGTGTTGATTCCAAAGACAGGAGCATCTGATTGGCTAAATGACTGCAGATTAATTGCAGATCATTATGTACTGGAAAATACAGACTATCATGCCAGGAAATGCAGAGCTATCAGTATTGAAAAAATGTCAGCAGGTTTATTTACCATTTCCTTGACCTATATATTCCTACTTAGAGAACAAAGCCAGCAGGAGCACAACAAGGTCAATATTTACTCACTTTTTGCCAGTCCAGCCAGGGCCTCTTTCTGTTACTCTTTGTTTAGCTTGGCATTAATATTTCTTCATGCAAACAGCTTATTCGTGACTCTTCTGGTGATCAGAAATGAGGTTTGATGTCACGCTTAGGCAACAAGATTGTTACAGGTCGGAAAAAAAAAAAAAGATCATCTCAATTTTTTATTTCAAGAGCTGTTACAGCAGCAGGAAAATCTGTCTTTGGTGGTCCCTCTTCTGCAGGGACAAATAACCACAGGCAATACTAAATCAATGCAATCCATCCAATTCACACCACTGCTACTCTGTTGGACATCAGCTGGGTGCCTCCCCTTCTCTTACAGGCACTGGTGAAGCCAAAGGAAAGAGCAGGGCAGAGGCTCAGAGACAACTCCTCCAGCAGCTAGTTTCAAAATTGAACTCTGGTTAAATAAAATAAATTTTTCACAAAAAGAAGCTGCAAACCATAAAGAGATAAACAGTGGTACAAAGCAAATGAAGTGTTTCATTCTGTCTGAAATGACACTGCTTTTTCTTCCTGTCAGCAAGAAAAACAGCTTATGGCTTTGGTCAACCTGAAACAATTTCTCTCCCGGTTCCCTGCTCTCCTACTTTAGATCCTATTTCCATCCTAGAACCACAAACTCAAGAAAATTTCTGTAAGAATCCGATTAATGAACACAGATATGTGCAAAAACAGAATGAGTAGAGAGAGGGGACCTCCACTGGATCCTTAATCTTTTGTTATTTCAAGCTCCACATCCCTTCTCTTACTCTAGATATCAAAGTCAAAAGAAGAATTTTCTCTGCCAAATTCAAGGCACTAACACAACACATAAAAACAGATAAACCCTCACGCTCTCAACTTGAAATAAAGAAAACAAACTAATGTAATGCAACTCAAAATGGTGGATCGCTTTGTTTGCCATTTTAACCGTAAAACAAACCCTCCAAATAACAACTCTACAGCAAAAAAAAA
>VYXH01003296.1:0-29304 GCA_013397275.1 Burhinus bistriatus
CTGGAGCTGGTCTCCTCGGCAAGCAGAAAATCATCAATTTAATGTGGTCATAAAGAGATATATGTAGTTCATGGTGCATCAGTCAGCATTTTCAATAAAAGTGAGAAAACATGAATGACATTACAAAAGGCATTCAAATATTGCATATAATTTTGATTAACCACATTAAAGAAAGAGGAATTCAAACTAGAAAAAGGCTTAGATGTTTATCATGGAAATGGAGAAGCTATACTGAGGCTGATCAGAAGATTTTGAGGCTTCTCACTTCTCACTGGCTTATACCATACTAAAGACATCAGAGTGCATTTCAGGTACCACTGTATTTTCAGGTAATATCAGTTTTTTACCTCTTGTTTAAAACTAACCCTCATAGAGAGATGCGAAGACTTCTCGTATCAATAATGGTTGATATTCATGTATTATGAAAATGATGGGTTTTTAGAAGCCAAGTTAGCATATTCAAATAAATAGAAATGGATCTTGAAAAGTGATGGTTATTTTCCATGGGGAAATTTCAAAGGATGATATAAATAAAAAAAAAATTGTGAGGAATGTTGGGTTTTTATTTAAAAAACCAAAAAGATGTTTTCCATTTTTAGTTAGCATGTTTTATTTCGTTTACAGAAGTTTCATCAAATAAAACTTTTAAGATTTGAAATGAATAGCAATTTCTCTGCCATAAACATCTACAACAAGCAAAAATGCAGCCTGTCTGTTGCAGACCAAGAAAATCAGGGAATTGGCTTTCCAATGGAAGATAAAGCTGAAGCACAGCATCAATTGATTCAAAAAGGAGAAAATTCAGTGTCTCTTTTAGAAGTGAAGAGGTGCAGTAGCAATGAATGCTAAGACTGGTGTTTGTGCTTGCCGTTAGATACAGACAGCAGGAGAACTCTCTCTGCTGAGACGATAAATAATTAAAATATGCTTAGAACCTAGCATATAGAGTGGCAGGATGCTATGAAACCATTGCTGTTGGAGGCAACAAAAATGGCATCCTGTTGGCTATTAATGTGGATGCATTACTATGTTGGCTTTTAAAACAGTACAAGAAAGTTGAGAGCACCTAAGTTGAGTATTTTCTTTTCTGGTTATTATTACAACAGGCAAAGCTATGCAGGTAGAATGACGTGGTAGTCAGAAAGTTGTTTCCTCCCCATCATCACAGTGATTCAGAATAACTGATGCCACCTTGAGACAGAGAGATAAAACAGATTATATCTTGCTGTTTCTTTCACCCTCCTTTTTATTATAATCTTCAGTGAAAATTAAAAAGATAATATGATAAATGATAATTTTTTCTACCTTTGTATCCATTTTTGATGCATGAGGCACATTAAATCATAGTTAAACATATTGATATATTTTTCATCTAACACAAAGGGAGTTGTAACTATTAAGCAGAATCAATAGGCAAACGCCAGCTAAGTGCATATAGTTGGCTTAATCCTCTGATGAACCGGCAACATAATGTCCTGCTGAGCTCTAAAGTATAAAACCGACAGTGTTCAGCTAACATTACATGAAACACATAGAAGGAAGACATTGAACTATCATTTAACTTTGTCAGTTAACAAATTAGGGAAGTGTAAACTTATATTAAACAAGATATTGGAGCATATAACAGGCTATGTAAGTGCTTCCAGGAAACTTTTAAAATTCAGTACTATTAAAACTGAGTGTGGCTTGTGTAGCTATTCTGGAGATCTCCTTTTTCTCAGTTCTCTGGCTGCGAAGTCAGATCATGATTAAACAGATGGACTTTAAAGCTGAGAGAGGTTATTACAATCATTTAGCCTGTACTCGTTCCATTATTCTTGTATTACTGGAAAAACTGTAGTTCCCTGACCTTTAGATAGGTTTCAAGGATTGTCACAACATAAAGGTGTAATTTTACAAATATGGGTGCTGTCTAACAACTTCCAGGTGGAAACACAAATCTTCACTGTTCATGAATAAGAAGCCAAAGAGAGGCTCAGTAACATGGAAATGAATACCAATAAAGAAATGTGAACTTTGGAGAAACAATTCCTATCAAATTCAGTTGAGTCTGACCCGTTGAAACTGCCTTATTAACTTCCCTCCTGTGTTATGTTTTATTTCTTATTCTCTCCTCATATAAAATAAGACAATATTCTGCCTTTCCAATGCAATGGAAAATGACATTTCTCAGAGCTTTGCCAGAGAAATTGTAACAAATAGAATTAGAAAATGCAATTATTTCCACAATGCAAAATTATGTGATATGTGTTATTTCAGTCCTTGCTTTAGGCTCCAAAATTTGTAATTTCTATCTCATTTTGTTTCTTATTAAAGAGTGTTTGAAACCGTGAGGAAGAGTGGGATTCATCTCACTTAACTTTTGCTATTTATAAGTCTAAGCTAATTAACTACAACTTAATTCAGTTGTACACACATAGGCATCTAGTGTCACTGAGATACCCTGGAGGATCCCACTCATTCCCCAGTTGCCTATCCAGAAATACCCACCTTCTATTTGTAACTTGTAGTCCTATGAAGATACCACAGTTCAGCCAAATTTCAGCTCCTCTAGGTATCTGTTTATCCAGCCCATACTTCTTCAGCTGCCACATAAGACTGACATAGGAAATGGTCTCAAAAGCCTTCTTGAAGTTGAGATAGTCCTTCTGCTGTCTCTTTCTCCTTGTAACCCATCATTTAACAGTAGAAGGCGCTCGGTTTGTCAAGCAAGATTGGTCTTGGTAAATTCTAGTACCAACCTATTCATCATGCATTTGGGAATGGATTCTGAGAGGACATGCGTCATGATCTTTCTAAGGACTGAGGTGAGCTTGAATGGCTTTTAGGTTCTTGGGTTCTCCTTCTTTAAAATAGATACAGCATGATTAATTTTCTTAGTTGTTGGCGACAGCTCCTGAATAGTGTGATTTTTCACAAATGAATGACAGCAATAAGCTGGTATCATTAGCCAGTTCTTTTAACACCCTCAGGTGAATTAAATGACCAAACACTCAAAAAAATTAAAATGCCTAGGCACGATGTACAGACCTTTTAAATTACACCTCTGCTGTCTGTTCATTTCCTGTATGCTTCCTTTTTATATTTTAGTTCACCAAAAAGTTTCTTGCTTAGTGAAATAAACTTTCTGCCAAATTTGCAGACTTCTTGAGTCCATTCTCTTTGTCAGATGATCAAAACCAGCCTTCTTACCACAAAATGCAACTCTCTTCTCTCCTTATCCTTCTTTAACAGTCTACATTCATTCATGTGTTCCTGGTCTGCTNCCAGCTTCATATTGAAGTTCTTCTTACTAGGTTAATGTTTGCTATTCCCCGTCTTTATCAGGTGTATTTTCATTCCTTGCCCATAGTCTTCCTCCTTCATCAAACTATGCATCATTATTGAATAGACCAAACTGTGTTCACTGACACCCGATATGCAGCCAGGTGTTGGCTTTTTGCATATGAATGCTCTTACCATACTCTTCTCCCTTAACTGAAAATACCATAGAATAGACCTTTGAGTGTTCATTGTTCTCAGTTTCAAGAGCCCTGAATCTGTTTTCTCATTAGTTACAAGTGGAAAGTGAGCGTTTCTTTTACTCTCAAAAATAACAGTTTTCCAGCTGCCACCCACCTGAGAGCTTTTGTTACCTTCCTGTTTCTGTGTTGCCCTAGCCATACCTTCCTTCCCTCTACCACAGGGCTCAGGCCATTGCCTCTGCCAACCTTTTTTGGAGATATTATTTGTCTTCTGTTCTCATCCTGAGTGCAACAAAGCTTGCTCATCTCTTCTTGTACCTCTTCCTTTTGGCACCACAGCATCTGTATCAGAGCACACATCCTAGATGGGACATCCCCAGTGCTGTTCCTGGCCCCATCCTGGGAAGGAACACCAGGCACACTCTGTATCTGAAGACATAGTCAAAGACTCTCAGACTCAGGACTTTATCTTCCTTTTCTCTACTCTTCTTCTCATGTCTCGAAATGATGTACACTGAGTCAAGAAAACAAAAAACCCACTATGTTTTGATCTGACAATATCTTGAAAATAATATTAAACTCTCTTGAAAACTCATACCAGCCACCTTAAAATCTCTCTTAGTACCCTGCATGTTGCAATTAAAAGTGAAATGAGCTTATTTTACTTTGATTCTTCCTTTAAATAACAAGAAAAAAGGTATTTTAATTGTATACATGGTATATATTTTTATTTCATATAACAAAATACCTATTATTCTACTGTCTGCAACCAATCTGAGTCAAAATTATGAAGAAATCAAGACAGAAACCATACTTTTATACATTTACACATACTTTGAATGGCACCTGCTGGAATCATGGATGCCACTTCAAAAGCTTTTTACAATTTTGAGAAGCAGAGAGTGTCAGTTTTTTCTAAATAAAAAATAGATTTTGTAATGCGTTTGAAGAACAAAAAATTGATCACTGAAGTATGTAAAGTTACCAGCATTTCCCAAGAGTTTTTTATTAAAAAAAGAAAAATCTCTGCAGCTCTGAGAAAACGTTCCTTTGTGAAGGATCCATGTGATACACACAAAAAAATCCCACACATGCTTCTCCCATATGTGTACCATGTGTTTCTCAGTTGTAAACCTACAAGCCTTATATCCTTAGCAGAAAGAAAAAAAAACTCATTTGGAAATAATTATAATGGAGTATACTTGTTTGGAGAAAAGGGAAACAATAGGCTAGATAGTTTTAAGGAAAGATGCTGGCAAAATGAGGGGAAAACCTCGAAAAATAAGATGATCGTCAGCTTGTATGAAAAGACAAATGTTTTTTTTATTTCCCTCTTATCTTTCAATTAAGTGTGACTTAGGAGTCAATATGTGACCCTTAATCATGGCATTAATGTAATTTCATCATTCCATTCATTCTCAACATAGTTCACAACCATCTTATAAATGAAAAAATACAAATTAGATATGGCAGAAATAATTTGCTGACTATGAGGGAATACATGCAGCAATTTGGATATCTTATATATTTTCTGTCCAATGACAGAAAAACATCTCAGCTACCACTGAAGATAGATTATTATCCCACTTTCTCACCTTCGTTCTTTCCTTTTATCTCTCCTTGTTTTTGCAAACTTTTGTTGTTGTTGTTGTTTGCATATTTGCAATGCACAAATTTATCAAACTTTATAAAGGTTTCAGTCAAAATATTCTGGTAGATATTTGAACATTGGCCATGGGCTAAAGCATGTTCTCCTCATGAAGCTTGTCTGTTTTCGCTGCATGCAAAAATTTTAAATAGCTCCAGCCTTCCCCATCTTCATTTTTCTCAATTGTTAATAATGAAATAATGTATCTCAACATGTGACATCCTTTTGTTTCATTTATTTTATTTTATTTATTTTATTTTACCTTTTTTTTTTTTTTACACTGGTGATATTTACCCCCTTTCTTGAAAATTCTGAGTTGGTTTGAATTTCCATTCCTACTTCATTTTTCAGGTTTCCATGTGGTTCCCATTAAAACTTGCCACAGAGAAATAGTGTCAATCAGCAATACTGAAGCTAGATTTGCAGAATTCTCAAAATGGTATAAGTTTCTTTATGCTAAACAGAAATGTATGCTAACTGGCTAAATGTAATTGCAAAGGGAGAAAGAAATTTACTGCATGATATATGTCCATGATCGGCCCGATTTTGAGTATATTAATTTAAGACAAGGGTCAGATTAATTCTGATTTACAACCTGAGGTGATTTACTTTTAATGTTGAGAAGCATAGACCTGAGTTCTTAACTTTGTGTCCTGGTGAAATTAAATCTTCGTCTGAATGTCTTATTCTGGGTACAGTGTTGGAAGCCTAGGATTTAATAATGTTTTCCGAATTCCTCTTGGGATGATAGGCACCCCGCCAAAAAAAATTAGTTAATTTTAAATGCCTGATAATTAAGCATTTTCACTTTTAATCCTTTGTGACTTGCATAAAATTGCACTTGTTCTAATACAGCCAAAACCCAAATTTGTACCCAAGCCTTAGCGTAAGGCTTTATCTTCATAAGTCTAATTTAAATATTTTAATTAATATTTAAATTGTTAGCAGTTTGGTTATTTGCATGGGATCATGAAAAGAACATATGTGTGATTTATAAGTTATAGTACATTACAGAAACCAATCCTTCAGATTGTATTTCAGTATTATTGAAATTAATATTGTAACTGTGGTGAGATTCTAATAAAATCACTGCTGCAAGGATTGTCTCCATCATACCAGGATTTTCCCTGATTTTTACAAGTACATATATAAAAATATATGTGGATATAGAAATAAATGTCCATGTGCACATACAGCGAAATAATAAATATGCTTTCATTAAGTATCTAGACAAATAACCATTTAGTTTTTCCTCTAGTTTTCATCAAATTATTGTACTTCACACTGACATTATTTTTTTTTTAAGCAATCAAAATGTGAAGATGCTGTCTCGCCAAAAACATGTAACAAGGATGAAACAAGAATCAAGAACAGATGGTTATTCTGTCCTCTTTCCTTCAGTTTGATTGTGGGACCTGATCAGCACAATCAGAAAATATTTATTTGTAACCATTTCGTAAACTAGTATAGCTGATTAACTTGGCAGTCTTTGCTAACAATTCACAGGTTTACATAACAATTAAGAACAATAAGGTGTATTATATCTAGTAAAATAATCACTGACTGATTAGTTTAAAAATATTTGTACTGTAAATATGTGAAACTCCTTATTCTGATTAGCTATAATATCATGTTCTATTGTAAGTTCTTCAACTGAAAATTTCCAATCTGGTCGTTAGCAAAAAAAGATACCAGCTTAATTTTTCAGCCTCTGAAGCTCATAAAGAAAAATTGTGAAGCCCTAAAGAGAATTAGAAAAACATGACACATACAAAATAAAATTGTGACATCATGGAAAAAATACGGAAAAAAAATTCTTCTAATTCCTTTTCTTCATTCAAATCTTTTTCTTCTGTTAGACCATTTAGACATGAGTATTTTCCTTACTTTGCTACCACTTCTAATGAGAAAGGATACATGGAGTAATTCTGATAAAAGCAACTTTGCTCAGCTTATTAGATGGAAGTGATTGAAGTAAGAGAGAATGGAAATAGACACAACACAAAGGATGTAAGGAGAAAAAAGGAAAGGAGAAGTTTACCAAAGACACAATCATTTAACTTTAATCGTGTCAGCTGGGTCAGATTCTGTGCTTGATAATTAGGAAAAAAAGTTTAATTAATTGCGAAGGAGTAGAGCCATAAATGTTAAAGTCAGAAGGAATTCACCTAGTATATCACACAGCAAGCCCACAAATTTTGTGGGGTGAGAGCATTCCTTGAGAAACAAACACCACAGAGGAATGAGGAAAAACAGTGTGGTGGGTTGACCTTGGCTGGCTGCCAGGTGCCCATCAAGCTGCTTCTATCACTCCCCCTTATCAGCATGATGGTGGAAAAAGTTTAAAAACTTGTGGGTCAGGATAAAAGCAGTTTAATGAAGAAAAGCAAAGGCAATTTGGAAGTGAAGCAAAGAAAAAGGTTTACTCTCTACTTCCCATCAGCAGCTGATGTCCGCACACTTCCTGGGAAGCAGGGCCTCAGTACATGTAGAATTTGCTTTGGAAGACAAATACCTTAATAATGAATGTCATCCCTCCGACTCCTTTCTTTTATCTTTTATTGCTGAGTACAATGTTATATGATAGTGAAGGACCTGGTAGTGTCAGGTTTATGGGTGGACTTGATGATCTTAACGGTCATTTCCAAACTAAATGTTTCTATGATTCTATGATATGGAATATCCGTTTGGTCAGTTGCGGTCAGCTGTCCCAGCTATGTCACCTCCCAACCTCTTGCCCACTCCCAGCCTACTTATTTGATGGGAGGTGGGGAGGAGGTGAGTTGGAGAGACCACGTTGATGCTGTGCAGGCGCTGCTTCGCAATAGCCAGAAGATTGGTGTGTTGTCAAATCGTTGTAGCTACAAATACAAAACATAGCACTATAAAGACTGCTATGGGGAAAGTTAACTCCATCACAGCCAGACTCAATACAGATAGTTTGGTACTTTCAACAGGCTTGAAGGATTCCCGGTAATATGGAAGCACATTCCTTAATTTGGCCATAACTTCTTCAGGATGCCTTAAGCAATAGTACCTTTCACTCTGCTTTAAACTGTGCCGTCTGTGTGCTACACATTTGCTCCTCACATGTTCTTCCATCCAAAGTGTATTTCTTATGGAAAGTCTGAGAAAGTATCTCATAAGCAGAATGGATCTTTGCACAGCAAGGAACAGGATGATTGTGTAATTCCAACCATTTATTTTCCAAGGTGAAGTGACTGAAGCAGGATAAGAAGTCAAGCTGTTTAAAAGCTCAATTTTAAATTCTTTTTTTTAACTTTGGTTTTAATTCTGAATCAAATAAAAACAAATTTAAAAAAAAAATTGAGTGCTTTATATTTTAGAAAAACAAACATGCAGTGGTTTCTCCAATATGAAAGTGGTCCTATGGACTTTCAGCTGCTCTATGATATTGATTCCATTAACAAATAATCTATAGCATCAGTGAAACCAAAACTATACCATTTTTTTTCAACAGCTTCTTGCATCCGCATCTGCTGCTTCTCATTAGACCCTTGGTCACATGAATCCAAGCCTTGTTAGACACAGAACTTTCAAATATTCAGCTCTATGGACGTCAGGGTTGTTGGCTCTGAAATAATCTCTTTAACGGTCATAGAGTCTGAGGTAATCTGCTGAGATACATGTGGAAAGTCTGGACAGTCCGGTTATCAGCTTTCAGTTTCAGGTGAGAAATATGTTATTCCTGAAGTCTGAGCCAGGTCAGCATTAGTTCAAGGAAGGCTTCATGGAGAATCTTCACAGGATTTGGTGAAAATTTTTTAGGAAAAAAAATAATTTTAGTTTCAACAAATGGCTATAAGATTGTGTAGAAAATTTCTGAGCTGTTTCAATACAGATACAATTCCTAGTCTCAAAAGATTTAGCACAGAATCCAGAGTATCTCTTGGTGACAGGTTCCACCGTAATGGGTGGATTTTTACAGTATTATTTCTTTTGTATATTATTGAATGTGTATCTTAAAGTATAGAACTTATAAATTCTGTCTCTGAATTAGCTAATGATTGTTTCTCTGCTCATAAAATCTTCTTTAGTGTTTATTTTCCATTAATATTTTGGCCTTATTGGTTATCAGCTTTGAGGTATGAGAAGGGAAGTGTTCAAGTCATCATATTCCAAGCAACCTCAAATTTAAAAAAGTTTTGCATACCGTAGTCTAGAGAAATAAGAATGGTATAGGTAATTCTTTTAGTGCTAATCCAGAGAAGTGAATTCTCTTTTGAAATAATTTTTCAAAAACGGTATCTCTGGGGATACGGAAACAAGAAAAATAATTACTATTATTAACCAGGACTATTTTGCAGCTAAATAAATAAGGGAGGGAGATGCTCAAAAAAGGAAGCTATACACATTGACAAAGAATTATTTAAGTTTCAGTCTCTTTGAATACTTCCCTGTGGACAGCTCTTGAAAGACTGTAATTATGAGAGTGAATTTAATTTTGAAAAGTATGAAGTGCCTTACTATTCTTTTGAGTTGTGATTCCTGCCTCATATTACCATCAATAATGCATTTCAGTATTTCACTTTCATAATCAAAACATCTTTATCTGTTACAGATGTGTTCTTGTACGATAAGTATCTTGAAAGTTTGTATCCTTGAAATAAGTCAGTGTCAGGCACAATGTGTCTCGTTCTTTGAGTAGACATGCCTGTTCATTGTATAACTCTTGATCAAACAGTCCTACCTTTGCAAACTGTCATTTGCAGTAGATTTACAACTTGCAGCAAAAAACTTCTGTTAGATGTTTTCTACAAAGCAAACAGAAATTCTTACGGACAGTTAGAAAATCTCATATGCATTCTCTGAACTTTATCTTAGCAGGAAAATGCCAGAAGTTAAAGCCAGATAGGGGGTGATTTCTGCTAAATCTCTATAAGTGCATGTAGACATGTTACAGTCTAGATTTGCCTCAATGTGACAGAAATCGGCGACTGTTGGAACAATCACCTGAACATTAATCTAATGGACTTAATCAATCAGAAATTTAAGCAAGAGTTACTCATATAACCTGAGTTTATAACAACTTAGATTATAAAAATGAATTATTTTTTACAAATAACTATTTTTTCTGTGGATAATGAAGTCCTCCACCTCGCATGTTTTACCATTTGTGTTCTTACAATAATCCAGAAAACAAAGACTGAAATAAATTAATGTGAGTCTTCTGACTAAAGAACAACTTTTCTTCTGGATTGGGTCATTACTGTGTTCTGTATATTATTCTCACTGGTAAATGAATTAACCATATTTAAATAAAAATAAGAAAAATATTTATGTAGATGTGTTCTGAAGAGTATTTTCCCCTGAAAGATCTAAAGCTGAAACATTTTTGCAGGCACCTTTACCTCTGCCTTATGCTCTTCTTAGAAGTCCTGCTTTTAAAATCAGATGGGGTTTCATGACCTCAACCTTTTTGAAGCTTGTTATTATAAATGTATGTTTTATATTAACTACTGGGGGGGGGGGGGAGGGAAGTCAAAACACTAAACGCCTGAAAAGGACAGGCAATTTAGAAGACAGCTTGATTTAAAAACATATAAACCTCTGTTCCAAAGCTGAAATGAACACTTACAGACTCTTTGTTTCTGTCTATGTGATATTAGCACTTTCTAGCCTTGCCATTTAAAGTAAATTGCAAATCTAAATTGTACATATACTGAACTGAATCCTTCTGGAAATCCTGTAGAAGACAGGAAGTAGCTTGACTGTGTCTCATTTATGAGCTTTTCACTAAGAAAAAAAAAATAAAAGGAAGAATAGCTACCAAAAAAAAAAAAGGCAGTTTCCAGGTACTATCAGATACATAAAATGTTTCTCTTTCTTTATTAAATGGATCTATCATGACTTGAGGATATTTCAGGGGGAAAAAAAGGTTTTAAATTACAGCTCAGATTTTCTATAGTTAGTAAACCTGAGTGCTATAACGTCATTTCTGAAACATTAACTCTACTACACTTAAATTGCCATTGATGAAACTTGTTATTATGAATTAAGAATCTGGGCATGTGAACATTACAGGTATAATTTCCTTCCTTTCTGTTTGATTTATACACATGCACAGGGACAAGTTAATTCACAAGAGATGTACAAGTAATTTATTTCTAGCTACTGAAACTGTACAATAATTTCCCTGACTTTTGATGTGACGCTGTTGTTAAGGCAAAAATGACATTGAGTGATACTGAAGAGTTGTCGTTTTGGTGTTTGTCTTGGGTTTGGAGCCCTTAGATACTAATTTTCTGTGCAAGGCCAAATTGCTTCTCCTTTTACACATATGTAGAAACAGATGAGATATTAAATGGAAACCAAATGAGCAGTAGCCATTGTTTAGTTCTTTTACTTAAATTGGATAATTACTGTGCTGCAATCAAAAAAGAGGACTAAAACTATTGTAGTGTTATGAGGTACTTTGAACAACTTAAGTTAATCTTATCCTTGCCACTCTGTATAATCAACATATTTCAATCTGTGTGGAATTCAATCTGCTTTTTTCTCTGCTTTAGAAACAAAGGACTGCAAACTGCACACTTCCTGTTTTATTCAATATATTGAAATAAAATAAGTAATATTACCTGTAATCCATGAACAATGAAGAATAAAAGTTTCCTTGTTCAGCCAAAACCCAGTGACTTATGAAAGGCTTTGTGAACACTCAAAAAGATGTCTTAAAAAGGAGCAGATAATCCATATCTGGATAAAAAATTCCGTGATTCAAAATCATCCAGAATAAAAACATCTGTACATTTTTTGATTGGACTCTCAACCCTGAACTGAATCCAGACTTGGTACTAAGTGAAAAATCTGGCCACAGAAATTTGACTGAAGTCAATAAGAAATATTCTTACATATTACTCAATGAGTTATAGTTAACAGGGACCATAATTACAGAATCATAGAATCATAGAGTGATCAATTCATAGAAACGTGGATTGGAAGGCAATTTTAAAGATCATCTAGCCTAACCCCCCTGGCATGGGCAGGGAAATATTGCACTAGATCAGATTGCTCAAAGCCTCATCCAGTCTGATTTTGAACATTTCCAATGATGGGGCATTCACAACTTCTGTGGGCAATGTGGTCCAGTGTCACCCCACCCTCATCGTAAAAAAAATTTCTTCCTTACATTCAACCTAAAGCTACTCTTTTTCAGTTTAAAACCATTATTCCTTGTCCTGTCACTACAGGCTTTTGTAAAAAGTCTTTCTCCATCTTTCTTAAAAGACCCTTTTAAATACTGAATGGTGTCATGGTTTAAACCCAGCTGGCAACTAAGCACCACACAGCTGCTCGCTTACTCCTCCCCAGGTGGGTTGGGGGAAAGAAATAGAAGGGTGAAAGTGAGAAAACTTGTGGGTTGAGATAAAGGCAGTTTAATAGGCAGGCAGGCAGGTGTTCAGCCATCTCCAGGAAAGCAGGGCTCCATCACACATAACAGTTATTTGGGAAGGCAAAGACCATCCCTCTGAATGTCCCTCAACCTTCCTTCTTCTTCCCTCAGTTTTTATTGCTGAGCATGACATCATATGGTATGGGATACCCCTTTGGTCTGTTGGAGTCAGGTGTCCTGGCTGTGTCCCCTCCCAGCATTTTGTGCATCACCAGCCTACTCTTTGGTAGGGCAGTGTGAGAAAGAAAAGGCCTTGACACTGTGTTGGCTGTCTCTAATCTATCTAAAAATTGCCTGTCACCTACAAAAAACAGTTTAAAGAAAGCAGAAGTTCATTATGAATCTTGAAACAGAAAATAAATTACTAACATGAAATTCACTTTTACTTCTCAAATTTTAGATCAGCTGTCTATTTGGAAACATACCAGAGGGGAAGGAAAACCAACAGGTTTTAGATCGGCTCAGTATAGCTGTACTTAAACTTTTATGTGTATTATTAATATAGAGCCTCTGGATGTGTTAGTAGGAAAAGTTAATTCTTATCAAAGATTTATCTAATCCAAGCGTTCCATGAATTTTGGCCAAATAGATTTCTGGCCAAGAAAAGCATAAGAACAGGCATAGTACATAATAATAAATAAAAATGTTCTCTGAGATTTAGTGAACTTCACTGGCTCATGTGACTCAAAACCTTTCTCAACTGGTGTTGGCATATTTAAAATCTCTTGAAGATTTTTTTTTCCCATGAGTTTGTTTAAATTCTTCCTGAACTCTAACATTTTTAACATCCACAGTATAATTTGGTGTTTCGTAGCTTAACTATACATCCATTGGTGTTTGTTTTAAATCCTTTATTACTGACTTTCTTCTTTTGGCCTCCAGTCCTTCTACTGGAAACTTGTTTATGTGTTTCTCACTGTTTATCGACTTTCATAAAGTTATCCCTCAATGTCACGGATACAAGCAATGCACTGCACTCATAGAAAGAAGCAGCAAAACATTTATTGATATAAAACAGGGATTTAACAGAGTTTGATGGTAAATGCGACAGTGTTTTAAGAAGATTTGAGGTGGCAAGGCACACGGTTATTTACTGCATAGAGGACAGGGTCAGACAGAGCTGTCAGGGAGACCCTCCCATCACGGAATCACGGAATCACAGAATCATGGAATTTTCAGAGTTGGAAGGGACCTCTAGAGATCATCTAGTCCAACTCCCCTGATGACGCAGGAATACCTAGAGCACATTCCTCAGCACTGCATCCAGGCGGGTCTTGAAAATCTCCAGAGAAGGGGACTCCACAACCTCCCTGGGCAGCCTGTTCCAGTGTTCTGCCACCCTCACCATAAAGAAGTTTTTTCTTCTGTTTGAAGGGAACTTCCTATATTCCAACTTGTGCCCGTTGCCCCTCGTCCTGTCACTGGGAACCACTGACAAGAGTCTGCCTCCATCCTCCTTCAACCCATCCTTTAGGTACTTCTAAGCAAGAATAAGGTCTCCCCTCAGCCTTCTCTTCTCCAGGCTAAAGAGTCCCAGCTCTCTCAGTCTTTCCTCATAAGGGAGGTGCTCCAGTCCCCCAAACACCTTTGTTGCCCTGCACTGGACTCTCTCCAGTAGTTCCCTGTCCCACTTGAGCTGGGGAACCCAGAGCTGGACACAGTATTCCAGTTGTGGCCTCACCAGTGCTGAGTAGAGGGGGAGAATGACCTCCCTTGACCTACTGGCCACACTCTTCCCTATGCAGCCCAGGATTCCATTGACCTTCCTGGCGACAAGGGCACATTGCTAGCTCATGGATAATGTACTATCTACCAGGACCCCCAGATCCTTCTCCTCAGAACTGCTTTCCAGCAGGTCCACTCCTAACCTATATTGGTGCCGTCAAGTCAAGGTTTCAGAAAGGACCCCCTTGCTTTCTAAACTCCTCCTCAGAGAGGAGTCTGGGTGCAGCTGGATCCAATCCTAGTCCCAGACTTGGTCACTGGTTTATGTCCAAAGGATTATATATGAACAATCAATCCTTTATATCGCTTAGCTAAGATTTCAAAGTTCAGCATTCTATTAGTCATTTACTAAGGATCTGTTGCAGCAAGGAATCTCTCAGCCTCAAGGAATAGTAACCTTGAGCAACGTTCCTACTCAGGGGAGATCCTGGCGTGCAGCCCACTGCTGTTCAGGGGAGCTCAAAGGGCTCTTGGGCTGTGCACTGTTTATGGAGGTAAGATGATTGACCTATAGTCATATTTGCATATTGACCACAGAACCAGCATTGCTCAAGTTAGCCCTTGGCTATTGTGTTGTTATCTGTCTCCCCGAAACCATGCTGAGCCCCGGATGGCACCATCATGACTACATGCACCCATTATGACCACCATGGATGGTTATTGCTTGGGCAGGGTTACAGGAGATAAAGATAAGGGGGTGCCTGCAGAGGAGGGAAACACACTGTCACACTGAATTATCCCTTTCCATTTGAAGAGTTGTAAACTATTTAACTCAAAGGCAGGAGCCATCATCTGTCAAGAAATTAAATGAGAGCTGCTTTGGAACATCTTTTGCCTATTTATGAGAGTGTTTCTTCAAGATGGGGGGTTGGGGGAGCTACAAAATAACAGCTTGATTAACAAAATGAATTCAGTAATCCTATTAAAAATACAACTTTTTCACCTGGAAGTGCAAGAGAAGAGGGCGACTAACTCGTGTAAATCAGTATATTTGCTGAAGGAGTCATGGACAGAAGAAAAACTCTAAACCCAGATACAATTCTGGGAATTTAGTGACTCGCAGCATACGAACGGGCAGAAAAGTAGAGATATTTGACTAATGCACTTTCATGGTACAGTTCATCTTATCATAAATTCATAGAATCATAGGATAGAATCATAGAATCGTCTAGGTTGGAAGAGACCTTTAAGATCATCAAGTCCAACCATCAACCTAACACTGCCAAAACTATCACTAAACCATGTCCCTAAACACCACATCTACCTGTCCTTTAAATACCTCCAAGGACGGTGATTCTACCACTTCCCTGGGCAGCCTGTTCCAATGCTTGATAAACTTTTCAGTGAAGAAATTTTTTGGAATATCCAACCTAAACCTCCCCTGGCACAACTTGAGGCTGCTTCCTTTTGTCCTATCACTTGTTACTTGGGAGGAGAGATTGACCCCCACCTCTCTACAACCTCCTTTCAGGGAGTTGTAGAAAGCAATAAGGTCTCCCCTCAGCCTCCTCCGGGCTAATCACCTCCAGTTCCCTCAGCCCCTCCTCATAGGACTTGTTCTCTAAGCCCTTCTCCAGTTTTGTTGCCCTTCTCTAGACTCGCTCTGGAATCTCAAGGTTTTTCTTGTAGTGAGGGGTCCAAAACCGAACACAGTATTCGAGGTGGGGCCTCATCAGTGCTGAGTACAGGAAGACAACCACTTCCCTAGTCCTGCTGGCCACACTCTTCCTGATACAAGCCAGGATGCTCTTGGCCTTCTTGGCCACCTGGGCACACTAACGGCTCATATTCAGCCATCTGTCGACCAACACCCCCAGGTTTTTTTCTGGCAGGCAGCTTTCCAGCCACTCTTCCCCAGCCTGTAGCGCTGCATGGGGTTGCTGTGACCCAAGTGTAGAACCCGGCACTTGGCCTTGTTGTATCTCATACCATTGGTCTTGGCCCATCAATCCAGCCTGTCCAGATCTCTCTGTATGACCATCCTACCCTCAAGTAGGTCGACACTCCTGACTAACTTGGTGTTGTCTACAAACTTACTGAGGGTGCATTCGATCCCCTTGTCCAGATCACAGAGAAAGATATTAAAGAGAACTGGCTCCAATACTGAGGCCTGGGGAACACCACTTGTGACTGGCCACCGAGTGGATTTAACTCCATTCACCATCACTTTTTGGGCCTGGCCTTCCAGACAGTTTTTTACCCAGGGAACAATACACCCATCCAAGCCATGAGCAGCCTCCAACTGCTTCCTTTTAGCCTCCAACAAAGTTAAACCTAAGTGAATTAATCAGTTACAGTGACTAATCAGGTATAGTGACTAGTTCAAATACAGTACTAATTCAGATATAGATGTCTTAATTGGAGGAGGCTCTAGATTAAGACATTTAAATTTAGATGTCTGCATGCAGGTGCCTATATCAGCAACAGGCTTGATTCAGTTTCCTAAATATAGGGCTTCTAACACTATTTGAGATTTTCTAGAGTATCTGAGAATATTTGCATGGGCATGGCGGCTATGACAGAAGATCTACACGATACCCATACTCTTCCAGAAAAGCAACTGGAAACCAGACAGATTACAGCCAGGCATTTAAAATGTCACAAGATTCCCACATTTAGGCAACTGAGTAAAGCTGGAGATATTCAAATTCCTGTAAAAGTCAATAGAGGTCTACAGCCCATACACATCAAAGGAGATTGTAGTGAGATGGGAGCTGATCTCTTCTCCCAAGTAACTAGTGATAGGACAAGAGGAAACGGGTTCAGGTTGCACCAGGGGAGGTTCAGGCTGGACATTAGGAAAAAAATTTTCACTGAAAGAGCTATCAAACATGGGAACAAGCTGCCCAGGGAGGTGGTTGAGTCACCATCCCTAAATGTGTTTAAAAGTCACGTAGATGTGGTGCTTGGAGACATGGTTTAGTGGCAGGCCTGGTAGAGTAGGGTCAATGGTTGGACTAGATGATCTTAAAGGTCTTTTCCAACCTAAACAATTTTATGATTCTATGATCTATTTTTCACCAACTGAGTCAAGATCCAGTATCATGGTTCAACCCCAGCCAGCAACTAAGCACCACACAGCCGGTCCCTCCCTCCCTCCTAGCAGGATGGGGAAAGAATTGGAACAATAAAAGTGAGAAAACTCATGGGTGGATATAAAGACAGTTTAATAGGTAAAGCAAAAGCCACGTGCACAAGCAAAGCAAAATGAGGAATTCATTCACTCCTTCCCATCGACAGACAGGTGTTCAGCCATCTCCAGGAAAGTAGGGCTCCATCAAGACAAACACCATAACTCTGAATGCCTTTTGGTCAGTTGGGGTCAGCTGTCCTGGCTGTGTCTGCTCCCAGCTTCTTGTGCACCTCCAGCCTACTCACTGAGAAGCAGACAAGGTCTTGGCTCTGTGTAAACACTGCTCAGCAGTAACTAAAACATGCCTGTATTATCAACACTGTTTTCCACTCAAATCCCAAACAAGCTACTCTGAAGAAAATTAACTCTATCATAGCCAAAACCAGCACATCCAGACATATAATACTAGGTGAGTTTAATTCAATGCAGAGAAATGTTCCAAGACCCCTGCATCAAGAAGCAGGAAACATAAATTCCTGAGTCAACCCTGTCAAGATTCCCAGGTAGAGGCTTGTATCTGAAATCTTCAAGGCTTTGAACTAGGTTTCTCATGAGCTAAATCTCTCAGACCTTCCACTAGAGCAAAACAGTAGATAAAAGTCAAGAATTCAGAATGTTTAAAAAGACTCTTTTTGCGGTTCATCAGTTGTTCATGTTTTACCTGAAAATGCTAAAAATGTCATTGGAAACAATTATTCTAGAGTTTCCTAACTTCCTCCTTTTCTTTGTTTTATTTTTTTTGGATTTTGTTTGTAGTATTACACCTTGGTCACTGACTAAACTTGAATTGTTTTAGTATCATTTAGAAGTGGGGACAATCAACAATTCTGAAAATTATTAATATGTTTTCTATGGTCCACATCACAGAATCATATAATCGCAGACTGGCTAAGGTTGAAAGGGACCTCTGGAAATCTAGTTCAATCCACTGCTCAGAGCAGAATCAGAGTAGGTTGCCTATTACCATGTCCAGTCAGATTTTAAATATCTACAAGGATGGAAACTCTATAACTTCACTGGGAAATCTGCTCCAGTGTTTGATGACACTCGTCATACAAGCAAAACCAAAATCAACCACATTTTCTTGTGCTGTGTTGGGTGGAGGTGGGAAGGTTTGGGTCCTTAAGGGGGCTGCAGGACAGCCTCTGTGAGGAGAGGCTGGGGCTGCTCTGTGTTTGACGCAGCCAGTTCCAGCCAGCTCCAACAGACCCTCTGCAGGGCACAGCTGAGCCCCTCAGCCAAGGTGGTGGAGCCTCTGGGGGAATGCATTCAAGAGAAAGCAAAATGCCAGACAAGCAGTGTGAACTGAGGGAAAAAAAGAAGTGTAAGGAACAACCCTGTGAACACCAAGGTCAGGGAAGAAGGAGGGGGAGGAGGTGCTCCTGTGCCTGGAGCAGAGACTCCTCTACAGCCCATAGAGACAACCACACAGAAGTATCCACACTTCAGTCTGTGGAGGACCTCATAGCATAGCAAGTAGATATTTCCTGAAAGTATTGAGGCCCACAGAGAGCTCACGCTGGGGCAGGTTCTCCATACTGAGTTGGAAATGAAGTATTAAAGTTGAACCTGGGAGAAAGGTGGTGGGAAAGTGTTATTGTAATTTTGTCGTTGTTTCCCACTATCCAAATATTTTTTAACTGTCAAAAAATGAAACTAATTTTCCCCAAGCCACGTCTGTTTTACCTGTGGTGGTAGTTGGTAAATGATCTCTTTGTCTTCATTGCCATCCATAAGCTCTTTTTCATCTTACTTACTCCTCCTATCTTTTTGAGGAATGAGATGAGGAATGAGAGAGTGGGTGGGTGTCTGGTAGTTGGCCAAGGTCAACCCACCACATGTTTAAACGGAATGTCTTGGTTTTCAGTTTGTGCCCATTGCCTTTTACTCTTTTACTGGGCACCACTGATAAAAGCCTGCCTCTGATCAGATATGATTATACACCTCTATTCCTCGTGCTGAACCATCCCAGCTCACTCATATGCGAGATGCTCCAGTCTCTTAATCATGACCCTTCACAGGACTCTCTCCAGTGTGTCCATATCTGTCTTGTATGGGGAAGCCCAGACCTGGCCTCACCAGTGCTGAGTAGAAAGGAAGGAGCATGTTTGTCAACCTGCTAGCTGTGCCCTTCCTAACGTAGTCCAAGAAGTTGTTGGCCTTCTTTGCTGCAAGGGCACATTGCTGGCTTAAAGTGGTTTAGTTCTTTCTGCAAACCACTTTCCAGCCTGTTGGCTTGCAGGCTATACTGGTGCCTGGGGTTAATCCTCCCCAGGTGTAGGACTTTTCCCTTTGTTGAACTTGCTGACATTCCTGTCAGCCCATCTCTCCAGCCTGTCAAGGTAACACCACAATCTGGTTTATCATCAGTTTCTGCCTATCTTTCATCATCCCCATCTTTCATCGTCCCTATTTTTCATCATCTACAAACTTGATAAGGGTGCACTGTCTTCTGTCCTATGTTAGACTGTAAAGGTAAGCTGAATCTGATGGTGCTCTTCCTATTGATAGCTCCAGACAGGAGCAAGGCTTAGGATGTTATTCTGAAGATGGAGGTACAAACAGGACATAATGTGTTCCTCCTCTCCAGCTGACCTTATTGGAATTCAGTAGTGAATATGCACTTATCCACATGCTTGTGATCTACAAGTTCATGCACATCCATTAGTCCCTCAAATATTTGACTAGACCTGAACCTATGACCAGATCCTGGGCTTCATTATCTAGTCTTCAGATTCAGCCTTGGATCTTTGAGATTATGGTCTCCTCCTATGCACTGGCTAGTCCAGTTTGAATTTTCTAATGAATCATGTTCCTCCTTCTGCTTTCCCTCCACCTCCATAATAGAAAGCAAGGTCACACAGAAAATAGGCAAGAAGAAAATTTAATAAGACATGACAGGCTGTGGTAATTAGGCATGGAGATAGGCCAGACTAGCGTCCTGACCATCAGTTTGTTTGTGCATGACCAGCCTCTTATCTCTTCTCTTCTTCTCTTTCCCACTTGTTATTCCCCCATCAACTTCGATCCCTCATTTTCCCACCTTTTGTGCTTCCCCTAAACATTCCATAGTAGGTTTTTCACATGCCAATCACCCCTTAAAACATCCAGTTTTATGTTTTACACAATCCCACGTGATCTCTCAAATATCTCATAAGAAGTCTGCTCCCGCTCATGAGTTCCATGATAATCTGGTCCGCCCTCTTCTTACCAGTTACAGAGGAGTTCCTTCAGTGGCTTATCAGTTAGTGGCCTGAGACTTGTGGTTCTTTTTACTGTCTCTATCACCTCGTGTTTGTTAGACTTTGTATATTTAGGTGTTTAGTTTATTACTTTTACTACCTCCTAATGATTTGTTATGTTTAGTAACCTTTAATTAGATTTCCTTCCAAACTGGATGATTTACACTCTATTATCTGTAGTATAAGCATAAGTCTTAGGACAATAGTTTCGGAGTCAGGGTGGAAGATATTTTTCAAAAATATAAAATTGTGGTACAATCTGAGTTTTAAAACAACAGAAATTTATATCTAGCATTCCTCTTTTTAATTTATAACAGTGAAAAACAGGGATGAAAGTAAAGTACAAGTTCAAAAATGTTCTTTCAACATGTTTCTCTTCCAAATGTATAAACAAAAATAAGGAAAGTGACAAAGACTGTTAGGAAAAAAAAAAAACAAAACCACTGCTTAGGGAAATTAATTTTTGACTGGACTGGTATAAAGTTTTTAGAGAAAAATGACTTTTAAAAGTTTATTATTTCTTTATGATTTAAAAAAGATGCTAATATGATGTCTAGTAAAGCATGTAATTCTGCCAGCAGTGACGTCTGTAATTCCCATTACTGTTAATAGTAGTTATGCACATAAATCTCTCCTGATCTGAAGGGAGAAAAGATCTCTAGTTTTTGAAAATGCATATTACTTAACCACTAGACTATAACAAGTCTTCAGGAGTCATAACAGTCCATTGAGTAAATTCCTATTTAAGTATTTCATGGTGGTGAATTTTTAACTTGTCAAGCAAAAACTCTCTTCTTAGTTTATAGTTTTGATTTCCATTTCTCTTCTGAACCATTATAATCATTACAAATCTGTTTCAGGTACATGATTGCATAGTTGTCAAGCTAAAACTTTGTCATTTTTTCTGAAGTAAAGGTAAAGTTGTACAGGCTGTTGGCAGCATTATTATTTCTCTGTGCCTAGCATATTTTTACTTTGGTGAATTTCACTAAACAGAGTTTAATCATTTACACCTGGCAGAAAACCTCATATAATGCAGAAGTGTACTGTGAAGCATCTACAGTATTTCTTCAAAGTTTTTCACTCAGAGTCTTATTTTGCATCTTGGTGGAGTAAAAAAAAAGAAGAAAGATTTTGTGCTAAGAAAATTATATTGCTGGATATGTTTTTTGTTTTCTTTTTTCATTTCACTAACCAATTTACAGGTCAAGTATATTTTTTATTTCAAGTAACAACTTTCTACATCTGTCAGAAAGCTTAACGAAACTAATATCTAACATCAAGATTCAGTTCTTCTTCCTTCATAATTTCCCTCTATACTGGGTTTGCGTGGCAAGGTTTTGGTAGCGGAGGGGCTACAGGGGTGGCTTCTGTGAGAAGGTGCTAGAAGCTTCTCCTATGTCCGACAAAGCCAATGCCAGTCAGCTCCAAGATGGACCCACCACTGGCCAAGGCTGAGCCAATTAGTGGTGGTGGTAGTGCCTCTGGGATAACATATTTAAGAAGGAGAAAAAAACCACAACACAGCAACAGTAGCAGCAGAAGACAAGGCTGAGAATATGTGAGAGCAACAGCTCTGCAGACACCAGGCTCAGTGAAGAAGGAGGGTGAGGCAGTGCTCCAGGTGCTGGAGCAGAGACTCCCCTGCAGCTTGTGGTGAAGGCCATGGTGAGGCAGGCTGTCCCCCTGCAGCCCATGGAGGTCCACGGTGGAGCAGATATCCACCTGCAGCCCATGGAGGACCCCACGCCAGAGCAGGTGTATACAAGAAGGAGGCTGTGAACCCATGGGAATCCCACACTGGAGCAGGATCCTGGCAGGACCTGTGGCCTCATGAAGGGAGGAGCCCACACTGGAGCAGGTTTGCTGGCAGGACTTGTGACCCCATGGGGGACCCATGCTGCAGCAGTTCGTGAAGAACTGTAACCTGTGGGAACTACTCACGATAGTGAAGTTTGTGGAGGACTGTCTCCTGTGGGAGGGACCCCACGCTGGAGCAGGGGAGAGGCGGGAGAAGTCCTCCCCCTGAGGAGGAAGGAGTGGCAGAGACAATCTGTGATGAACTGACAGTAACCTCCATCCCTGTCCCCCAGCACCACTCGGAGGGTGGAAGAGGTAGAAAAATCCAGAGTGAAGTTGAGCCTGGGAAGAAAGGAGGGGTGGGGGGAAGGTGTTTTATTTATTTATTTATTTCTCATTATTCTACTCTGATTTGGTTGGTAATAAATTAAATTTTCCCAAGTCGAATCTGTTTTCCCTGTGACAGTAATTGAAGAGTGATCACCCTGTCCTTATCTTGACTCACAAGCCTTTTGTTATGATTTCTCTCCCCTGTCCAGCTGAGGAGAGGGAGCGATGGAGCGTCTTGGTGGGCACCTGGCATCCAGCCAAGGTCAACCCACCACACCCTCTATTCCAGAATTACAGTAATAGCTGCCACTGGCATTATTTATATGACTGCAGTTAAACAAAAGCACAAAATCAAATCTGATTACCTTTCTAAAACATACCTTTCCTATACAGATGCTTCCTGCTCTAATAGCAATTTCCATTGCTTAATCTTTTTACATTAGCACGTTACTGATGCATGCTAAGAGACTTGAAAAGGTCCTTCTGTATTGTCCTGCGGGAAATATTTGCATGAAAACAACATTAAGAGGCAAAAGCTCAGATTCATCTTTTTGGTTTGGTACAAACTGACATAATCTAAATGCAGAACACCAATTTGGGAATACATTATCTGATAATATTTTGATGTCAATTTCTTTATCTATTTCTCTATTACAAAAACATCCTATCTGGAGTGGACAAATAGTGGCCTACAATCCTTTCTTCATAAAATCATAGAATAGTTTGTATTGGAAGGGGCCTTTAAAGGGCTATATTCAACTAAATCAGATTGCTCAGAGCCCCGTCCAACCTGACTTTGAATGTTTCCAGGGATGGGGCATCTACCACCTCTCTGGGCAACCTGTTCCAGTGTTTCACCACCCTCATTGTAAAAAACATCTTCCTTCTATCTAGTTTAAAACTACCCTCTTTTTGTTTAAAGCCATTACGCCTTTTCCTGTCGCAACAGGCCCTGTTAAAAAGTTTGTCCCCATCTTTCTTACAAGCTCCCTTTAAGTAAGGAAAGGCTGCAACAAGGTCTTCTCCAGACTGAACAACCCCAACTCTCTCAGCCTGTCTTCATAGGAAAGATGTTCCATCCCTCTGATCATTTTTGTGGCCCTCCTCTGGANGTTCCATCCCTCTGATCATTTTTGTGGCCCTCCTCTGGAGCCGCTCCAACAGGTCTATGGTTTTCCTGTGCTGAGGGCTCCAGACCTTGACACAGTACTCCAGGTGGGGTCTCACCAGAGCAGAGTAGAGTGGCAGAATGACATCCCTCAACCTGCTGGTCACACTTCTTTTGATGCAGCCCAGGGTATGGTTGGCTTTCTGGCCTGAGAGTGCACATTGTCAGCTCATGTCCAGCTTTTCATCCACCAGTACTCCCAAGTCCTTCTCAGCAGACCTGCTCTCAGTCCCTTGATCCCCCAGCCTGTATTGATACTGGGGGTTCCCCAGGATCCATGAATGATATTCATGAGTGAGTATTCTGATCTCTTCCAGTTAGGAGCGGAGAAGGCTGACAAAGAGAGCAGCTAAGGAGTTTCTGAATCAAGTTTGTTCTCCCATAGAAAAAGAGCATAGGTTTGGCTGCCTGAAAACCTAAGTTTTTTTCCCAAGTTTGTTATTTCCATGTGTTTTAAAGATTTTGGGAACCCATTAGAACTTAAGGAAATATGTAAGTTGTTCAAAGCTCAGGGACTTGAGGCACAGTTCTCCTGAGAATAAGTTGATCCATCTGAAGATAGACTGTAATAATTGACATATTAGGGGCTATCACATCTCCTCTGTCTCCTCCAGAGGGCAAGGAATATCAATCTCACACTAAAGGGAATAAGGGGGACATTTTAGTGATGGAAAATATAGTGGTCCCACCACTGTTGCATTCAGAATTAACAGCCATTTCTCGAAGGCAGATAACCAGACTAATGAAACACAACCAATGAAACCTTATATCAGCCTCAAAGAAATAATTCCCTTTAATGAGAATAAGATAATACTTAGATATGTGGCAGTACAGTGTAGGACATCAGAGTGACCAGTGCTGCACACCTGATTCTGAAGCGGTGGCTCCTGTGCAAGTAGTAATTTTTGTGGTAGTGTTATACACACTTTAAAGACAGTTCCACTATTTTATTACTTAAGGTAACTTCATTTGGCTTTTTACAGCAGTTATTTATTGGTCAGCCTAGCTCTGTGTTCTCTGATATTACCTTGTTCCTGTACTTTCAAGGCTCCTACTATCTTGCGCTCCTGGGGACACAAGCTACAGTCTTATGACTGTTCGCTCATACATTCTTATTCTAAAATCATTGGTAGTTCAGTATACAAAACAAAAGTATTTGAAAGCAAAGAGATAAAGTGAGTGCACATACAATAATTTCTCAGCAGCTTGTTAGTATCTAATTACACCAATGTTACTAGCGTGGATTAGATTTCTTTCTTTCTTTATTTGGGTTACAACAGTATTTTTTGTAAAGGTCTAAAGATTTGACATATAGTGATGCTTTTTAATGATGCAACTGATAACAACTTGCATAACAACAACAACATAAATTTATTACGTGATTCAGAGGAATTATTTGCAAACAACTACGATTAATATGGGAGCATTTACCAGGTGAATCTTCTGTTGTAAATCAGTGTGTCCTAATAGTTAAGACATCCGAACTTTTGCATTTATTTACCCCCTTAGGAAAGACCTGAGAGCAAAAATGAAAACATTGAGGATAATTTTTGTGGAACTGCTATGCCTGAAACAAACACTGTTTACATCAAATAAAACTATGCTTCATTAAATTAATTTACTGAAGGTATTTAACAATGGCTGAACTTAAAATCATTCACTCCAAACAATCCTCAATTCTATCTTAATGAGATAGTCTTCACACATGTATATGTTAAATTCTAAGCCACATTGTTCTTCCATTAAAACAAAACAAAACAAAACAAAACAAAACAAAACAAAACAAAACAAAACCTCTCCCCCAAAACCCCAAACTTCTGAAAGTCTAAGCCCAATCTTTCCTGACAACTCATTCTTTAGTTCTTTTTATTTGTTATCTAAGCAGCAGGAATAAAACTTGATTTGTCATTTGTACCATGCTGTTGATCAACAGTTGGCAGTCACCATTTTGGTTACTTGTGCTTTAACAGACTTCTTCAGAAGACAGCTATGGACATTAAATTTTCTAAACTGTTCCTTTACACAGTTTTATTAGATCTGATTCTTTACTGTGGTTAGCTCTGTTCCTCATTCTTTTTACTCCAGGCATTGCACTATTCTTTATAGTTATATTAATAACAATATCTTAAACAGAAGAACTTCACCAAATCAGGGAGACTTATCCTGATCTGAATGGAGGTCATTCCTGCAGCCATCTGGCCATGATCTCATATGATCTCAAACAAGTGATGCCTAAATCATGATACTGTGGCTGAAGCTTGCTTTTCATCTTTTTTCCAACCGTTATTCATGCAAATCTACCAGTTATCTGCCCATTAGCAGAAAAAATATTGGCAATGTTTAGTATCACAGAATTTGTGGAATTGCATTATATTTGAACAAGGAGAATGTATAATGACCTTATTATCTCGAATCAGTTGCTGGAAGACAGATATTTTAACTACAAAAACACCATCACCACCAGCTTTGCTTGTCAGGTTTATTGGCAATTCTAGCAGAAAGGTTAGCAACTGAAAGAATATAGGATTCCAGCTATTTGAGACAAGGCTTTCAGAAGAAAAAATTGAAGCATATTGGAACAATAGTGTGAAAGAAAATCATATATCTTCTCTCTCAGGTGAATTTATTACTTCACTTCAAGCCACTGGCTTTTAATGAGCAGGATTTTAACTCATTTCTATATTTCTAGTGCCTGACTAAAGATCTCTTACCTAGTATTTAAGAGAATAGAATTACATTATTTTTAATCCCAATTCTAATGTAAAATACCCATATTCCATCAATAAGAATCAAAAGCAGGTTGTCATGGTGCTATCTTTGTATTTGTTCTATCAAAAATGGTGTTTTTCATAGAGTTAAATGAATACGAGTGAATCTTGGAATGTTGTCAAAATCTGATAAACTTTTATGTGTTTCCAAGGTTCACATCTGCATTCTGATCCAAGTGGAGAACTGCAGCTTCTTTTCAACTGCATATTTGCAATTACAGAACACTGCTATAAAAGCCCAGACACTGTGAAGTCTTTCTTGACATACCATATTCACTAAGACTGAAAGCATTTGAAATGTCTCTGTTAATGGATAAACACTGGGTTTGAAGATTAAAAGTGTGCTTCCTGCGGAAAGTGATATACACACAAATAAGCACAAGATGTAGATATGAAAACAATCCACTTTCAAAGCAATTAATAGGAAAAAAGCTGAGTATATATGATGTTCCACTGAAAACAAAGTTTTATTCACTATTTGTCAGCCTTTCCAGAGATGAACTTTCAATCAATGAATCAATGGCACCTATAGAAAAGCATCTCTGGAGTTATTAAGAACATACTTAGAATGGAGAGTTAAAATCCCATATTGAAAAATACCAAATTGCACTTTAGGACAGAGCTAGGTACAGTTCTGATGTGGATGGGCATCCATCCTAGTTAGCAATAAAACATATGGAGGTTGTAGGCAAGCAAAATAGCATACATGCCATTGCTTTTTATAATAGTTATATTGTGATTATAATCACTTGAAACCTATTAGTCACGAAAACCAGTTTCAAAAATTATATTTACTTATCTGTGAGGTACATGCTGGGTTCAGGTATCTAGTACCCATTTACTTTTTTCATCTGAATCAGGAAAGAGACCCTTACAGTGTAACTTCAGCTTGTCCTTTCTATTTCGTCCATTATGTATTTGCTCTTTAAATATTCTTTTCAGCAACATTTCCTTTATTTCAGAATTCATACAAAATGAAGTTTGCACTATAAAGTGACATTCATTGTGGTGACACACAAATGTCTCTGTAGAGAGACAATAATATATCTAACACGTCTCTAACAAAAACATACCTAACGTCGCTAACATAACAACGTAGATGTAATAACAGATGAATTCTATTCTATAGGCACATATCACGTGCCAGATATCTAAGTCAAGAGAGGGCCTCCTTACCAAAACAGAGAGAGGGAGCTGTTTGTTTTAAATCTTCTCATGTTTCGGACAGTTATGACTATCTTCGTATACCCTTCCCATCTATATTTGTAGATAAGCACTAATGAACACAGTGAATGGTAAGCAGAAGAGAAGGAAAACAGTGAAATATTTATATTTCTGTTATACAAGAAATATACACATTAGGAGTTATATAACATTATGTAGGATATTACTTGACAATGAGGCAACACCATGAATACCTTGTATTCCATTTCCTTCTCACTTTCCTCTGGTAACACAGGGCAAAGACATTTCAAGAACTGAAGAAAAGTTGAAACTTCAGAATATGTCACAATATAATAACAACTCTCCTCAGCTTCGTAGAACAGAATATGTGCATATCTGCACTGGTTGGTCCATTTCCTACCCTTTCTAGATTTTCTCACATACCAAAACTATTTTTTTAATTATTGTTTTTATTTCTTTAATAGTAGTTTAAGAAAGAAATATGTATTTCCTTGAATAAGTTAATCATACTTGAGAACTTCCCTTCCCTTTCCAGTTCTTCCATTTCTACAGAAAGAAATTGCACACAGTTCTTTTCAATGTTGTAATATATTTTGTATTCCTTAAGTTAAACACACATTTAAAAATCAATTTTCAGCCTTTATTTACAAGCTGTATAATTTATTGGAAAATATTTAATCATCATTTTGTGTAACAGGCTTTTTTCAAAGTATATCAGACCAACCTATTCATATAAATCTCTAAAATGTGTTATTTTTAATGCAAAACTAATGAGATGTAATATTTACAGCGGCTGTAGTATTCTATTTTGTCAGGATAAAAAGAAAAAACTACCATACATTATCCTTTTCATTGGTAGCTACATAACTACTGTGATACCAAGAGCATTCTATCTGTGTTTCTAGACTTGAAAATTGAATAGAAATAGCTTTGGCAAGGAGCTTGCTGAGTACTGTGAAGACATTATTTCCATAAGGCTTGCTGCTTCATTACTTTGGAACACAGTACATAATTCAGACTTCACAGGATTATTTTCTGTATAGATGGTTAATGCTTTATTGTTGAGGGAAAGCAACTTTTCTCCTCTAACTCTTTCCAGTTCAGTCAAATCTGCGGCAGAGTTATCTGTCTGGCAAACTTCTCCACCTTCCTTTTTTTCTTTTGGAGATTTTTCGAGTGGCTATTTGACAGATCAACAGCAATGCATGGCTTAAGGAGAAAATTGGCTGAAAGTTGAACTTTATAGGACTGGAAATTCTGAAAATACATGCAAGAAATCTCTGAAAAATACAAGTTTCCATGCATTGTTTTGTTCAGTTGGATGAGCGAATTTTTTTTTTTTTTCCATGGAATTTTAAGAGTTGGAAGGGACCTCTAGACATCATCTAGTCCAACTCCCCTGTGGATGCAGGAATGCCTAGAGCACA
>VYXH01003297.1:410-95715 GCA_013397275.1 Burhinus bistriatus
GGGTAGGTTTAGATTAGATATTAGGAAGAAATTCTTTACTGTGAGGCTGGTGGGACACTGGGACAGGCTGCTCAGAGAAGCTGTGGATGCCCCATCCTTGGAAGTGTTCAAGGCCAGGTTGTATGGGGCTTTGAGCAACCTGGTGTAGTGGAAGGTGTCCCTGCCCATGCAAGGGGGTTTGGAACTAGATGATCTTTAAGGTCCCTTCCAACCGAAACGATTCTATGATTCTGTGATTCTATGATGCTATGTAGCTTATTTTGTCAGCTAATGTGGCCTTGATGTCTAGGTATCTGTTGTGGCTCTGACGCCAAGGATTAGGATGGCTAACTGAAAGAGTTCCTGTTTTCAAATAGACATATAAGATTGACCACTCAAATTAAGTTCCCACATTTAACATCTGACTATCTTGAGTTCACTGAACGGTATTCTGAAGATCTCTGTTTTTGCTTCCTCATTCATATTAAGAGGCATGAAGAAATGTCCAGAGGTTAAACCGTATGTCTGCCCACTTTTGTTTATTGGTTTGGTTTGGTCTTTTTACTAACCCTATCACCTGATCCAATAAAAGATAGCAGTTCTTGTTACAAGCTGGTGTTGTTAGGTATCACAGCTCAAGTATATATATATACCAGCAGTAAGAACTCCATACCTGACTAATGTCAAATTTATATTAGAGATAGAGGGACACCATTGCTCATATGCAGACAATCACTTTGGAAACCTTCCAGTTGTCCCTGTCACTAACAGACTGATTGATCAGCCCAGTTTTGTCCTCCCAGGCACTCCCCAGAACCAGACAGGGCACAGACAGTGCAAATTGCCTCTGGCTGCCTTTTTTTTTTTTTTTTTTTTGGAAGGTTCTCAGTCCTTTTCTACATTTCAGGTGAGGCTACGTGCAAGGGAACTGGAAGTAGGACACTTGGTAGTAGAACCATCTGCTTCTCCCAAGGAAAGAATTTCCCTGGGAGAAAATTATTAGTATTTCATCAGGCTGCAGACATCTTCTGGATTACTGGTTCAATACCTCTGCACTGGATATTAAAGGATCAAATCTGGATGTTGTAGTAGCCATGTATCTTCAAGAATTTAGTTCTAATTAGTTGTTTATAAGGCCATATAATAAATTTCTTACAGGATATGACTTCCGATCCCTCCCCATCTTTTCCCATCTCCTAAATACTGTGTCCCATCTCTATTGCTATCCTCCACCCGGAGGTAGTGACATGTGTTCTAGAAAAAGGATTACAGGGTTAAACTCACAACCAAAAATAATGCATTCAATTTAAGCTATACCTATAAAGATTTATATAACATGACTTTGGTATGTTTTCTGCTTTGTTTTATAATTAGTATTCCTTTTTCCAAACAATGTTTTCCACATTTCTGGTGGTTTATCACTCAAGTGGGAGTGTCTTGTAGTATCTAAATGCAGTGCTAAATGGTTACATCCCTTTCTGACTGGGATTTTCCAATGTGCCAAGCTCCCCTTGGAAAGCAATTGGACTGAAAGAAAAAATTAAACCAGAAACCTGCAGAGTTATGGATATGTCCTGGCTTTCTTCTGAACAAAGAGATTGGGAATTTCATACTAAATTTTTTTGACCTTTCAAGACCCAACCAATTGCTATTTCTAATTAGTGATGTTGCAATTTCAAAACAACCCACATAGAGACTGTGGCCCCAATTATGTAGAATTTACAGGTGCGCAATTGTGCTATGGTCTCACATCAACAGACTGTGTTTCCACTTACCGCTGAAAGAGCAGCTAAATGTCACAGTCTAGTTTTAAATAGATTTTCCTGACAGATTAGTCAATTATTTCCGCTTTCAAGATAGAGTACATCCATACAAAGTTTAAGTAACAAATCCATCTAAATCACCCTCTGTCCCAATATTTTGCAGTAAGGATTAAATGTAAAAGTACTCGTTACATTTGATTCAAAATTTCAGAGAACTTGTGCATAGCACGCTCTCAATGTGTCATTTCCAGCAGAAATCATTAACGCTTGCTTCTTCAAGCCTCCTGCTCTCACAATTATTGAGTATCTTTACCTACACTCAGGTTGAAGCTTCTTAACAGTCAATTAAGGTTTAATTTACTCTTTTTTTTTTCCTGCTGAAATCCTTATTATTAGAAGTTTGAGGTTTTGCTTTCTCATTTTGACAGCTGAGCTTTTTTTTAACATTTTCTGAATCAATTGAGCTTTAGCATGCCTATGAATTTTTGTTTGTAGCTTAGACTGTCTTTCTTATAATGCTGTATGACTTCATCAGTGAAGATGTAGGAATAGAATAATCGAAAACAGACTGTTACACAATGTAGATGTTGCTAAAAATAAGTTATTTTATAAATGTCTAAAAATCAAGGCCAAGTTTCCATGAAAACTACCGCCATTTTCTTAGTAAAGTGTCTTAGGACACACATTCTGGGGCACCTGCAGCTATGCAATGTTAATATTCTGACACATATATATAATAAATATCTTTGCAGGAAGATTTTGAGAAGGTAAGGTAATTAATAATAAGTTTGCATACAAAAAGGAAAATTATTTAGAAACATTTTTGCATTGTCTATTTTGCTCTTTTACCCTTTACTACTTGGAGTAGGGAAAGCAACATTGAAATTCTCTCTTGCATTTTCTTTTTCCCACTGATTCTTTTTACCTGAAGAAGCACACCGCTTCTTCATCTCTGAGCACAATGAGCAGCTACCTGATAACCTAATGCTTAAAACCTTAGCCATGCTTCTCAGATTTTCACAAGCTGAGGTCTAAAGGTAAGCTCCCCAACACAGCCACACACACAGAGAAATCCCTTTTTTAGCATCATTAATAATCATAATAGGAATATAAGAATATAAGCTATCAAGATAATATATTCTTTTACATGCACATACACTGTGTATTTCAAAGGAACTAAAAGGATGCACAGCAACCTTGGTGGCCTGGTTTCTAAGAGTTGTGATTTTTAATGTCTATATGCATCTTCATGGACATAGGTTTGTGAGGTTATTTTTTCTGAAATTTTTGATCATTCTATTTTCTCTGGATGTTGTTCTAACATCACAAAAAGAGGAATTTTACAGAAAGAATTGTCAGTGATAATAGACAAATAATTCTGTTTTCCTGTAAGTTTTTCAGGCAAGAAAGACTGAAAAGCAAAAAAGAAACCAGCTGAAGTCTTTGATATCCAACTATTGGAAATAGTTTGTTGTTTTTTTTTTATCCTCCCCTTTCAGTTAATTTTAGTTGGGTGAGAGATATTCTATGGAGAATCATTTGCAAAGCTGACTAAATTCATTGCTGTGAGCAATGTTACAGTATGTCAGGGAATAAAAGCATTTGCCATCATGATGATGTTGGAGAGTGACTGATTTGGTTGCACTAGATTTTGCCTGATGAAAGTTAACTGTTTGAAGAAAAAATAAACACTCTCACAGAACATTGAAAAAATGTTGACTTTCTCACCACAAAAATATTTAGGGATAAATGTTTATTTTACAAAGCAAAACTATTTTTTTGTTGAATGAATGTAAATTTGTACCAGAACATTATTACTAGTGGTATTGAACTGTTGTAGTCTGATAAAGAAATGAGTTACAGTCTGATCAGCAAAATTACTCTAGTTTGGGGGGGTTATGTATGTATGTTTGTTTGTTTGTTTTTAACTTAATAACTGAAACTGTGAAATGTTTTAATCAGAAAATGCTTGTTTCAAGAAAGAATGGAATCTTCCTACTTAACGTCAGTGAGTTTTGAATCAGGACAAAATACAGCAACATCAAATTTTGAACTGTATGTTTTTTTTTTTTAATCCATTCTTTTCTTACAGAGGTATCAACAGCAGTGTTATTACATTGCTGTCAGCAATAGAGAAGGTAGAAGACTTTTTGTTTTATGAACGTGTTCATATAAGTTTGATTCTAAGCAGATATTGAATATAATATATATAAACCTAAGACTACATTATATATTTCAGGGTTAAATCTTTACCCAAGCACAAGTTGCATTAGGTAGAACTAATGGAAAAGGTTATTAAACACTTTTGTGATGTGCTGATCAGATAGTGTTCTTGGACTCAGAATAAAGAACTTCAGTAGTAGTATCAACACTACCCACCTTTACTGCATTTCAGGAACACAAGAAGAAAGCATTAGGTGAACCCTAACCTTTGTCTCACAACTACAATAGGAATCACTGAGCCTATTACCTTAAGAAAAAAGCCTACATCTGTGCTGGCCACCTGCAGCACTGTCTTCAACTACCATACATTGTTGTTCCATGCACCTGCCACCGTCAAGGCCATCTGTGACCACAGCACCACGTGGGATCCACACCGATTGCTGGGTTAGAAAAATGAAGTTCATAAATTATAAAGGTCTTGAAGATTAAAATCTTGAAATGGCAATCTTCTACTTATTAATGGCTGGGGAACAAGACATTTCTGCCTTATACATAGATGCATGAAGAGATGTTATGAGGAATATGGTAGTCTGTCATATGGGGATATAAGGCCGCTTCTGCTCACTGCAGTTTGATTACAAGCAGTAAAAGGTGGCATATTGTGTCTGAACCTTTGCATGCATTTTTAAACATGTTTTGCAAAATATTTTACCATTTGAAACTGCTAGCTTAGCTTGGTATGGCTGATGGCTATCTTGTCACATTACATTACTCCCAAATCAAAGGCAGAGAGCTCATGAAGATGTAGAAAAGTAGATGCAGTTCAGTTAAAATACAAAACAATTCCTGCTGTCTCTCATTATATAGTATTTTAATGATTATCAGGCAAATACGTAAAGATAAACATGAAAATATACTACTTGTTTATTCCTTTTTGCTTTGATAATATAGTTCTGGTGAGGTATGGATAAAGTAAGGCATAGCAGCATTTAAAATATAATCATTTATCCCAGCAAGAAAATCCATGTCAGCTCAGATAAATGCCTAAGCTTGTCTGTGGTAAAGGGAAAGAAGCCCAAATCCTAGGCAACAGAAAACGTTATATATGCATGTTCATCTGAGTGCCTCTTTTCTCTCTGTACTTTGTGTCTGGCTTAGAGAGAAACTTAGATGTTTCCATCTGTTATGGATGGAAACAGTATATTTTAATGTAAAATACTTAAAATATATTTAAATCAGAATCCCATCCTTCCATCCCTCAACACATAGGTGAGATTTAGAATTTTGTAAACATGCATTCCCTTGCTCCTATGACTTTTACATTCCTGACTGTGTGTTGGCTGAACAATAAGAATGAGTGAGAGTGCAGCCCAGTTATCTGGGGTAGGATTTAACCCCAAATGCAGCCAGCTGATTAAAGCTATTTTGAAGAAAGAGATGGAAGGCGTGTCAGTGAGGCTTCCCTCAAAGAGCTCTCATAAGAAGTCGCAACGAGTCTCCCTCATTTTGATTGGGAGCAGCTTTTGAGTCTGTGGTGCTTAATTCCCATCTGAGCTATGTTATAGCTACATACCTAGCTCTCGTCATGGGTCCTGTTGATCCTGGTTCCAGTCCATGGCCATGACTTCTTGCATGAACCTTGGCACTGCCCTGTCACCACAGTCGTGCTAAGAAGTCACTGGACTCTGAACTGGCCCTGGTGAACACCCCCAGCCCAGCCCAGTCCAGCCCTGCTCCCTTGCTGGATGCTGTGGGATAGGGCCCTGGACAGTGAGTGTCGTGGCTGCCGTTGTGTACTGCCATTGACGGCAACAGGCCCTCACAGTGCCCTGACATAGATATCCCCAGGTGTGCCTACATGAGATGGTAGTCTATGCTCCCAGCCAAGGGAATTCAGAGAGCTTTTCAGTTCAGATGTTTCAGGGTTTTTTTGGTCCTTTGACTCACTCTGCTAACTTCTCCAACTACTCCACATTGACTTTAATATGGACTTAGACACCATCTTACCTGTAGATACCCACACATATATGTCTTTATTGCTGAGCTGAATCCCAGTACTCTATCGTAGACAACTGAAAGTAAGTGTCTGAATCTGGAATTGATTTAACTTCTGAAGGCAGTGGCAGGGGACAGGATTTAAAGCTTCTTTCTGAGGAAGACATAGGGTCAAGGAGTTTCCTGATTTTTTTTGGCAAATTCTCCACGTGAACCTTATAACCACAGTATTGCTCAAACACTAAGGAATACCCACCATGCTTTTAGAGTGCTAACTTGCAGTTTTCAAATGAGCTCAATATAGTTGCTCCTAAGTAGACATCTAGGGTCACTTATGATCTCCAGGGCAGTGTCCACATTTGTCTGGTGACAGTTCAATACAAATGTCTAGGGTAACCTCTAACATCCCAAATGGCAACAGGTGTTTATGTGTGGGAAACTGTTCCTCTGTAAACAGGTAACATGCCATCCTCAGCAGATGGCCCCTCTGAAGAACCAAGAGGATAATTATCACTCTGTAGGTCACTGAGTTCCCATATTTCCTCAAGTCCCAATTATTTACAGTTTCCATCATTCAAAAATACTGGGAGAATATATTTTCTTGCTAGAGTGCTAGAGTCCAAGTGATGGAAAAAATGTGCTTTGTAGCCTAAGAGAAAAATGATTTCTAACATTAAATTTCAGGTATAATAATTAACTCCCTACTTTGTCCGAGTGAGGTGAACCTCCCCTGTAGAAAACTGAAATACTGTAAGCTGAAGTCAAAAATGTGCTACAGAGCTGCTAACAGAACATCTAATAGTCCTTACTACAATTTTCAAACTATAAAGGAATTTCCAACCATAAAAATATTAAAAAATTCATATGTCTAAGCTGATATCATTAAAGTGTGATTCACTGTGTATTTAGGTCATTTCTACTTACACTGAAATAGCTTATTCGTTGCATGATCCTGCTTTAGCTGCTACCACAGCTACAACAATGGCCTTCAGTCTTTCCTGTCCTATAGTCATTCATACTGTCTGTTTGGAGTATTTTCTTGTAACTTGATTGATCTCTGTGTATAAGGACATTTGGATGATTTTTTTCAGTGGCTTTTAAATAGTAATCAATTTTTAAATGACTTTTCATGAGAGTAAAAGAGGAGCTTAAGGAATGTGTGTCAGTAAGCTCTTAAGCAAAGAGGGTCTACTTTGGATTACAGTTCTACCTCTTTGGTTACTTCAGAATGTCTGGTTTCCTTCAAAGAAAACAATACAAAGCAAACGAAGCACAGGACTGCAATGTCAATTTATTCCAATCAATAAAGTTTTGAGATATTTACTGTGATAAGGGGAAAAAGAAGTCAACGCTGATTTTTAGCAAGAAGACTATAAAATGAATCATTGCACATTTCCAGATCTGCCTGCTTTGCAATGGATTTAGCTTTGGGGATGCCTGAAGGTCTCTTACCTTTCACAGAATGTACTTCTTCGACGGTTCTACATGGAAGTGAAATGGATTTACTGAAGTGGAAAAAAGGGCATGAAATTGTGTCAAACCAGCTTTGCTTAAAATGTATAAATGCCAAAGTTTTGACACACTTGCTTTCATTTGAAGGATGGGGTATCCATAACTTAAGACATAAGAATAAACTTTTAGATAGTTTAATCAAATGTGTTATAGAGTTTAATCTAATATATAAAGTATCTCCTAAACAGTTCAGATACATCTTCTAAAAATAATTGTAACTAAATAATTCATTAAACTCAACCTAATTAATTCATATGGAGGTTTAGCAATAAGAAATATTTAGAATACTGAAACGGGCTTTTATTTTGTATATGTGTGTGTGTGTGTATATATATATATATACAGACCCAAAAATATGTATGTAAAGTTGCGTGGACTGTAAACTATGTGGATTAAGTGCCAACTGCAATCTAATAAAGGCAGCAGAAATCTCAGCAGAGGTTAATTTATTGTCTTCACAGGTTTTCTAGTCAGTGATAACCTCATCACGCTGAGGGTAGATTTCCACTGGAATCAGAAATAGGCAGTGTAATGCTAGCACTGCCAGCCTAGGTTAGTTTACTCTGTATTTACTATTGTAGCATTTATTCTCTAACATTTTCTTTTTCTGTTCTGTTTTCTACTTTTGAAGTACAATTGTTCAGAATTTTTTAAAAGCTTCTTGGGTGACTGTTCCAAAATTTTACGGGACTATTGAAGTCAATGAAAGTAGATTGACACTTTTTCAAAGATTATTTTTGTTAGTATCAATGCTAGGCTTTTATTCCCCAAGGTGGGTTAGCCTTGGCCAGCAGCCAAACACCCACCCAGCTGCTCACTCACTCCCCCTCCTTAGAGGGAGAAGTGGAGAAAATAAGATGAGAAAACTCAAGGGCTGAGATAAAGTAGGGAGATTGCTTATAAATTACTTGCGAGTAAAACAGACTTAGCTTGGGGAAAATGATTTTATTACTGACTAAAATAGATTGGGGTAGTGAGAAACAAAGACAAACATTAAACCAAGAACTTTCCTCACCTCTTTCCCAGTCTTAACTTCACTCCTTTATTCCAGATACCTCTGTCCCCCCCTAGAGGTGCAGGGCGGGACTGGAGGCATTACGGTCAGCACACAACAGTTTCTCTCTTCTGCTTCTTCCCTCACGTTTTCCCCTGCTCTGGCATGGGTTTTCCATGGGCCACAGTTCCTTCAGGAATATCCACCTGCTCTACTGTAGTGTCCTCCATGGGCTGCAGTACAGATGTCTGCTTTACCATGGTCCTCCATGGGCTGCAGTGCACAACATGCTCCATTTTGGTCTTTTCCCTGGGCTGCAGGGAATATCTTCTCCAGTGCCTGGAGTACCTCCTCCTCCTGCGACTTTGGTGTCCCCTCTGTTGTTTCTTACTCTTTTTGTTCTTTCTTCCTCTACCTATCCAGCATTGTTTAAATGCATTTTCCCAGAGGTGTCACCAGCTTGGCTGAGGGGCTCAGCTGTGCCCTGTGGTGGGTCCCTTGGAGCTTTCTGGAAGTGTCTGTGTCCAACAAGGGGCAGTCCTGGCCTCTCCTCACACCCTGTAGGCCCCCACTGCCAACACTTGAGCCCACAAACCAAATATGTTTCCCTAAGTTAAGGTAGTCTGATGAACATTAGTGAATTTCTAAAAGTTTTTAGCTTTCCAGTTCATGTAAAATATAAATTTATTGGACATTGTCAAGGAAGATCTAAACCATTTTTTTTTTTGATGAAAATAAATGAAAAATACTGCTAGTGTGTCTAACCACCTAGGCATAATTTGCCACCATTCTGCACTTTGCATTTCACCTGCCTCTGCAGGAGCCTCTCAGCTCAGGAGCAGGACACAGAAGCTTATCTATGTGGTTTCCCCAGTGCCCTTGTTACTGCTCTTATGAACGGCTTATATGGAAGAGCTAATGTCCTTTGGACTTGATATGAAGCAATATGATATGTAACAAAACTAATTCTGAAAAACTCTTTTATCCGGACAAACTGCTGAAATGTTCCAGAATCTATTACAAACCAGCCACTATGATACAACGATACCTTTACAAAATTTTCAGACAATTGAAAAGTGAATGGAAATGAGACTTTAAAAGAAATGCTTGTTGAATGTTTTAAAATACTTAGATCATAACATAGGTGGTAGAAGCACAGCTAATTAACATAATTATAAATGGAAATAACAGAGGATGTGAGCCACAAATTGATTGTGTGGATCATGCTTATTGGCTACTTGCAAATCAATATTTCCTTAGAAAGGGCACTTGCAGAAGCAACAGTTCTGGGGTAACGTGGGGAGGCTTCATGAAGCTCCAGGGATTTTTGTGCTGCAGAAGAGGTCTGATAATGATTTATGCAGTGTTGCTATGTGGGGATTCAGATAACATTTTTAAGCACTTTTGCTGCTTGGATACCTATCTATTTCTGACATTTACTTTACTTTAACAAAGAGATTGACACATGGGTTTCCTAGTATACTGCAGTTGAGATCACATTGTTGTCTTGCGTTCCATTTTGTGTCCCATCTTTAACTTTCTTAAGTCAGGCAGAATTCAGCCTTTAGCAACCAGGAACAAATCTGATGCAATAGTAATCACTGAAGATCAAAATCTGAAGTCCAGATTGAGAGCAAATAGTCCTCTCTGCGTTTAGTTGCAGTGTAAAGATCCTGCTTATATATTCATTTATATTCATATATGTATTTAGGTATCATATACATCAACCTTTACTACTATGAAACCCTCCAAACTGGCCATATTACCTACTTTGTTTTAGCTTTTGCTTAACTTAGCACAATTGCACAGTGTAACACATAATACAAGATAAATTTCCTTAACCAAAAACACTGATAGGAATAACAAATAGCTGTTCTGTGTAGAACTAATTATCCTTGACCACAGAATAAAATGCAGCACAGATCATCTTTTTTTCTTTTCTTTTTTTCTTCTTTTGACAAATTGTCATTTTCTGATCAGGAAAATATTTCTTTAGTAAAATGTCTAAACAGTTCTGCTGATATTCAGTGTGTATTCTAAAAGCAATGTTGTTGTAGGAGTAACTGTTGACCTTGTTATGCTGTACAGACCATGCAGCATAGTCTACAATATAATTCTTAAGCTTGTATTTCCACTGAAAATTCAACAAACTCTGAACTGGTCAAGTTGCCATAAATTCCTATATTTTATCTTAGACAGTGAGTGCATCAAAGGTGTGAAAATGAGACATCCTCCTGATTAGCCTGGAGACATCTGGAGAGTAGAGAGAACATGAAAAGTAATAAATAATTAAGTCTGCAATTCTGTTCCTATTTCTCTGGTACGTATTTCATGGAAGAGTCTTTACTACTGTTTTCCTATAATCTACTCTGACTTACACACTACAATATTATCTCTTGGGCCCATATGTTATCCTTTTTCAAACTCCATCCCCCAGCCTGTGACCAGCTAAAAACCTCCATATTGAAAACCACCTGGGTTCCCAACTCCCTTTTGTTTATATGCATGTAGGTATTGACTAAAACTATATTCATTTTTCATGTTATTCTAAACTATCAGGGGCCTTATTAACTGTGACTTCAGGAGCTAGAAAAACAGGAAAGAAGCCAGCAACTGAAAGCTGGTGCATTTGCTTGTATCACTGCTTCGCTAGCGGTTCCGGCTTCTCCTTCTGTTTCCTTGGAAACAGATACTGGGCAAGTGAAAACAAGGTAAGGGTTTAAAATATTGACTTTAAAAACTGCTGCTTATTCTGTTTTTGCTGGATCCTGTCCTAAGGAACATGAATGGAAATACTTAGCAAACTACCTTACTTACACCTATCATTACTACAGCATGGGTACCGGAGAGATCTTTAGTGCCTCCTTTTGCCTTGTTTGCTTATATCTTTCCACAATACAACTGTATGATTTAAAAGAGAGAAAGATAAGCGGATGGAAAACAGCCAAAGCCAACAGCAGAGAGCAAGACCTCTCTGTCACATTTAGCTGCTGTATAAGGAATGCAGTTGCCATTGTAGAAGGATTGTCCACAGGCCCTTGGAAGTGTTAATTTCTGGCACACTAAATTGAACAGAATTTCAATTGTACCTTTACCAGAAATGGCATAACAATGGAAAAAAAGAAAAAAAACTGTTTTTTTCTAATACAAGAAGTGAGATCCTTAAAATATGCTTTTTAAAAAATTAGATGCATTTCTTTCACCTGAGACTGATGTGATCGGGCAATGATCCATGCTTTAGTATTTCAATTCTGTTATCAAAATCTGTATGCTTATCTGAAATGTATCTGAACCTTAATTCAACAGCTCTAGCTGAAGAGCTTGCAAGAACAAAATGTTTTAGCCTTTTCTGGATTTGATCCCTGTCAGAAATACTGGGACAGGATTATTTTTGACAGTAGGTTTAGTCTTGGCCAGAACTAAAAACGTATCCTGTAAGAAAGGGGGGAAAATCTAATTTAAATATTATTAACATTTTAAAGATGTTTCTACAAAACATGAACAAGTTGAAGGCTAATGCTTGGGGAAAATTACTTTTCTTTTGGTAGCATAGACTTGTACATACTAATTATAAGTTAAGAGATACCCATCTTATTGACCTCTCATTTAAGTATGATTTTGTTAGAAGGATGTAAAAGAGAATCACCTGGTGTTCTGTAGCAAAGACAGTTGAAATCTCGAGGGCAATACTTGGCAGTGCAGGACAGCCTTTTTCATTTAAGCTGTCTTAGTGGCAAGTGCAAACTCTGATAAGTACTGTTGTTTACACACAGTATAAGTTGCTGCTACATAAGTGTTGTGATGACCACACAACCCAAAACAAAATCCATTGTGTATTCAAGACTTTTAAGCTACCAGACAGCCAGTTTCTTAATTGTAAATTTCCATTCTGTAATGTCTGCTTTTCCTTTCTATTTTCTTGGTCCCTGGCCAAATACGTGGTTTAGTTTTATATAAAACTGGAGTACCAGTGAAAGAAACAACAAAAGGTTGAGTTAAAAGATGTGAATGCAGAAATATGAATGACATACATTTTGTACAGCATGTTTACATTCCAGAGAGAATTGCTCAGGCTGTCAATAACAGGAAAAAAGGAGAACTCTTTTGCCCTGACTTCTGTGCCTATGCTTAAGTTCTTGCTAGACGACTCTTACCATGCTGGATCCATTTGGATATATTTTAAGATATATTTGTCTGTATTTTTTTTTCAAGTTGTTTTGTTTTTTGTTTTATCTTTCTTTACCATGACTCCACAGTGCTAAAAATCACTAGATGCTTAGTAAGTCAGCTCAATGTATCCATTTCAATGTTCCTTAGGAAATGAGGCAGGACTTTAGTGCTTTAGAGGGGCTGCTGGTCAAAACAGGCAACACAGTTGAAGATCTTACATAAAAAAAGAAGGATAGTGTAAGAGGTATATGAGACTGAAACAAAAATGCATTCATGACATGCAAGTCAAAAAGCTTATCTGGCTGTCCTTAGAGCCTTTCCTATCTCACTGTTACACCCAACACTAGTGCTCAAGCAAATTCAGCCCCCAGGTAAGTGGGGTTGAACATCATTCTTTGAAGAAAGCGTACGGTTAGCAAAGTACGCTACTTTCTTCAGCTTTGTGTGTGTGTGTGCGCCTGTGTTATTTTGGTTTTTTCACATGCAATACAGTAAAGTACAATCAGCATGTTTTGTTTCTTTTATCTTTATCTTTTCCCCCTTCCTCTAATTGTTTGAGTATCTATGTTAAAAAGAAATAGGTGAGCTTGAGTTTTCTAGTCCTAAACTGGTCATTTGATCATTAATATTATTAATTATTATTATTAATATGATTAATATTATTTATCTCAATAAAGAAAAAAAAAAGAAAGAAAAAAAAAGGAACTCACATACAAGGAAATGCTGTCAGAAAATTTTAGAAATACTTACGCCAGTAGCATTATGAGTAAACATTCCAAAAACTCCTTTAGGGAGCAAAACCTCAAAGTGCCTAGAGCTCTTCTGACAAAGGTTAGATGAAGAGATTACCCCCTATACTCTCACTGTCTTCTGTTTCAGAAATAATGCTGCATTCTTAAGGAAAGCTTTTCTGTACTTCACATTTTAACCTCTATATTCAGAAGGAACATGAAAATCATGTTCTAGGCTGACTGCAAAGTTCTGGAGGTTAACTTTACCTTGTGCACAGTTTCATTTGTCTTCATGAATCCATGTACTCATTTACAGTGTTCAGCTTCTCTGTTCCTCTCCTGAAAGAACGCTTCTATATTCTTTATTTAACCAAACTATGTAACCAAAAAGTTAAATGGCCTGGAATCACCTCCCCTGTTCTTCTTGGTTGACTCTTGGTGGTTAAATATACCGCTTCACAGCATTTTGATCCACAGATCCAGCTAAACATATTTTCAGTACTACTAAAATAGAACTTGCTTCAGGAAAGCAGGATTTGGGTTTGATATCCTTGGTATTTTTCTGCAAAAGCAGGCCACTGAGCTAGAAAACATATTCGTATAACAACAAAAAAGCATGTTTTGAATTTCATACTGGAGTCTAATAACACCTAAGACCATAAAAGCTTCAAATGGGAAACAACAGCATGCAGAACTAATGGAGAGAGCTGCAATAGCGAAATAGAAGGGCAATGATATAATTCACCTCAAATGAGTGAATTTATAGCATGAAACAAAAATCTTCCATTTCTATTATTCTCATGGATGTAAAAGCATTAATCAAGTGTTTGATAGCTTCGGGCACAACCACTGTGTTAATGTTCTGCCTAAGACCTAAAACCGCTGTTGATACCACACAAGCTGCAGATCTAGGCATGTTTATCTGAACTGGAATTAACTTCAAAAGTAAAGGATGATTGATTAAATAGCACTGAGGCATAATACTTTAAAGTACACCTGTCATATTCAACGCAAATTCTGGAAACAACAAATAGATACTTGTCAAAACTTGTCATTTGTATGCTGTTGCATGATGATAAAATGCGCGGTGTTTTAGGTGTCTCTTGTCAACAGGATGTAATTAACTGTGGATACATTTAGGTAGTGTTTTTGCTGAGAAGATCAACAGCTCAGATTCTCTCTGCAGGGAGTGTATTTGTTTAGAAAGTTTCTTAGCTTTTCTGAAACTCTGTCATCTGGTTCTCTCCAGGGGTTTCAAAGCAATCATCCCCCTACTCCAAGAAACTAGTAACAAAACCAAAACATAACATACCAAAAATTAACACCTGCGGAAAGTCACTGAAACATATTTGGGGTTTTCAGCTTGGAAAAAAATGTGCTGTTAAAAGCAGTTTAATCCCAGGCTTTCTTTACGGATTACCACTCTCTAGTTTATGCTGCAGTATTATGAATAATCTTCTGCAAGAATATAGGATGCTTAGGTGAAATCTAACCAATCTGGAGTAAGACCTGGATTTTTTTCAGTCTATACTGATAATATGCCTAATGAATAATAAAATACTCATATGCCTCCTTACAGTGTATTTAATGACTATTAAGAAATCTGTAAAATAAAAGTGAAACCTAGATATGAGGCTTAGCAGGTTTTTAATGATAAAACAAAGATTAGTGAGTATAACACTGCTTCAGACACTGCATCTCAGTCTGTTTTTTAAGGTCTCTTGTTATTCTGGAACTCAAGGGGACACATTTTATGAAGTGCTTGGTACTTAACACATCCCACTGTTCTCAACAGCCCAAAAGTTGGCCTCAAAGTGAAATTAGTGTGTTGTAGCTGCACTGTTTTAGTCATATAGAGTACTCTCTTTCTATTGAGGTTTTCCCTCAGTGAATGGCAAGTTCCCTTGGGAGAAGTGTAAAGGACTTCAGTATTTAGAAAGGCTAACTTAAAATACATAAGGTTTGGTTCCCTATGCGCCCATGATAGTTCTGGAGCAAAATAGGTTTCTGTAGAGAGTAATTTAGAACATTCATTTAACGTAGTCTGAACAGCCCCCTCCAAATCTTATAGCGCTGCATTATCTCTAAAGCAGAACTTTTTAAAGCTAAATGCAGCCATGTTGATTAGATCCCTAACTTCCCTCAATCATTTTGCTTATGAACTTGAGAAAAAAAAAAAACCAAAGAAAACACCCTCTATTTTAGATAATGAATGTTATTTTTTACGTTCTTAATTAATGAACAAAACATTTGTGAAATCCAGTTAGATCCCATATTCTCCACTGTCTTGTTTGTAAAAAGCATATGAACATATTTTATGAAATTATTCTGCACATTAATTTCTTTAAAACACTGCCTGCCAAATATTTGTACTTTTTTCCTATTGTTATTGTTATATAGCATTAGAATTCAAAACACTCTTTTTCAATACTTAAAAAAGAATTACCTTAGCTACTTTCCTAAGAGACTCCGTAAGTGTTACAATTCTTCCTCAGCATCTTCTCATTTAGAATCTTCAAAAGAATAGCCTTTCATTTAACCATACCAGCTGAAGGCATATACAATAGACTTTTGGAGAACTATTTCTGATTCTTGTAAGATTACAATAGCTTCCCAGCAGAAATGTTATTTATTAATAGAGAATGTAGTCAACTGCAATTTGCAAGTCACTATCAGTCACAGCAACTTGCTCTGAAGCTACAGAGAATAGCTACATTTGCCTCTAGTTTTATATTTTCTTTGTACTTTATATGAATGCTAAGGAGCTAACAATGAGTTTGATCAGTTGCCAGCATTTTGCTATTGTTACTTACTTTTTCTGAAGGAGTTGCATTTTTATCTTACAACTATCTTAAGGCCATATAATAACACTTCTTTTTTCTTAAAGTGCTATATTCATACCAAGAAACAGAAAAAATCAATACTTCTTTTCAGTACTTTTGCAGTTTCGATGAAAATTGTTAAAATTATTTCTTTGCCTTTATATGTATTTATTTCTTTGCTTTCTTAATTCAGCATGACACTGATAAAAAAATGGCAGAACTAAATTATGGCATCTTTCCATCAGCATCTCATGCATCAGTGTTTAATAACTCAAAGTTCTTACTTCTTCCAGCACATCATACTAACCTGCCTATTTTGTCCCTAAAACAAGAAACAAAAGGGAATTGCAGGATGTTGATATTTAGCAAGAGAAGGTCAAACTAGATGGCCTCAATAAGTCAGTGTTGCTCACAGTGTATTTTTGCAAGGCCATGAATTTTGGTCTGAAAAGTATTCCTTTGATCATCATACTTAAAACACCAACCACCTGTGTGTGATCTTGGGTTGCTATTTTAATACTTTGAAAGACTGCTTTTGTGGACTGACTTGATTTTCCTGGTTAAGTCTATTATTATAAAAATATGAATGCTGCTTGTTTTTGTTGTGTCAGAACAAAAGAATGCCTCATCAAAGCAATACATTATTACAGCAGAAATTTATAGGCAAACTGATGTTACTTAAAGAAATTGTGTACTTCCTAAATGTAGTTTGGTAGCATTTATCTTATTCCATATCGGATTTGTTTGCACAGTCTATGTACATATATACATAATCCATTTCATATATCAGTATGCATATTGACAGAACCCGTGCCTCTTTTTCTGTGGATCCCAGTCTGGAACATTTATTAAAAATAGGTTTAGCTACAGTGCTAATGAGGTATGGATGACAAAATGTGAAAGGAAGAAATTATGGCATTTTCTTCTTTGTGGCTGAGAGAATACTCTTTAGTGAGTGCTCCTGATAAAAAGGAGAATCTTGAGGTGCCCTAGCTTCCCAGCAATCCAGAAGTCTCGCTTTCAGTATGTTTACTCTCTGCAGTGCTTGTGCATGCAGCTTTTAATTTAAAAAAATAAAAGTAAAAAAAATAAACTCTAGTAGTGACAGATAGAGTTTCAGAATTGGTCATCTTTTCCTGAAGATATAAAAAATGAACTGAAATATCTAATATTCTTAAGCATTTTCTAGAGATGTACACAGTCTTATAGCTTCTCTATTTAATACAATAAACTACGCTATCATTGATACTTTATAAGACAACAGAAAAATTACTTTGCAAATGTAATTGCACTGTAGTTACAAATTATTTAATGGATGCTCTCACAACATTTTGTGGACCACTCCTTCGAGTCCAAGAACTAATTTCCTTTCAAATATCTTTATCTCCAGAAATCAATGTCAACATTACGCAGTAACAATGTAAAAAACATTTATTAAACTTCCTTAATAGAACTAAACAGGTGGAGACATGACAGAATTTTGTCATAATTTAATTTTTGCTAACATATTTGTTGAGAAAATGTTAATAACTGTCGGTTGCTTTGTTTGTTGGGGTTTTTTTGTGAAGTACTCATTCTCTACTTTTATGTTGAAATAAGCTTAAAGCTGTTACGAGAACATAGAGAAGAAGAAATGAAAATAACATTCTCTTTTCAAACGTGATAGACAGGAACAGATATTGTAAGCTGTGTACTATACTGCAGCTCAGATGTGATCCCTGCTTTTTAAATTTTCCATCAGTAATGTTTTGTGACATTTTTCGAAGAGAAATAGTCCTGCCACAACCATGCTCACTTCCTGTCAAGCACCTGCAGATCACAAATGAACAGAAAAGACAGCAATCCACCCGGAGGAGTTTTTCACCTTGAAATAGACTTTCTTTAGTGTCATATTACTGAAAGATGACAATTTCCTGTGTTTGCTGGAAAGTCACTGATTGTAGAAAAAAATCAGACTTAGGCCCATGAACAAAGCTAACTGACACTATTTGGGTTGTATAGGATATTTTATTTTATTTTGTTCAGAAATTGGGTCATTTTGCTAACTGGAAAGAGGGCACTAGTTGTTCTAACATGGCCACTTCTTGTTCTAGGCACGACTGACAGAAAAGCTATTGCTATAGCTGCACCCTTGGGTTGCAGATTAGCATTTTCTTAGATTTTATAGTAGGGCTACTGATGCAATTTTACTTGAATTCATTGCAGGTGGAGTCAGTCAGGGTAGCTACTATGTAAATTATTTAACCTAGCCCATTTCTTTTTGACTGAAATGGATTAGAGGATGACTGCATATACACCTCATATAATATTTGAGGACATGGAAAATCACATTTTTACTTAGAAAAGCTAGAACCAGAAGACAATTTGAGTACACACAGGCTCAGGCTGTGACAAAAACTAACAAGGTTGTGTGTTCTTCATCTCCATAGTCACCCCTTCTTTTGTGGGAAGGAGGCTGAACACGAAAGAGAAAGGAGAGGAAGAGCTCTAAAGCTATGAAAAAAAAATATGCATGGATATGTAAAAATGAATGAACATTGTATATTCATTTAATTTTTCAATGCATGTGTAACAGTTTGGAAAATATTCATGTGTTCCTGCTTACTAAAATAACCACTTTCAGGTTTAGTATGATCTACATGTGTGTCACGTGGAAATTGAGTGCTCAGCTGCCTCGCCCCAGGGGTTAGAAAACCTGCTCTAGATTTAAAAAAACAAAACAAAACAACACCAAACACACTAAACAGTGCTGAACGATGATTTTGTAGTTACGACTAAGGAATACATCAATGTATGCATTCTGCAGAATGAGATCTTTCTACAGAAGAGAGCAGGGCTATTCATACAATTGCTCCTGAACTCATTTCAGTCCAAATCAGCCAGACTAGCTAAATTATTTAAGCTGGACCATTTCATTTTTGTCCATTAGCTCATTCATATTACAGCATCTGATTAAAAAAGAAAAAAAAAAAAAAAAAGCTATGTCTCATTTGACAGTTGTACTAGTGCTTGCTTCCACCACAAGTCTTGCTTCCATAGTGTTCTTCATATTATAGCTGTGTATGATAATACAGTTCTAACTCTTTTGTGTATCTATGCATCCTAGAGCAGGAAATACTGCAAGCTCTAAGCTTTAGTAAATTGCTGAAAGTAGTTTTAGTGAAAGAATCCAGCTGGATAGAAGGGCCAACAAGGAGAAGTGCCATGCTGAACCTTGTTCTCACCAACAAGGAGGGGCTGGTGGGAAATGTGAAGCTCAAGGGCAGCCCTGGCTGCAGTGACCATGAGATGGTGGAGTTTGCGATCCTTAGGGTGGCAAGGAGGGCGCACAGTAAGTTTGCTGCCTTGGACTTCATGTCAGCAGACTTTGGCCTCTTCAGGGATCCGCTTGGTAGGGTACCATGGGATAAAGGCCTGGAGGGAAGAGGGGCCCAAGAAACCTGGCTAATATTCAAGGACCAACTCCACCAAGTTCAGAAGCAATGCATCCCAACAAAGAGGAAGTCAGGCAAAAACAACAGGAGAAGGCTGAGGTACTCAATGACTTTTTTGCCTCGGTCTTCACCGGCAAGGGCTCTAGCCACAGCACCTGAGTCGTAAAAGGCAAAGGCAGGGACTGGGGGAATGAGGAGCTGCCCACTGGAGGAGAAGACCAGGTTTGAGACCATCTAAGGAACCTGAAGGTGCACAGGTCCATGGGACCTGATGAGATTCATCTGCAGGTCCCGAGGGAACTGATGGATGAAGTTGCCAAGCCACTATCCATCATATTTGAGAACTTGTGGCAGTTCGGTAAAGTTCCTGCTGACTGGAAAAGAAGAAACATAACCCCCATTTTTAAAAAGGGAAAAAAGGAAGACCTGGGGAACTACAGGCCAGTCAGTTTCACCTCTGTGCCTGGCAAGATCATGGAGCAGATCCTCCTGGAAACTGCTAAGGCACATGGAAAATAAGGAGGTGATCGGAGACAGCCAACATGGCTTCACTAAAGGCAAATCGTGTCTGACAAATTTCGTGGCCTTCTACAATGGTGTTTCACTGTTGCTGGATAAATGAAGAGCAACTGACATCATCTACCTGGACTTGTGCAAAGTATTTGACACTGTCCCGCACAACATCCTTGTCTCTGAATTGGAGAGACATGGATTTGATGGATGGACCACATGATGGATAAGGAATTGGCTGGATGGTCACACTCAAAGAGTTGCAGTCAACAGGTCAATGTCAAAGCGGGGTGCAGTGACGAGTGGTATTCCTCAGGGGTTGGTACTGGGACTGGTGCTGTTTAACATCTCTGTTGGTAACATGGATAGTGGGACTGAGTGCAGCCTCAGCAAGTTTGCTGACAACACCAAGCTGTGTGGCACAGTCTACATGCTGGAGGGAAGGGATGCCATCCAGAGGGAAGTGAACAGGCTTGAGAGGTGGGGCCTCTGCAAACCTTGTGAAGTACTAAGAGGCCAAGAGCAAGGTCCTGCATGTGGGTTGGGGCAATCCCAAACACAAATACAGGCTGAGCGGAGAATGGATTGAGAACAGCCCTGAGGAGAAGGACTTGGGGGTGTTGGTTGATGAGAAGCTCAAAATGATCTGGTAATGTGTGCTCACAGGCCAGAAAGCCAACCGCATCCTGGGCTGCATCAAAAGAAGCATGGCCAGCAGGTTGAGGGAGGTCGTTCTGCCCCTCTACTCTGCTCTTGTGAGACCCCACCTGGAGTACTGCATCCAGCTCTGAGGCCCCCAACATAAGAACGACATGGACCTGTTAGAGCGAGTCCAGAGGAGAGCCGCAAAGATGACGAGAAGGCTGGAGCATCTCTCCTATGAAGAAAGGCTGAGAGAGCTGGGGTTGTTCAGCCTGGAGAAGAGAAGGTTCCGGGAAGAACTTATAGCAGCCTTTCAGTAGTTAAAAGCGGGCCTACAGGAAAGATGGGGAGGGATTCTTTGTCAGGGAGTGTAGCGATAGGATGAGGGGCAGTGGTTTTAAACTGAAAGAGGGTAGGTTTAAATTAGATATTAGGAAGAAATTCTTTACTGTGAGGCTGGTGGGACACTGGGACAGGCTGCTCAGAGAAGCTGTGGATGCCCCATCCTTGGAAGTGTTCAAGGCCAGGTTGTATGGGGCTTTGAGCAACCTGGTCTAGTGGAAGGTGTCCCTGCCCATGGCAGGGGGTTTGGAACTAGATGACCTTTACGGTCCATTCCAACTCTAACTGTTCTATGATTCTATGATTCTATGATTCTGTGATTCTATGATAGTCTGCTATTGTAGCTATTGTTAGATTCTTTCTAGCAACGGAGTGCACATTATTGCGTGTAGTTTGTTTTTTGTTTTGTTTTGTTTTGTTTTGGTCATTTGGTTTTTTAATTACAAAATAATAACATTTGGTCTAGCTTTTTGGCAAATCTCAGATACACTTCCTTGTATTCACGTGGTTAATTTTCTTATTCTCTTGACTTTATGACACTATTTTCTGACTGACTGAAACACTAGTTAACACAGAAGCCTCTCTATTCTTTTCTTATCACTGTAAGACCCCTTCATTCATTAGGTCAATTAATCACCTTTTTTTTCCTTTCAACAAAATATATCCTGTAATAAAATTATAAATGTATTTATTTCTACAGTGCAATTAGGTAGCAAATGATACTTAAAATACTAAATATAATAGAAAAAATTAAAATTAAAACAAAATTTCTGTAAGAATGAAAATAACTTTCTGCATTTTCTACTTTATTATGTGAAAGATATTTCTTTCTAATATTCTTCAGATATTTCTTCCTGTGATCATAGAATAGGCTTTCTTATTCTGCTGGCCATTATAAATTGAATCACTATCAATCCCCTGGACAATCTCCTTATGTTTTGCATATATGTCACTGTGGATGTAATTTTAATTTGTGTGAACTTAGCACCTGTTTCAGTGATGTTCCAGTTTTGATTTTTTCCGGTTACATAATGACATTTCTTTTTCTCTATACTTTTGCATCACTCTTTACAGCAAAAAATGGTTTATCACATCATTTATTTACCTTTTTCAATAACTTTTAAGAATTATAGCATTTTATTTAACCATATAGCAACTTCCTGTCTGGAGAGAGAAGTAGATTATTTTTTTTTTCATAGGAGATATGATGAAGTATGTCTCCTAATAGTTGACATTATCAGTTGTAATTTTATAGCAAAAGTCCAGAATGTTTATGCTGGAGAATCCCTAAGAGCCAATGAAAATAAAATGTAATCAAGGATGTATATAAATATTGTAGAAAAGACCAAGAATTATTTATTACATTATTGAAAGATATTTTATGATGGAGGTTTCTTTAAGCATTCTCATAATTTTCAGCATTTTTGCATTTTCCTCTTTCTTAAATGTCTGTCACTGTCTTTGGTAGAATTTCATCCACAGGGAGTCTCAGAATGATTGTCTCTTCTGTGGAAATAGTGTTATAGCCTAAACTTTTTACAAATGTAAGCAAGGAAATTTCTTGTACCTTCTTGTATCTTCTATTATCTTTAAAAAACAGAGGAGCTTCAGGAAGCTTTCCTTCTTGACTTTTATAGGTACACTCAGCAGTTCATAATCCAGTTCTTTTCTTTTCCCTACAGTTCTTTGAAACACTATCCTGTCACTTGAGATGAAATTTGTCCTACTGTCTTATAGCAGGGGTTCTGACCGTAGCCAACAGCCAAACACCCACACAGCCCCTCACACAGCTCACTCTCCTCTCCTGTGGGATGCGAAGGTAATAGAAAGCAGATGAGAAGACTTGTAGATTGAGATAAAACCAGTTAAATACATGAGGCAAAAGCTGTGCACACAAGCAAACTAAAATGGAATTAATCCACAACTTCCCATCAGCAGGCAGGTGTTTAGTCAGTTCCTGGAAAGCAGGACCTCAGCACATGAAGTGGTTACTTGGGAAGACAAAAACCATAATTACAAATGGCTCCTTTTCCTCCTCTTCCACTTTTATTGCTGTGGATGATGCCATATGGTATGAAATGTCCCTTTGGTCAATTCAAGTCAGCTGTCCTGGCTGTGTCCCCTTCCCCAGCTTACTTACTCGCTGGGGGGGAGGAGGAGGGTGGAAAGAAATCCCTGATGCTGTACAAGCACTGTTCAGTAACAGCCAAAACACTGGTGTGTTAACAACACTGTTTTAGCCACAAATCCAAAACACAGCACTGTACGTACTGCTATGGAGACGACTCCACCCCAGTCAGACCCAGTAATGTGTGTAAATGCATTATTGAACCTCTGTTGAAGATGGGAAAGATAAACAATGTTATAGCCTACAATCATACTTAAGTTGTCATCTGACGTAGCCCTCAAATAAAAAGAACACAAAAGTGGAACTCAGTAGAGAATAAGAAACTTCACCACTGGAAACATTTTCAATTCTTTCATATTTAAATACGATATATAACTTGTTAGTTATGGTTTCTCTTAAAAATAAAAAATATTTTCATCCAGTAAGACGGACAATGTGGTATCTTCACATTGCTTTTAAAATTCTGGATTCCAAAAGAACAGAAAAGCAATCAGTAGAAAAGCTACACTGAGAAATCAGGAAAAACTCTACAACTACTGTATTTTCAATGAGATACAGTTGACGCTGCAGTTTTTCCAGTTTATCTAATGAGCTTAGAAGTTTACTGGTAGCAGAGCAACACAATGGCATGTAAAACTTTATGTCTTGCTTTTATGTAGGTATCAAAGGAAGCACTGCAAAACAGAAACAAGAATTATGAGTTTTAGATGTGGCCTAGTTTATCAAACTAATTTGCCAACATACTAATTTAACTGCTTACAAGAAACTGTTTCTCTGAAAAGAGCATGGCAAGCAATTCCAAATAATTTCTATTTAAAATTCTGCCTTGGCAGGATCCCACTCCACAGATCATCACACATGACTGGAGTTGCAAAAGTCCTGCTTCTTCCTCTGTGGAGCGCTTGGCAAGGAACTCAAAGTGATAAAAAGTAAGGACAAGGTAAATCAGGAATAAAACAGGAAATCAGAATGATTGTCATCACGGGGAAAAATGTATTAATGGATAATTTATGGCACTTGATCTTGTGTCAACATTGTTTTCTAGCTCAAACAGATTTTTCCCTCTGTGATACTTATTCAACTTTATCTATACTGAACAGTCATATCCTCTCTGAGTTTTGATTTTGCTGGACTGAACAAGCCAAACTTTTAAAATCTGCGCTCATAAAGAAGACTGTCCATGCTCTTGGTCATGCTAGTAGGCTTTCTCTACATTTGTGCAAATCTGGATTAATCTTCCTTTTTCAGAAATAAAAACTTCACATAGTGTTCCAGATGAGCTCTCACTAAGTCCTTATGCAACAATATTAGTTTTTAACCATCTCTAATGGACATATTTTCCGGCTTAGATATCTGATAGTCATTTGTCTCTTTTTCATAATCACACCAAATTGTCGTCTTCCTCTCAGTCATGATAGACACAGGACTTTCTTTTTGCTGTTTATCTTTGTGAAGATCAAAGAAGTTTGCATCCTTAATCACTTGAGTTTTGAGTTACCACAGGTTGTTCTATTTCTGTCATTCCAACCAGCAGAGCCAACTGACTTTTCCGCATACTATACTGAATCTGATCTGTACTTGAATATACTTTTTTACTACGTGTTATCGTCTTAACTTGAATAAAAGAATGAGGGCAAGGAATAACTAATTTTCTATAAAATCTTAGTAACTATGGGATCCTACAATCTTACCTCTACACAAGTTTATTTTGGGGTTTTTTTTGGTTGGGTTTTTTGTTTTTTTTATTGAATCACAGCCTATGGGCTATGAATCTATATACCCATGATGATAAGTGATATTAAGAAGTAATTACAAAGGAGGTTTCATGAGTCTGTTTTTCTCAAAGAATAAAGAATGGGACATGAAATATTGTTTGTTGTTTAAAAAATCACATATACATATTTCACATTCATAGCTTCATTATCACACATACATGAACTGTACGCTATGCATTTTGTATATATGTATACAGCCATTTGTATTCATCTGCATCTTTACTTCCAACCATTCTTTCATTTTACATTAAAAATACCTTTTTCTCCACACACACACACACACAAGAAAGAATTGCTGTTTTACATACCTTCTCTCTAACAAACAGACTAAGAAACATAAATGCAGGATTGTAGGAAATGTAATAGCATTTACTAGCTCAAAATACAAGGGTATAAAGGCAAGACATATATAAACTTGGAGCTTAGTAGTAGGAAACCACAGAAGAGAGAGAAACCTCCCTGCCTTTAATTTGCCTTCTTCATTACCAGAGAGAGATATTTATAAAACAGGAACACAAGTATTGTACTGATCAGTCCTACAGCAGACAAGTATGCAGTGATCTTCTGTTTTCACCCCTTCAGGTTTCATTTCAACCTTTAATAGTTGGTGGCTTAAACCCAAAAACCTGGTGTTTAATTTTAAAACATAATATTGAGCCATTAAGTTTAACCACATGACTTGCTATCTTGTTTTTCAATATTAACCTAAATAGCAAGCAGTTGAAAAGTGAACTCTTTTAAATCTGCGTACTAGTCCTTCACAGCTATGACATTGGACCAATTTGCAGTATTGCTAAGACCTTGTTGACTATTTGCAGCGCAAGCATTATTTTCTGTACTCAGTGAAAAGAATAATCCCAGGAGTTGGAGGCATTCCAAAACAGTAAGTTGAAAGGGATATAACTTTTTTTTATGGCTTTATCCGGAAGAACAGAGAGGCAACCTGCATTCCTGCTGTAGCTGTGCTCTAAGTAGGCCACAAAGCCAGCTGAGATTGTGTTATTTCTGCCTCATCGGTTAGCACCTTTGGATGAGAAGGCAGATATGATTTATGGTGGAACAGAGGCTGACAGAGCCCAGCTGGAAACATTCATACTACAGGAGCTGAAATGCAAAAAACTGGGTTAGTGCTGAAATGCAAAATGTAATCTAGGTCATATAAATGGAGATAAGTAATTCACTCTCATAAAACTGCCAGACAAGGGCCCAAAAATAACAATGTTTGTATCTTCTGTCTTTGATTAGAGATGCCAGTAATACATTTTCACTGCAAGGGTATTCTCCCTTCCTCCTCCAATCATAGAGACTAAACTCAACTGCAAACAAAAAGCTATTGCTGCCTGAAGGTGGTTTAATGACCTATGACAAACAAGTTAGCAGTCTATCCCAGGTGAGGGTGGACAGGTGTCTGCACACATAACCTTCACAGCTGGTATTTATTGTCAAGCTTGTTGGTCAGATCAGCAAACAGCGCATTTATATCATTCTAACATTTAATACAAAACATTTCTATAAAAACAATAGCATTTTGATTTAATGTGAGAAAAAATACTTGCAAAAAATCCTACTGTTTTTCCATGGACATTAAGAATTGCCATGGTGATCATATGGATTTATGTATGACTTTCTGTAAGAAATTAATTTGTAGGCATTTTTTGGTTTTGTTCTTCAGTTTCTTTTAAGCAGTAAAATGAAACTACAGAACTTCCGGCTAAAACAGTAAAATGTCCCATCCAGAAGCAGAGTTGAATTTTATGCACTGGATATATTTACAATGCACATTTAGATGAGGTCAGAGAACATTTTGGGCCCTAATCTACTATTTACCCAGTTATGGTCTTGAGTGTATGCTCTAACACCTTCTGCCTTGGTTGACCGCCATCCTGTGAATATCCTGGGTATACAAAAGTTGTTGCATGTTAACCTCAGTCTCCCTGGTGAGACGATGTGAAGCTTCTCCCCTCCTTCATCCTATTATAATACTGACATAAAAAAGACGAGAAGAAGAGCAGGCGCTGATGTTACTGGTGCAGCGACTGTTTAAAACCAAGTCTCTGGCCATGGTAGCAGATCAAGCAACTTAAGTAAAGCAGAATTTGTAAGAGTGTATGTCCCAAAAGGCTCCAACAGCTAAAAAGGTGTGATGGCAGTCACTGCAGTACCAGTTACCATCAGCTGACACAAGACTCTTGCAATTCTGAATACACCATAACCCAGTTTCAATGGATGATGAGAAGGAGAACGCGTACTAAGAATACTGTCTTGCCTGGTGTTTCTGGATTTGTCTTGGAAGATTGGACTTGTGAATTCTCATTTTTTCCAGGAGAAGAGAATGCAGCTCTTTGCCTTGCAAATGTATGCTGCATGATAGAGAAAAAAAAAAAAAAATAGAAAAAGTTACTATTTCCACTCTTGGTTGGTTTGTTTTTTTTTTTTTTTTTTTTTTTTAATTTTATTTTTGCCCAAGAAAGGGCTGTAAAACCATATTAGGAAAAAGTTACAACCCTGAACAACTGAAGATCATTAGAGCAAAAATATTACCGACTGAGTTATAAAAAAATTGATTGGAGAGGGAGGGGAAAGTGAGCTTTTGTTTAAAAACATATAATTCTGTTTCATAAACCATAGGCTACATTGAATTTATCCTTTTTCTTTGAACACACAAGAAATCTGCATGGTTCCAATTTCAGAACTGTCATTTCAGGTTTAAAACTGAATTTTAAATGTGTATGCCAAATTCTCCTATACATGCTGTGGAAAGACACCACTCTCTCTTTTTGATCTCCTGCAGCATAGAAAGCTGTCATCATAGCCTTTGCATAGCATTACCATATCACTATGCTGCCTCTCTTCCTTTTTACTTCTTCCTGGTCTACTGATATCCTATTCTATTTGTACTCTATTTTTATTACATTTTATCAGTTTTTCATGTGGTGAGTTGACCTTGGCTGGATGTCAGGTGCCCACGAAGTTGCTCTATCACTCCCTCTCCTCAGCTGGACAGGGGAAGAGAAGACATAACAAAAGACCTGTGGTTTGAGATGAGGACAATGACATCTCTCAGCAATTATCATCATGGGCAAAATGGACTAAACTTGGGGTAATTAATTTAATTTATTGCCAATTAGAAGTCAGAGTAGGGTAATGAGAAATAAAACCAAATCTTAAAACACCTTGTTCCACCCCTCCATTCTTCCTGGGCTCAACTTCACTGCCAATTTTCTCTATCTCCTCCCCCTGAGCGGCATGGGGGGGCGAGGACTCCTCACACTCTTCCCCTGCTCCAGTGTGGGGTCCCTCCCACGGGAGACACTTCTCCACGAACTTCTCCAACACGAGTCCTTCCCTTGGGCTGCAGTTCTTCACAAACTGCTCCAGCACGCGTCCTTTCCACAGGGTGCAATCCTTCAGGAACAGCCTACTCCAGCATAGGTCCACCATGGGGTCACAAGTCCTGCCAGAAAACCTGCTCCAATGTGGACTCCTCTCTCCACATGTTCACAGGTCCTTCCAGGAGCCTTCTTTCTTTTTTTTCCCCTTCTTAAATATGTTATCCCAGAGGTGCTACCACTGTCACTAATTGGTTCAGCCTTGGCCAGCAGCAGGTCTGTCTTGGAGCTGGCTGGCATTGGGTCTGTCAGACATGGGGGAAGCTGCAAACCCAATACACTGTATTTACTTATAAACATTTTTTTTCTTTTTCATTTCCTCATAAGATATCCAATTGTTAAAGTTTTTTGTCTAATTTTATTTACTCCTCTGCATTTTTCTGAAACTTGTATCTCTTTCTTGTACACTGATTTCCTCCCTTACCTTAGTTTCTTCCTTACTGTTCCTCTGTTCCCTACAGCAAGCTTTCTTCTGCTAATCATGTCCCCATGAACCTCTTTGCTATTTGAAGTGTGCTCATTATTTTTCTTATATTCTTCTTATATGTCTCTGTCCTTATTTCCTAGTTAAAGGAAGGTATGGGGAGAATATTTCAACATGGACAACTTTGTTATTAATACAAAAAATAGAAGTGAGGAAGGCCTTTTTCCATATGCAAAATTTATAAAACCCATCTTGCAAAAGTTACCATATGGCAAAGGGAGCTTCCTTTAAAGAATGAAAAATAAGTGATACTTCACATAATGTTGAAATACAGTCCAGATTTTCATTTTTCAGGTAATACTTGTGTACAAATATTTTTTTGTTCTCTATTGGACCTGTAATATAGCTGAAACAGATTTACCATTTTTCACATTTATGATATATAATAATTACGCTAAAAATACTGTTAATATATAATCTACTAACTTTAATACTTAGTATTAAAGACATAAAATATACCCTAGAAGCAGTAGTGTTAGGTTATTGCACACTAACAATTTAGTCTCTTTGAATTCTGTTTAAGAGGACTTACATATTATTTTATAAATTTCTTACTAATTTGTTTTATTAATAACAATTAAATAAAATGCTGCAAAACCATATATGCTAGTTGACTTCTTTATGTTTTGTTCATATTTTTGAAACTTTTGAAAAAATTTGAGAGAATTTTTCTAGCTATTTTTTTAATGAAGATCCACTAAAAATATTTAAGAAGTTCCTCTTAAAATGTTGCTTTTGGTATTCTCTCTCAAAAGCTGTTATACTGAAAATACATTACTGAAATCAATGGAAGACTTTCTATTGCTAGAATGCATTCAGAATCTCCTTATGGCAGCTTCCAATTAGAGATTGGCAGCCAAGTCATCAGAATCACCAGTGCTTTGAAAACTCACTGATAGTATTGGAAACCTTTAGCTTCCTCAGAGAGGAGTTTTTAGGACTTTTATTTGCTGATTTTTTAAGGAACAGTGAGGGACATAGGAGTTGGAACTTGTAAAGCATAGCAGCGCTGAACATGCAGTGTCTCACTTCTAATCTGTGAAGGGAAGACATACTGTGCTTATTTTGAAGAACTGTAAAAATGGGAATTGCAATGGGAAACAGAAAAGAGAAATGGGAAACCCATACCTCAACAATGGCTTACCTTAGGCTGTCATTTCTTTATAGGGGCAACCAGCAGCAGGTCAAGATTTAATCTGAAAGTTTACAGTGATGTTTCATAAAATGGACCTTTCCCTTCTCAATACATTTCTTACTTTATTTCTGTGAAATTTTTGAAGTAACAAGCAGATCAGACACGTAGGTACCTAACAGGATTTCATTTTCTTGGAATCATTTTCATGAAACTTTACCATGCTGCTTGTTTCCTACCTTTGAGCCTGTGTTATTTACTTCTTACTTGTTATTTACTGCCAGTATCAAGACATCAGAACCTTTTCTTCACGCCTTAAACGAAAGAGTTTTTCAGGTATCAGTACAAAATGAAGAGTTAAGAAAAGCAGATATTGATGTAGCTTGTGTAACACCAAACTCAATTTCAAAGCAAAATCTGAGAATATGTAAGAACTCGAGTAGGAGTGATGTATGACACATAACCATAAGGGACAGACAGATGCCATTTTGGCAGTAGAAGGATTATCATCATAGCAGCAATTAGATTAAGATGGTATGTGTGTTTAGAAGCTCTGCTCTTCTTCCCTGACCCTCCTCCCGATCCTGCCATAGTGTGCATGGAGCAATAGATATAAAAATTAGCATACTTAATTACGTATTTTGTCTTTCACAGCGCTCTGTATGTTTTGACTTTAAATCTGAATAATATATTGATGAAACTGTAACTTTTTTTTTTTTTGTAAACAAGGTTTTTCATGCCAGTGATTTTCAGTTAGTGTTTTTTTGTGTGTGTGACTTTCCATGTCCACTATTAGTATCTAATAGACCTGAAGTCTGGCACTCTTGGTGAATATGATCAAACATGCAACTGTAATCACACAGACTTTTGAAATTTTAATTATTTGACAGAGTCAACATTATTGAAAAATGTTCAACTCTCTGGATATAATACAGGAAGCATTTTCAGGCAATAGCCTTTGCACTTGTAGTCTTGGTATTGTAACATAGAGTTACATCTCTTGCAACTCTGCAATTTTTTTGTGAGTAAAATGTAATTATTATTTATTTTCTTAAAAGGTCAGAGGCATTCTGCATAAATCCCTCAAAAAAGCCATTTTTTCATACAACAGTCCACGTCACTCACTTTCCTTCACTGATTGATCTGTATTTGTGCCAACTCACAAATTTTCCTGCTCACATAGTTACCCAGATATAATAAGATGTCCTGGATAGATAGGCTTGCTTCTCACATTATATCCAAACATCAGACAGCACTGCCTAAACTATTTCAAAATTTAGTAATTCTGATCATAAATAACCTCAGCTACTTGCTGTTATGGCCCTATGGAAAATCTTTATGCAGTAGTCTAATAAACAACCCACTTGCTCTGGGTTTTGAAAGCTTGGGTTTTACGTTCATATCTTGGGAGAGATAGGATCCAGAACTCTCACCTGCAGAGTGCCTCAGTAACTAAGGTATTCATTCCAGGTGGTGTCACACTCTTATCTTTCTGTGATGGAATCATAAAAGGAAGCATGGCGGGTTATGTGCCTCACTGTCTAAGCTTTCGTACACTGGAGTTTGAAAATGTAGCATAACTAACCATGATCCATAATCATGTCAACTCTTTCTAGGAAAAAAAGAGACCTATTGGCTTGGGCAAATCCTTCTGCAGTTTAGCTTAACTAGATTGCTTCCCAGGCAGATCTTTTTAGTCTATATATGATATGTACCTCTGTCCTGGTTTGAGGTAAAGCAGAACCAATTTTCTCTTCAGTAATTTTACTTTGCAGCTAAGCCTCTTCTAACCACTGAAATTAACAGCACATTGTGCAGAAACTGTTCGCACTCAGAGTGATAAGACTGATGTTTATAGTTGATGCCAAGGAATGGGATGCAGAGAGGCTCTTGCTTATACTTATTGCTATAACAACCAAGGCCAGCCAACTTTGTTACTTGCCCCGTTGGAGGGTTGGAAGTGGAAGAGTATAAAGGGGTCACACATGCAGGGAGGAGTGGACAGGACAGGTGACCCAAAACTGACCAACAAGGTATTCCATCCCATCTGCCTCATGCTCAGTATAAAAGCTGAGGGATCAAAGAGTCAGGCCTCTTTCTTCAGTGGCTGGTGTCTAAGGAGGACTCTGTCTGTTCATCTGTCTTTGATCCTGATTGGTGTGTTCCTGAATCCAGTTGCCGAGTCCAGTCTGGGACTTTCCCAGTGCCTGCTGGTGACGTGATCGTGATTCTGGGAGCTCAATACTGGCCTTGTATGTATTGTATATATTTCATTATTTTCTTTATTTTTGATATTATTTTATTTTCATTTTATTATTTTATTATTAATATTTCATTAAAGTAGTTTAGTGTCTTTTAAACCCGTAAGTCTCTTTCTCTCTCTCCTTCCTCTCCTTGGAGAGAGAGCTAGGGGAGACCATCTGTTGTTCGTTTCAGTGGCCAGTCCGGCCCAAACCACAACAACCTCACTGCAGAAACTGGCTGATTTGGATTTGATAGCTCTATTGTCTATGAATTCTGTTCCATATCATTGTACAGATAGATCCAGAAGCTATTTTAACAATTATTTACCATTTAAAAATTCTTTTCACTGGGAAACTAGATCTGCTTGGTGTGCAGTCCACACATTCATTTCAAGATATTTCACAGCAAATCAGAGTGGTTTGCTTCTCACAAGCATTATTTAATTTCAAAAGTAATAATCTATTTCACATATCTTTCATAATTTTATATCACTATTCCCATATTCTTTCAATTGTCTATTTAAATAAAGGACATAAATAAAGGATTATTTTCTTTTTGTTTGAAGACCAAAGTTTCTTAGATTCCCTACTTCTCCTTTCAGCCTGAAATTGTCTACCTTTGAATAATCCTCTTGAGGTTGTGTTCACAACAAATGAAAGAGTATACCTGGATATCTGACATGGCAGTGCAGAAACTTAAGAAAGTCACCATCAGTTTCCTAATAAAGTTCTTTAACTTAAATCTTCACTTTCTTCATTACATTTTTGGCTTACTTAACAGGTAGTATCGACAGAGTATTGCTGCCAGGTTCACCTACCTAGTCCCAAGAATCAGAAATGGGAGTAAATTTTTAAGCTAATTTTAAACTTTGCTTAGCTTATGTAATACTTGATTATTTCTGAAGTCCCTAGGAATATTTGCTAGTAAATTTATCTTTAAGTCTTTCTAAACACATGTTTAGGATAGGTTTAGAATAGCCTAAGTCCAACAGAGTTGTATAACTTTTTCACACATACTTATGCCTTTATTAAAAAAATATATTTTTTTTTTTTTTTTTAAAATGTCTAGTTCTTGCACCTACCTTTTGGTACCGCCAAGCTCTACTTTTGCAGAGCAGCCTGCCTGAGCTTACTCCAAACAAGGTGCAACAATGCTGACTCTTTAATACTAAAAGTTCATTGGAACATTTGACTAAGCATCTGTTTGCTAAAAAGATGCCCTACCACCTAAGCTACAGGATTATATATTTCTTCTAACTTTTTCATTTTTGCCTAAAGTATGCCTAGCTCCTGAATAAATTGATTAACCTATAGCTCAGTGAATAGGAGCAAATGGGTTTGATCATAAGCTGCAAAGTGAACTGAATCACATCCCCCTACTGGCCTACTGCCAAAAAAGTGGGAAACAAAAACATCTTATGAAATATTTTCTCTCCAGAACTCAGTCCTGTATTCAGCATGCCCCTTAAGCAGAAGGACACTTATGGTGAAGTCATTTGTTTTATGCTAGAAATCAAGAATTTAGTCATCTATATTTGAGTTTCTCATCTTAATCTCCTTTATAGTCAACGGAGAAAACATTTTGAGGTGTGGTTCATCAGACTTTTTCAAGTATCTACCTGAGGATGAGGTGACTTATAACCTAAAAGCACCTACTTCTTTCAGTTGATTAGAAAGAAGGTTGAGATGTCCATCTAAATTTGTTATGAGGAATTGTGCCTAATGTTTCCCAGTCTTCATACAGAATGGAAAATTATTGCTAATCTACTCGAAAAAAGGACAATTGGGTTTCTTGAAGTTTAGTTCTTGAAGTCTACAGAATTTTCAAGTGAAACAATGTGATCTAAATTCAGAAATTAACATAACTGGCTTAAGGTTATTATTATTATTAACATCAGAATTTTGAACAAAAGCCTATAAACTCCAGATAACTTCTCTTTTAGGTATAACAGACCCTTGTTGGATAAAAGTCCTGAGTTTCCACAATTGTAGTTGTAACTATAGTAATAACCTCAAGTAACTTTTCAGTATGTATTCTAGCTCAGTGATACTAATTTTTCAGGAAAAAAAAATAAAAAATAAAAAAAAGTAGAACTCCACAGAAGAATAGCAACACACTCTCTGCTTCAGAACAGTTGGCAGCTCTGGTCTAGAAATGTAATTACTAGTGTGTCATTGCTCCTGAACCTGCATCTTCATAGGGTTACTTAGGACAAACACAATGATATTTTAATATTTCTAAATACCTTCCAATCTGAATGTTTATCTCAGTTCATACAAAGAGCAGAATGGCAATTTTCAGTGATTACTCAACAAGCAGAGCACAGTGAGAGTAGAAGCTGGTCCTTTTTTTAATGCTGTAACATAAAATATACTATGATACATTTCACTTCAGTGCATGTATTTTTCATAGATTTTGCCTATTAAGGATCATCAGGACCCTTATATTTTCATATGCTATCACTTTCAGCTGAAAAAATATTGATAACATAGATTATTATCCTTCTATTTTTTCAAGTACATGAATAATTTGCCACTGCCATGGCTTTTTAGAAACACTTCTTCACTCAATCTTATAAATTGCAATAAAACTGTCTCAAATTATTTACTATTGAAGTAATTTTGCAAAACTGATAAATTGATGGCTTTTTTTCACTTATACACTCACCTTTAGTTGTATGTATAGTTTTATGTATAGCTTCTAGCTGAACAAAAGAAAATTAAAAAAGAAACAAACAAACCCCAAGCCCAGTAGGGAGAGCTGGTAGAGAAATCATAAATAAAGTAAGAGGTCATTACTAAAGATCATTTCAAATATTTGATTTTTGTTTGGCTTCAGGTTCTCCGCCTAACAACATTAAGTATTTGACCAATATTTGACTTATTTTTCTGGTTTACCTATGATTGATCTCCACTGGTACCTTAGTGAGTCATTCATTTTGTGTGCTTATCAATGATGTTTTGATTTGGAAACTTTGAATATAGAACTGACATGAACCTTTAGGTGTTTATCACCTATTTAGGCAACTGTATCATTTAGTCCATTTTATAAATAGGCTTTGACCCAATGATTCTCCTCAGATAAGTCCCAGAGAGAATCGTCTTCCCTGTATTTTTAATGCTTATTATTCTTTTCTTCTAAGATAGGAAAGCAAATAGACTAGTTGCTTAGAGGAATACTTTCCTCATTATGGATCATCACAAATACAGACACTCTGAAAAAAAAAAGGTCATTTCCAGGTTTTCTTCAGTAAGCCTCTTGTTTAATATAACCTTTTACTTCCATTTTCATTCTACATGTTGCTGACACATGCAGTGTTCCTCTCAACTTGCCAGGTTTTAATTTGCTTGTTGTTTACTAGAAGCTGCTTATACTTTTTAATAGAAAAATATGGGTTTTTTTAAACAAGGGTTTTAGTAAATATGGTATAATGAGAAGATAAAATTTAGTGTTTGGGAAAAGACCTTTTAAAAAAGACTAAAAGAATAGGCTTTAGATTGTCTAATCTAGTGCCATTTCATACTACAGTTTGAGACATATTTTTCATTGCTAACTTCATAGTTCAGTACAATGGCTTTTTGTACTAAAAAAGTAGTGTTCATTATAATCATGGCAATGCATGCATCATTTTCTTTAATGCATAAACACCTGCAGAACAGAGGTCATAAAAAAGGTAAGAATTGTGGTAAAATAAAGCAAGTACGGTACTCAGATAAATCATTCATTTTCATATTTAACTGTTCATTGCTCCTCTTGCAATCTGCCTTTAGTATGTGCAAATTGCTATTTCAATATTACTTAAAATTTTCCCTTTATCAACTGTGATTTCTGACAATATGTATTTTCCACTGGCAGACGTGAACAAAGCTGAGATTTACATTCTTAACACAGTCAGCTTTTTTGTGTTTCCTTATGTTCTGACTCCCTCTACACAGAATTTAAAAAAATTTTTCAAATTTGATTACTTCATTTCTCCGTGAAGGTTATTCTGTGTTCACATACATTGATAATATGTAATTATTTTGAGTGTTACAAGCTTTATTCTCACCTATAGTGCTACTTCTGATTGTTACATTGGAAAATAAGACTAATTTATTACTTGGAGAGCCTTCTTTAACTTGCATGAGGTAGGCCCAGAATGCTTTGCCCTGTCTCCTGAGGCTGGATTCTCAAATGAACAGTGCTAGAGCTTGGGTGTCAGTCACCATCGGTATTAAGTACAAAGGGTCTCTCGCTCCTGCCTGTTCTCTGTCCAGACCACCCATATTTCCCATATAAAATTTCTATCGGTATTAAGAATTATTGCTCTATACCTGGTCAGAGATATACCAATTTTGCAACAGTAAGAAATACGATGTCTTTCATGTGCTGAAGTTACCCTTCTATCTGTTTGGCAAAACGCCACTTGCTGGTTGTTCTCTGACGCCTCCTGCATCACAGCATGCACAACAGACAGACAAAACTCCACCAGCCTTCTAAAAATTACCTGTATGATCTCAGCTCTGTATCACAGATTAAGATCACTGAAGAACTGGGCTCTCATCTCTTTTGCTGCCTAAAAGTGTGATCTTTCTGGTTACAGTCTTCAGCCTCCCAGCCAGTTCTCATCAACTGAGTATTCCCTGTTCAACCTGCCAATTAGTTTGTAAGAAAAGTTTCCTTTGCTTTTCAGTACAGAAGCCACAGTTCATGGCTGACTTAACTACCACAAATCTGTAGTTTAGCCATGATAAAGAGGAGCTAGATATGATAGGGATATATATGATATCCATATATATGATATGTGGCTTTGAAGGGGTAATGACCTGCTTAAAAACACAAATAAAAGTCCAAGCCAAATCCAAGCCCAGCTGATCAGAAGCCTCTTTGTGTGCCCAGTTATCAGCCTCTGTCACAGCTCTTTCTACATTTAATCTCTTCCCTTAACCTATGCCTGATTGGCAGGTTGATATCTATTTCTGTTTCTTTAGTAGGTACCCCTAAAACCTGAAGTTTTACTAGTTGGCAGTCAGCTGGAGAGGATAACTACAAAAATTCAGTAATTAAAAAACAGATTCAAGATTTAGTGTTATAAAATGAGAAAATGTTTATCGGTAAAGAGTTAAAGTAGAATAAACATTGAACTAAAAAAAAAAAGAGAAGCTTAAATACTTGAAATCTGTGGAAGAAGAGAATTGATATATAGTACTGATGTTGAAGATCCTAATTTTTTTTTTTATTTTACAAAGCAGTTTAGTCCTGGAATTATAATATTGTTGTAAAGATAGATCTTTATTTTCAGTGATACATTGAGTCAGAAATGTTTCCATAAAAATGATGAGTAATAATTTATATTTAATTTTCATTTTAAAGAAACTCATGAGTGTAGGAAGTATAATGACATTTCTTCATTTAATGCTTTAGTTCATTACAAATATTACGTAATGTGCATTGTAAGTTAAAACTCCATTATTCTAATATGAGAGAAAATTTAAAATAATTGTTGTAATATTTTTCAGTGAAAGTATTATTATTTGTAAGTCTAAAAGTCCTCCTTTCAGTTTTCTTTGTATCTTTATTTTCTTTTAATGTGCCATCCAAAGTGATTCTTTCATTTGAATGAAAAGACATATTTTTGGATTGTGTATTCACTTTACAGGATCCACTCTTCAAAATATACTTTTGGCAAGTAAAATAACCCAAGTGCTCAAACTTTTGCAATGAAATATGCAGTAATTGAAAAGTTTATTAGTGATGAGAAATTTTCATTTTTAAAGTGTAAATCACTTCCACAAGCAAAGTATAATATTTCCAGTGAACTATTACATTAAACTTGCCTCTTTCAAAGTGGTAAAAACCCATTAAAATAGCTTGCCAGCTTGCACTAATAGAAGAAACAAAAGCATGTATATTCAGTAGATCCGGATCAAGCTGAACCACAGCTGTGAGTAGTGTAGGGACCACTGACACAAAGGATAAGACGAAGCTTCCCCACCCGCCACCTCTGGCGGAAATCCTGCCTGCTCCCAGCAGCCTCAGCAGCCATTTCCCCTAGAAGTCACACCTCTCTCCTGGTCACATGTGCTTTGGCTGGCAGGACCCGCCACCCCTTCTGGTTTACCTAGAGGTACATCAGACCTGGATGGTCCTTCCCCTAAATACACAGGGGTCACCATTTTGTTTTGGCTACCGTTTTAGGACAGGCCACCGCCATTTTATGGCAGGGAGCTGCCATTTTGTTAAATATCGTGCCGCACTGTAATTGGCTGACAGTCGTTTCTTGACATCGTCATACCCCCACGTCCTCAGGCAGGCCTGTGACTAGCTGGCAGGACTAGCTGCCTGCCCCTTCTGTTGTGCCCAGAAGCAGGTCAGAGAAGGAAGCCCCATGTCATTGCTTTTGACCATGTCATTCCCCATGTTTCCATACTGCACTGGGATCGGCTGACGGCCATTTCTTCACACTGTCATACCCATGTTTCCTCCGACAGCCCTGTGATTGGCTGCTTGCCTCCTTTGGTCCAGGGAGCGCTCAGAAAGAAAAATATATACATTTATAAAATATATACATATATAGAAATATATATTAAAAATGTACAAATGTGTGTGTATATATATTATTTTTTATATATAGACACTTTTTTACATATACTCCTATATGTATGCATGTGTATATATTTTTATATATATAAATGTTATATGAAATATAACATTTCTATGCTATAGAAATTAAATCTCTGTCGCCATAAAAACAGATACAAAATGGATAAAACATTCCTGAATAAGAGCTGATTGAATGAATAATTGAAGTTTAAACGTGAATAGAAACAAAAGTAGAAGGCCAGGTTGGAGTCCACCACTTGACCAGGCTCCAGAACAAGCCCTGAGATGCCTAGGGTGGTGGGGGTGACCTTCAGGAGGCAGAAGGGCACCAAAAGGGAACATGGACAAGTCAGAATGTGGCGGAGGGCTCAGGTACCCTCTAAGGAGGCTCAAGAAGGGGTCCCCAGTGCAAATCCTGTCACATGCAAAGAAGAGCCCAATCCTATGAACTGGACTGAAAAGCCCTTTCACCCAGGCCCAGCCCAACTGGATGACAGGATTACTGGGGCAGAGTTTGGGCTTTACATGATGCTTCAAGACACAGACAAACTTCTCTGCAAAAACGGAAAATTAGCACAAAATGCCAACTTCAGAAGAATATGTGCACGGGGACGATAAGGAAAAGTCCCAAAGGGGATCCCCCAAAATATTGCAGGAACCAGAAGAGCTGGCCAATGGGCCCATGAACCATGGACTCTGTTTCAAGATAAGTATCACACAGAGAGCAAAGGTAGTGGCTGGGGACAGCTCTCTTTCCGCGTGGAAGGTGTTTAATGATTTAAACAATAATTGTTATAAAATTCATTTCTGAATGAAGCAGAAGACTTAGATTAAAATTATGTTGGTAACTGCATCATCTGAGCTTAAGCTCTTGAAAAAAGCAATTATCTCTGCTTTTACAAGTTATGTTCAAAGAAAAAATATATAAATTGATCCAAGCTATTTGCAAATTTCAATTAGAACACTCAGGCTCCATTGCCTTCTCTGTTTGAATCTCTGCAATATCTATCAGCATCATTTTCTATTTGGGCTACAAGATAAGCACCTTGTTAGCTTTTAGTATTACTGGCTGTTGCCTACTATAAAACATGACTTGGCTGAGTACTATTAAAAAAAGTATCAGTCTCATATGTCAAATATTGACTGATTTGTTGGAAAATTTCTTCAGGGTAATGATTTTGTTGTGACTGAAATTTATGAACAAGGTGGTTTGAAATATCAGATGACCAGAAAAGACTAGCACAACACTGCATTAATATTTTCTTAATTACCTGTATACCAAATCTAGACCACCTCTATTAAGAGAATCCACAAATACTCTCATTGCTTCAGCACAGATTTTTAATACTAATTTCACAGTGGCATGTTCATGTAATTTGAAATTTCCTTCATAGTGATGCACCAATGGACACAAATTGCTAATTATGCAGTTTGAGAAACAACAACGGTGTTCAGCATTTCTTTAAAAGTGCTGACATGTTACTTTCCACAATGTCAGGAAATAATGCTGCTGATCAGCATAAACCATTGCTAAGTCTCTGAAATTTGGTTTTGCATAAACTTTCTAGAGAGAACAATAGAAGTAAGTGCCACTGATCTGTGCGAAGATTTCACATTAGGAAGGAAAAGCTGGAAAATGACCAAATGCTTTTTTTTTTTTTTTGGACAGGTTCAAATAAGATAATCTAGTATTGATTTACTGGAAATAAATTCTTCATATTTTTAGTCTCTAGATTTTCACTATTGTCTTCTACTGTTATCCCATCTAGAAATGGACATAGCCAGATCATTAGGGCAGGTTGACCTTGCGTTGTGTGCTATTTGTGGTGCTGACAGTTTTGGGATGCAGCTATGGCTGCCACAACAGAAAGAGGAGATAAATTCTCTTTATCCCACAAGCTCTTGCTGCTAGCTTCACTACGTAATGAAGTGACTAGGAAAGACACAGGCAGAGAGAGTGAAATGAGCTTGAATGAATTAGCCACTGAGTTAATCTAGAAAAAAAAACATGTTGACTGCCCTAGTGACTCCTCTCTTCTTGGTGTAGCAGAATATGAGGAATAGGAACACCATATGACAAAAAAGATTCTCTATATGGAATGAAGGGGTATTGATCTGAGCAGATTGGGCAGACGATGGCATGTCACAGTAGCTTAGGATTCTAATAAGTAGAAAAGCAGTGCCATGTAGAGTTGCATTTAAGATTGGATACAAACACTAAGATGGCATTTATGTATTCATATGACTGGTATTTTTAACAAAAGACAGCTTTTAATTATTCTGTCACATATCATTCTGATCCATATTATGTTATCTATGACACAATAATCTTGTCTTTGCTACATTCGGCAAATTATTCTTCCACAGGAAATTGTATTAATCTTTTGGATTCTACTAAGTGATCTAAAAAAATGCAGATGTTCTTCAAAAGCAGCATTCAAAATATCCAGAATGAGGGGAAAAAGAAACAACAAAACCACCCTAACCAACCACAAAAAACCCACCGTCCTCTCTCTCAGATAATATTAAAATAAACAACATGGCAGACAGTTCACAAAATTAAAATGTTCAAAAGTGGCCATTGAACTGTGGAAAAATTAATCTTCTGCTGTAGGTTTCAGAATAAAAGCTACGCATTTTTGAGAAAGATCATGTTGGAGGTGAAGGAAAAAACCTGTGACTCCTCTGAAACCAGAGATTTTTATTAACATTTTACCAATATTAATTAAATTTCAAGGGTTATAAATATGTTCTGGGTCAGTTCTGAACTGTGTTGGGAAACTAGGTTTTAGATTTGAACTACCCTTCATCTTATATCTTGATTTTACTCATGGAAATGTCTTATAACAATAAATGTTATATTGATCTTCTCATTACTGTACATCTCATGTTTTTTTATCATTAAGTTAATTTTAATTGTGGATTTTATATTTTCAGTTTGAAAGCCCAATCAGAATTAAAATGGGATCAGATTGAATGCAGAATAGGATTAAATGCAGCTGTTCTGCTTGAAAGCTTTTTAAACGGAAATTTATGTATCTAAATAACATCAGGTCTTCCGCAATTATGTTGACTTGTTCAATGGTCAGAAAGACTCACAGACTTTTGGAGGGACAGGCAATTCATTTCAGTTAAATGCATCCTATGAAAGGATTTAATGCTTTTATGCAGGTGTTATTTAAAGAACATCATCTTGTTCCTCAGAAGGAAGCCATTTTAACAGGTGTAAAAGTGGCATCAAGTTTTATTACAGACTGTTAGTACATGTCATTGATGTCAAATATAAATGTGTTTCACCATTCAATGTCTGTTACTAACCCTTCAAGGGCATTAAAAAAAAAAAAAAGGCGGAAAAAGAGAACAGAAGAGTTGTCTTACTGTTTTAAGTCCAACACACAGAGCAGCAATTCAGAGCTTCAGAGAACCACAGTAAAGTGACTAATGCATTTGTGAAATGTGAAAACTTCTGGTTTGGAGCAACTCAGATGACTTGTCAACTGCAGCTTTTTTAGTCTGTGTCTGAATGGCAGCCACACCTACAAACTGCCAATACTTTTTAAACAAGGATACACTCACACATAGTGAACTTTTTGCTTAGCTTTTTTCATGGTTACTTGTTGTATAGGCCAATATTAACATGCAGAAAGATGTGATTACCTGATTTGACTTTGAGAGATAAAATGAATCTGTACATAAAGTCAAGATTTATAGCTAGGACAGTGGAATAAATTCCAAAAATGTACCACTGGAAGGAACTCAATACAAAATACAGCTTTGTTCCGTAGTGTCTTCAGAGAATACATATCAGATATGTCCTTATTTTCTTAAGGCTAAAACCTCTGAGTTTTGTAGAACAGTTTGCATGGAAAGGAGCCACTTCAGCCTGTGAGAACGTAAGATACTCAGAGTTTGAAATGTGTCAATACAGTTCTGTCTGTGAACAAAATCAATGTCTATCTTTTTCTTTCTTTTGGATTGCTTTAGTAAGGTGTTGATTAAACTATGATGAGGACTGCTGTTGCAATTAACACTAAATGAGATTTGCTAATTGGCTTCTTTTGAAGGAAACTAGGGTTTTTCTTCTGCTACCCTCTGTGCTCCTTGTGAATTGATATATGGAGTAAGGATAGTGCAAATTGACTGTGGAGGGAGTGACACTTCAAAATTCAATCTAATTACTACAGCTACAGCTGATGATAGAATTTAAATAAGTGAAAGTGAAAAGATGTTATAAATAGTACTTAATTCAATGAATAGCCAAAAACGTCATTCGTGTAATATGTTAATTTGTTTATTGTTTAGATTTATTAAAACTGGTGTATGGCTTAAAGAAAAGCAAACAAAAAAACCCCGAACTCCAAACAACAGCAAAAATAAGACACCAACCCAAGAACACAGTCAAAAGACACATTATATCCCCAGAAGATGAATGCAGAATGCACTTCCCCCATGCAGAAAGGCAGGTTCTTTTTGCTTTTGTGTTTGGTATTTTAATAGCATGCTGAAAATTATAGAATTGTAAAAACTGTAGGAGGGAAAGAAAAATCAGATTATTTTTTTTTTTTACTTTTCTAGAAAAATACCACATTTTCACATGGAAAAAGTAAGAAAAAACTGCTCTCAATGTGTTATCTGCAAAACCTCTGGTATCCTGTCTTACAAAGAATTTGTTAAAATTTGTATAAAGTTGTCTTCTCTTTGAGGGACTCAATGGTTAAACATTGTATAAGTCTTAAGTGCTATGAAGCATAATGTTTTAGCAATTGATCTGCAGACTTCAATCTGTAACCCTGTGTGAGGTTCTAGGCCTTTTATGCTTTGTCTTAAATATATTGAGTGGATAGGATCCACTGAAGGGTACTGAGGGAGCTGGCAGAAGTGCTCACCAAGCCACTTTCCATCATTTATCAGTGGCCCTGGCTAACCGGGGAGGGCTCGGTTGACTGGAAGACAGCAAATGTGACACCCATCTACAAGAAAAGCTGCAAGGAGGATCTGGGAAATTACAAGCCTGTCAGCCTGACCTGGTAACCCTTTAAACAAAGAGTTATCAAACACCACAGGGAAGTGGTTGAATCGCCATCCGTGGAGGTATTTAAAAGATATGTAAATGCGGTGCTGAGGGACATGGTTCAGTGGTAACTTGGCAGTGCTAGATTAACGGTTGGACTTGATGATCTTAAAGATCTCTTCCAACCAAAATGATTCTATGATTCTATGGTTCTATGATTCTAGTTAAAGAGTGTTAGAAGGCTGGTCAAAAAAAATTCACTCTCAAAGAAATAAACAAAGGCAAAGTAACTGGGGAGCAGTGTGTTATAGGACAACTGGATGTAAATTGATATGCATAGGAGCTGTATATGGAATGTATTCCAAATTAAAATTTGAGCCAGGAGCGGCCAAGAAAGAGTATAAGGGGTCTGTTCTTTAATTTTCCTGCTCAAGTTATATTACTTGGTAGCCCTGTAGTCAAGAATGAAAATGTTTTAAGCCAGAAATGGAAGCAAAATGGTGAGAATCTTACTTTGCAATCTAATTATGAAGGTGCTTACCTAACACAGTGGAGTTTTGTATTCAAATTGCTTTTCCACATTTTACTCTTTTTTATTTTCTGTGTTTCATCTTAGCCATATTAATCAAATATATTCCATTTGCAAACACCCAGTCAATTGATTGGATTAATTTAGCCTCCAAATAGCATGGCATGCAACAACAGAGGAAAATTTTCTATGCTGTGAAGAGAATTGGACAAGATGACCCCTAAGGAGTCCCTTCCAACCTCAACTATTCTGGGATTCTCAGAAGAGGATTCCATGCCTTCAACTGCAGATAAGGAACAAAAGATACCCTGAAAACTGTATCCCATGTACAGTGAGGAAAAAAAAAAATCTCTAGGGACTTGATGCATCTCTAAGGACTTTACATTTTGAACTCCTTTAAATACATCTAAGAATTTTTAAGATAAAATCATTCATGAAGGTATTGCCAACCTAGATAATAGAACCCACACTTCTTTAAAAAAGGGATCTGATACCATAGAATGGTCTGAATTTTTGGGTAGAAGCCAATTTGGGGTCTTGAATTTGACTCCAATACTAGGTAATAACTTCAGATCCAATAAACACTCCTACAGTAGTAAACTGTAGAATCCAATTCTGTATGGGATACAGAGGACCTGAAAAAATCTGAATATTTAACTACCTTTGCAGGGAAATAGTACTTAACGTGCTAATGTCCTTTCAAAAATTTCAGCATCATCTTTCTTTTTAAGTCTCTTGATAGTTAATGCCTTAACTATTCAGAGGTTTGGATATTTCAACTTTATACTTAATTCCAGTGATATTACAAGAAATGATCTTTAGGAGACTTTTTAATTTTGACGGATGGCAGGAAAAATTTTCTTGATCTCAAAGATTCAGTGTTCTTACATAAAATGGATAATTCTTAGTCTTTTATTCACAACATGCAATCTAATAATAATGGAGGTAGAAATGATAACACATGTAAGCTTTGAAAGGTATCTAGTATTAGTACTATATTTATTAGTATGTTCCACTTATCAAATTCAATTGATTTTTTTCCTTAAAACTGTTATATGGGAAAGAAGTCTCCAGAATTTCTTTTCTTTCTTCTTTCAGTGTCTATATATGTAATGAGGTTTTTTTGTTTCTCATAAACCGGAAATTGGTGCAGTAACAGATGTATAAGCATTATAAGGAGAATTCCATTCTTTTTCAGTCTTTGTATCTTACATGAAATTGCTTCATATTTTTCCCAGTCTTCATTTTTTACTTCGATGACTGTGCTGCTTTTGACATTCTTTGGAAGGTCATGGGGAACAAGAGAGGTGCCTGAGGACTGGAAGAAGGCCGACATCACTCCAATCTTCAAAAAGGGCAAGAAGGAGGACCTAGGGAACTACAGGCTGATTAGTCTCACCTCTGTCCCTGGCAAGGTAATGGAGCGACTTGTTCTGGATGTCATCTCCAAACACGTTGAAGAACAGGAAGTTATTGGAAGTGGTCAACACGGATTTACCAAGGGTAAATCATGCTTGACCAATCTGATACCCTTCTAGGATGTTATAACTGGTTGGCTGGATGAGGGGAGAGCAGTAGACGTCATCTACCTTAACTTCAGCAAGGCTTTTGACACTGTCTCCCATAACATCCTCATTAGGAAGCTGAGGAAGCGTGGGCTAGATGAGGAGACAGCGAGGTGGATTGAGAGCTGGCCATGTGACAGAACTCAGAGGGTGGTGATTAATGGAGCAGTGTCAAGTTGGAGGCCTGTAACCAGTGGCGTCGCCCAGGGGTCAATACTCGGCCCAATCTTGTTCAATATATTCATCAATGACNAGAAGAGAAGGCTGAGGGAGACCTTATTCTTGCTTAGAAGTATCTAAAGGGTGGGTTGAAGGAGGATGGAGGCAGACTCTTTTCAGTGGTTCCCAGTGACAGGACAAGGGGCAACAGCACCAGTTGGAACATCGGAAGTTCCATTCAAACATAAAAAACTTCTTTACGGTGAGGGTGACAGAGTACTGGACCAGGCTGCCCAGGGAGGTTGTGGAGTCCCCTTCTCTGGAGATTTTCAAGACCGGCCTGGATGCAGTCCTGAGTAATGTGCTCTAGGCATTCCTGCGTCAGCAGGGGAGTTGGACTAGATGATCTCTAGAGGTCCCTTCCAACTCTGAAAATTCTGTGATTCCGTGAGTCCGTGATTCTTATCTGGTGATTTGTGCATATTTTTCTCTAGATGTACACACAATCCTATGCTCTCAACTAACTCAATGTAAAAGATCTCTGTACAGTTTTTAGGGAGGATTCAGAAGAAATCAATAAGTTTGTGAAAGCAGGATATGTTGGGGCAATAGCATTTCCAGCGATATATGAGCAAAATTATAGGAGTGATATAGCAGTGTTTTTACATAAGAATCTGGAGACTAAGGTTAAGACTTCTCCATTGAGCTGTGTAAAATCATAACATGTAGCCACCATCCTTCTGAATGCACAACCTTAATATGTGGGATTCAAAGATAATAGGCATTTCCATGGTTCAATTAATCATTAAGAGCTTTAGTTTATCATGGTAAGAGAAATCTTCTCTAACTGTAAAGCAAATGTAAAGTGGTTTTTTAAGACATGGAAGACAATAGTTGGTGAGATGAATACCGCACAATGTATTTCCTCTAAATACACTTGGAGGACTAATGTGGGAAAATAGGAATATGAAGTACAGAAAACTTGATCAGTATTTATTTTTACTAGAGGAAGAAATGAAAAAAAAAAGCTATCACAACCTGATCAGAAATGACAAAAATTATTAGATAGTATGATTGAAGTTGTTTAAAAAATGAGATTTGAGAAACTAATAAATTGTAATCTGCCATAGAATGAATCTAGGTTCTCTCTCTTAAAGAGACATAATTGAAATCATGAAGCTATTGTTAGCACATGTTGGTACATGTTCCTGATTTCTTCCTTAAAAATTAAGATTTATATGAAAGCAAAAAAGCTTGTAATTGTTACTTATACATTTAATATGCCTTGTTACAAACCTGAAAATAAAAAAAAGAAAATCCAATAAAAGCATACAAATGACTAGACAACAGAAAAAAATCAGTCCTGTCATTACTGAACAACATTCAATTGGTTTCTGAAAGAGAACTCAACTGTAATCTCTTAACTAAAGAATAGGGTCAAAACCTGTTAAGATAGCAAAGAAAGATATTCTGTTAAGTAAAGCATTCCACAGTTAAATAATCTAAAATATACACTGAAGTTCAGCCAAAGAATAGCTTGTTATGAAACGAGGTAACTTTGACTGTTTCCCCATTCTAGGGAGGGGTAAGGAAACTGACTTTTAAAAACTGTTTTTTCAGATGGAGTGATTTTTTTTATTGATTTTCAGATAGAGTGAAACTAAACAAACAAACAGAAAAGATTTCTCACCCTAATGGTGATTTTGAAAATTATCGTTTAGGTCACTGCAAATCTTGCAGGTAACTATGATTCACAATTTCCTATGAAAAAAATGTCATAGGAGCCTCCAAGTTCTGCCCTGGCCAGAAGAACCACCTGGTCCCTGGGCATGACAGCCTTGCCTCTAACTTCCCTCTCTGATTCAGACAGCGTGTTCTGGGCCCAGAGACCTGAAATTGCTCTTATACCCCACCTTGAAGGATGTGATATGATGGTCTTTGTTCAAGAATGTTTGTTAATTTTGTTGATACGGACTGAGGAAGAGAAGGAAGATACTGTTTTAGTGATCTGTGCACTCCTTCACTTTAATTTTTCTCTCATTCTGGAGAGAAATGTTATTCTCAGGAGACCACCAAGTCAGTTCAGGTAAGGTAGTTTCCTATTCCTACCCTATTATTCCCAGGAATAGAGGGAAAAATGGGAGAGAGGACTGAGAAGACAGCTGCATCCTTGTAGCTGGAGCAGCAGTCTAAAAGGAATGATGAGCATTGATACTGGTGTCAGTTTTCAGGACTTTTGTATGCTTAATGTAACAGCTGTGTGTTACAACATGCAATGAGTTTAGTGACAACATGCATAGAAAAATCAGGCTATCCTTGCTGTACATTTTTTCTAGACCAGTCTATTTCACTATTGAAATAGTAGGTCAAAGGCAAAAGAGGACTGTGAAATGACAATGTATAAGGAGAAAGGACAACAATATATACTTTTTCTTCCCACAACATTGTTAATTCAGTATAAAGTAGGACAACAATGCTATTTGGACTGCAAGAGCAACAGCAGTAGCTGCACGGTAATGATGTCAAGTTAATATTTAAGAATATTTTTTTTAACAAAAGTTGGTATGGAATGGACCTCAACATATTAAAAAATAATTATACCAAAAAATTACTAACAGTTCCTCTAAGACCATTACTGTTATCACATTTTGTCCCTCTTCTCCCATACCTATCTTAGCAGTTTTCCCAGAGTCTTCAACGTGTTTTGCCTGACAGTCAACAAAGGAAAATATTATTAGCCAAAATGGAGGCAATTTGAATTACATGTCAGATTTTGTTATCCTTTAGCTTTCAACTTTCCAACTAATAAAGTAAGGATGGAGGAAAAAAAGAGAAGAAAAAACATCAAAGTAAATTTATGTTACTGTGAGAAATACAGGGTAGGTGAAGAAAATGCAGGAGGTAAATGGAAAGCTGCATTTCATTTTTCTCATGTCTGACAACTACTTGCTATAGGGTTTTTGGAAGTTATATCCATGAAATATAGGCAGTACTCTTTCCATATAAGCTTCTTCATTTGCATGTCTACAGTATTTTTCTTATTCTCCATGTTTCATTACAGAAGTGGCTACCATGTGAGCTGTCTACTTATTCTAATTCAGTAAGATCAGAAGAGATTGGAAGGTGAATAGTACAAGAGTAGTAGAATAAAATTTCATTGATTTAGATGGGAAGATGGTCCTATCAGCTACATTATCAGCTGAGAACAGTATATGCTACTGTCAGTGATTAGGAAAGTAAGTACTCCTCTTACTTCTGTGAACTGTGCTTTTTGTTTTTATCCCTGATGAGATTTTTGCCTATTATGTTTAGGGGAATTATCCAGGGATTTTGTGTGTTAGGAATAAAAAACAATTAAGAGATGAAACAGGAACAGCAGTTTCTCAGCACAGAACTAATCAGCAGTCATTAACTTGAGCCGTTTTAACTATAGATAAACAAATAATAAGGTTATTCTGTAAAATTATAGGAATCGGATTTATTTTCAAATTTTCACTACAGAACAGTCTTTTGCAAGTAGGTCATATTATAAGAACAAAATAACTGAACATTGCAGTTTTATTTGAGACTGAGATTTCCATGATTTCTGAAATAAAGTGGTATCCTCTGTGATTAATTAAAAGAAGCAGTATTTCTGTTTTTTAAAAAAATAATTTTTTATTATGTTAGCCTGAGATTTGTTTTTAATAGATCAGTGGCATTTCTAATTTGTAGCTATTAGATGATTATTTTATAAATTTTATAAAGTTCAGGTTTCATTTTTAAAGAGTGAGCTACTGAAGCAAGCAACACAGTTATTTCAGCAAGGAAGCAAATAATGGCAATTATTAATGCTGGTGGTAATCACTGTCCCCTAACTCTTCTTCCCTTAAGATCATTTGACCATCTGAGTCTGATTCCTTTAGTGGTCCTTCACTACTAGTGAGTTGTACTTGATTTATGCAATGCTATAGAGTGAGAGCATGATCACATGTACACATTAGAGAGACAGTCACACTGGACTGTATCATTAATCTACTTTGTTCAGTATTCTGTATCAGACTAATCCCTCATGTTGTCTAGGAAAGTGAGAAATGTTTCCACAATGTGAGAATCGTGTTATCTGCCCAAACAGGGAGGCTTTTTATTTTTTTTTACCAAGGCAGTAAACTGTTATCCTGAAGCACAAGAGAGTTAGACTGAATCCTGTCTACGGAAGTGTAGATATTGTAGCTGCAAACTGTATTCCCTTATTTTCTTTATTTTTTTTAAAAAAAAGAATTTATTTTGCTCTTGTATTCAGTGAATTATCGAAACAAGAATTTCCACAATGCTATATTACATTTTTAAAAGGTGCTGCAGTCTTCCTGTTCACATATGTGGTGCAATGGGTATGTGTCTCTGTTCCTTCATACTCCTCTCCATGCAATTTTATTTTCTTCTTTTTTAATGTTCTCTACAGATCACTAATCTTTCCTTCTAACTGTTATTTCTATCTCTTGTCTTTTTTTTCTCTCAGTTTTTCTCTATTTTTTTGGTACGTCATCACTGAAGAACCTTTGTCCCATTCCTTTCAGGTTACTACTGTTTTGCTGATTTTTTAATCGGTATGGTATTATTTTTATTTTTAGTAGCAGCTGTTATTATTCCTGAGGTTACACATGGTGGAATCCTCAAAGGAGAAAGACTTCAAAGACTGTTTATACATGGTGACTGAAGTAACTATGTAGAAACCAGTAAGCAGAATTTTTAAGGCTAATTACATATACTGATAATAATCATGTGCCATTAAAAGGAATATGTAGTGTAAAGCTAACATATAGCCTAATTATTTCTCTTGGAATTCTGACAACCACAGGTCCAAGAGAAACTTACAGTTTCATAATAGATTTTTTTTCATATATATACTGTATTTCTTTTCTTAAAGACACTTTTTTTTTTTTTTTTTTAATGATGCTTAGAGGACTGTGCAGTCTGAGTAACAAGTACAGAATCTATACTCTTGTAACATCTATATCCCCCAAGTACTCTCACTGTCATGCCTTGATAGCCATTCTTCTTCTCTGTCCCAGAATAATAATAGCTTTCAATTGTGATCCAAACAGGAGGAGGGATGAAGAAAAGATTTCTTCAGCTTTTTAACTTCATGACTTTTGGGAATCTACTGAAGCTACTCCTTTGAATGCCAACAAAGTGCCCTATGATGTATTGCAAACCTAAAACACTATTCAGTCTCTGCATTAGACTGCCAGAAGTCCCATTAGGCACAGAGTAGACATTCACTACATTACAGCTGCATTTGCAATATATTAAGAACAGTGTTTAAAAATCCTTAAAGATATGGTAAAACACATCTATATAGTTTCTTACAAATCTACACTGAAAACTTCATTTAAAAATACATGTTAATATGTTGAAGTCAGCTTCGTCTGTTTATAATTTTATTCATTATCAAGTGTTTATTAAGCACCAACAGAACATATTGAAAGGTAATTGCAATGTTTCTTGAAAGCTGAGTATGTTACACAGTCTATGCTTCATGAAAGCTGACTGCACTTACATAGACCTGTCATTTGAAGAACAAAGAAGAGAGCATTAAACACTATAATCTCTTTGAGATACACCAAATTAGAATATTGCATTTTTGCTGGGACATAGGCTAAAGCATTGACACTACTCTGTCATATTTCATCCACACAATTTATGCATGTGTGGATGAAAGAAAAAATAGTTGTGGGAAGAAATATGATTCAGCTTTACAAAATATCACACAGAATTTATAATACGAAAAAGAAGTGAGGAAAAGGAGCTGTAATCTTGATGAAGAAGGGCACAGCTGTCAGGTGTAACTGAGAGTTTGGGATGAGACACCAGCTTCTGGGAGGTAGTACACTATATGCAAGGAATGAAGAGATTTAAATTTGATGAAAAGCAATGAATGGAAGAATATTCTGTTCAAATGAGTGCTACTAAGAAATTAGAGATGTCATCAATGGTGCTCTTGTCCCTGAAAGAAATTTATGCTATGTCATAATTTTTATTGTCCCATATCATGACTGAAACAGAGGAACTTCTGAAATCAGACAGGAGACTGGTACAGAAAAGTTACATTTTAGGTACCTTCACTTGATATGAAAGATTCATCACCAAGTTTTCCATTTTAATTAATACCAGCAGGGTCCTCAATCTTGTCTTTTGCACATTCATAGAGAATATCCTAAACACTGACTTGTTTTTAATGAGTAATTACATGTTGGAATTGTGACTGCTACTCTTAGAAATTAGGTTAGTACCCAGGTATTTAGTCTGTACCAAATTCTCTCTGTGTTTTCTACACTGGAACCATGTTTAAATGGATGCATGCATGAGCTTCAGATGCTAACTGTGAACACGAACCAAAGGGAAGGTCATGGCTCAGTCACCCGTGAAAGACAGTCCTTAAGAAGCCTTATTATAAAAGTGGAAAACTTCTTCTCTGATGAAGTAGCTCTTCAGAAAGCTCAGGAATTCTGTATGCTTTCTTCCTGGCAAGCCAAAAATTATTTTACCTGTAACACTAGGCCTCTATAGGTCTTCCAATTAAAAAAAAACAGTGGTATTATGCAGCTACAGTGAAACTCTGCTGATCAAGCAGCCAAGAGTGGTGTGAAAATGGAAAGCCCCAAATCGTCTCTGTATAGTGTAATGCTCCATTTAATAGTTAGACTACTGGCTGCGCTAAACCAGACTCAGGTTAGGACTCTATCTTCCTGAAATGGTGAATTCATCTGCTGGGTGGTGTTCAAAGAGTGGTAGAGGACTATGTCTGGAGGTCTTTCAGCTGCCTTCAGAGTGAGAACATCCAAATGCAGGCCCTATGCATTAATCAAATACATTAATAAAATGTATCAGAGGGAATCTGCCAAAAAACCTGAAAACAAATAATAGATACAGATTTCTCAGAAAAGCTGAAGAAGGCTGGTTTAATCTAAATATCAGTTAAAGTTATTCTACATATCTGTTAAAGGCTTTGATTCCAGAAGGTATCCAGTTATCTAATGATGAAAAGTAAATAGATTATACCTGAATTATACTGAAGTCAAATGTCAATGAAGTTCATGGAGAGACTGCCACTGACTTCAGTGGGATCTTGATCAGATGCTAGAATTTGCTCTAAGTGCTCTAAGTCACCTGATGCTGAGCACAGAGTACTCCACAGCATGCAGAATTTAGTCGTTCTATAGTAGCTTCATAGACAAAATTCTGTATTACTTTTAACTGCGTGTATTTTGAACAATTAACTCAGCAATGTTTTGTAATTAAATGAAGTTATTTTAGTTAAGGTCTCAAAGTGTCAATAGAAAATAGCCTGTGATTTGAGACCACTGAATATACATGATGTGGCTCTGAATGTATAACACGTTAGTTTGGCACCTGAACTCAACTGACAATTCATCTTTGAAATGAAGAAAACATCAGTGTTTTTATATGCTGAATTATTAACATGAACATTTTACAAAGGTTCTGTTTTAAAAATAAGGGGTTTTTTTCAGAGCATTTAAATGGTAAACTTGCATATTTAATTACATAACAAATCTAAATAAGAAAGGCATTTTTTTCTCTTGAATGGACATACCATTGTCTTCATCCGTTAGTGAATAGTTAAAAATATATTAGCAATGACTCATGGTTGTTTTGTACTATATTAGGAGAAAATACAGAACTACAGCTTAAATATTTATGCTCTTAGGTTGTGGGGATTTTTTATTATTTTCTGCACTTTTGCATAAGCAACTACAATATAGTGCCTCTTTATAGAATCATAGAATGGTTTAGGTTGGAAAGGATCTTAAAGATCATCTAGTTCCAAACCCCTTGCCATGGGCACGGACACCTCCCACTAGACCTGATTGGTCAAAACCTCATCCAGCCTGGCCTTGAACACTCCCAGGGGTGGGGCATCCACAGCTTCCCTGGGCAACCTGTTCCAGTGCCTCACCACCCTCATAGTGAAAAATTTCTTCCTGAGATCTAATCTAAATCTCCCCTCTTCCAGCTTGAAGCCATTACCCCTTGTTCTATCACTACCTGTCCTTGTAAAAAGTCCTTCTCCAGCTTTCCTGTAGGCCCCTGTTAGATAGTGGAAGGCTGCTATAAGGTCTGCCTGGAGCCTTCTCTTCTCCAGGCTGAACAACCCCAACTCTCTCAGCCTGTCTTCGTAGGAGAGGTGCTCTAACCCTCTGATCATCTTCATGGCTCTCCTCTGGACCAGCTCCAACAGGTCCATGTCCTTCTTATGCTGATGGCTCCAGAGCTGGACACAGTACCCCAGGTGGGGTCTCACGAGAATGGAGCAGAGGGGCAGAATCACCTCCCTCATGACCTTCAAGGCATGAGCTCACAGGGAAAGGGACTAGTTGGTCGTAGTGTAACAGAAGATGATACACAATACTTTCCTAGAGAGAAACTGACACTGATAACATTCTCATTTCTGAATCCATTGCTTTCTGTGCCTTTGAATTTTTATATGTGGATAGCATGCAACATGAGACATAACAGCTCCCAATGGAGCCTATGACCTAGACTGAGATCATATGGCTGAATATTTATTCTCATGTCATGTTCTTTTGCTATTCTGAGAGGTCTTCTGTTTTGCCTGTATTGCCCTTGACTTCTCATTTGAAATGAAATAAATAAATAAGTAAGGTATGAAATAAGAGATGCATTTGTAATATATTCATCTAACAGTAAGAAAAAAAGTCACTAAGTAGAAGATGATTGCAACATTGAAAATGAAAATCAATCACTAATTTGAGTTCCAGGCACCTAAGGCTTACATATTGATAAAATGATAGGTATTAATCACTTCTATATGTCAAATAAAGTATTTGTCAACTACTAAACTCTGTGTGTATCCAAATTAAATACTATGAGTGAGAACTTCTGGGTGCCCAGAGTGCACTTGAATCTATTGTCTAGATCATTAACAAAAACACTAAACATTATCAGCTTTCTCCTGGTAAGAAAAGGAACAGCAGGCAACTTGGCATTTCTAAGGTCAACGTATTAAGTAGACCGAGCAAGGGATAAGTTTTGTCAGGGAAAGCTTTATACATACATGCATACACACACACATCTACAGTTCTCTGAGATGTGCCCCTATCTCCACTCAGTTGAACTGAGGTGAAGGCAATTCTTGCTCCCACTAACCTCATGCTGGGCACCAATATGTAACCCTTCCCCACCAATAGGTAACCCTTCCCCACTTTGGTATTGCTCTGCTGTTCCATGCCCATGCCAAGGCTCCTCACACTCAGGTCTCCCTTGCATTGCCATTGACTATGGCTCACCATACTCAGTCACTCACCTCTTGATCAAGGCAAAGTCATGATGCTCCCATTACAGGCCTCTTGAGGATGAGGGGTAGCATTCAATTGCTAATTGGACTAAGAGCAGGGACTGAAGGCCTTGCTAAGGTAGAAGCACACAAGAAAGTAGACAACACTCTCCACTTATTCACAGAGCCACTCATGTCATTGTAGAATGCAATCAAGTTGGTTAGGTACAATTAGCCCTTGGTAAATCATCTTGGCTGTTCCTAATCACATTTAGCATAACTCAACCAGAGAAGAAAATTATTGGCACTCAGTCCTGAATTAATTATTTTAGCCTTTCAAGCTTCCAAAATTTTGGTAAAATTGAAACTTTATCAAATATTAATGTAGGTCAAAACCAATGTCATATAGGAGAGAATGCAATTGCTTGTATCTAAGTAGTAGATATTTCACATAAGATTGATTACTGACAATAGTATTTTTTTCCAGAAATGAAAGAAACAATCTTTTTCATTGTCTTTTTACTTTTCCTTGTTTTTATCTCTTTGGTGTTTTGTGAATTCATGTGAAAAAAATTATTAACAATAAGCGATGCAGTATATAAAAATGAGTTGTTGAAAATACTTTATTTGCCATATCAACTAAATAACAGTTCTATTTAAACAATATTTGACATTTAAAAAACTAGATTATGATAGTTTGGCTCATGTTTGCCACAACAAAAAGAAATGCATTGACTGTTTAACATTTTTACAACTGTTCCTGCCATATTTTCCTACAATGATGGCATTACAAAGAAATTAAAACATAAAAGCATGTTTGTTATATCACAGAATCAGGTAATTGAGGAGCTGCTGAAGGGAGTGTCTGCTGGACCTGATACTTAGAAACAAGGAAGAACTGGTTGGTGATATGAGGGCTGGGCTGCAGCAACCATGAGATGGTGGAGTTCAGGATCCTGAGAGGAGGAAACAAGGCAAAAAGCAGGGTCACAGCCCTGGACTTCAGAAAAGCAGAGTATGGTCTCCCAGGGACCTCCTTGGAAGAATCCCATGGAGTACAATCCTAGGGAGAAGAGAACAGCTGTTTGAATTTCAAGGTGACTTCCTCCAAGATCACTAACAGTCCATCTGGAGGTGCAGGAGGTCTAGCAAAGGTGGCAGGATGTCCGCACGGGTGAATAAGCTTTTGACAAAAGGAATAGACATAAAAAGGAAGTATACAAAAGGTAGAAGCAGGGACAGCATTGGATAGTTTCAGATTTTGGCTTCTCAGGAAGCAAAAGGAAGACTAGGGAAAATGAAGGCCTGCTGTTGAATGGAGCAGTGATCCTGGTGACAAAGGATGTGGAGAAGGCCAAGGTACTGAATGCCTTTTTTGCTTCAGTCTTTAGTGGTAAAAGCAACCTTCAGGAATCCTAGGCCCTTGAGACTAGTGCCATAGTCTAGAGCAAGGAAGACTTATCAGTGGTAGAGGAGGATCATGGTTGGGAATATTTAAACAAAGTGGATGTGTAGAAGTTGGTAGAACCTTATGGGATACATCCACAAGTGCTAAGGGAACTGGCCAGTCTCATTACAAGGTTACTCTCAGGTATCTTCAGAAGGTCATAGTGATTGAGGGAGGGTCCTGATGATTAGAAGAAAGAAAAAGTCACTGTCATCTTCCAGAAGGTAAAGAAGGAGGATCTGAGAAGCTACAGGACAGTCAGCCTCACATGGGAAGGTAATAGAGCAAATAATTCTGGAAACCGTTTATACACATGAAGGACAAGAACATGACTAGAACTAGTCAGTATGGACTTACAAAGGGAAAATCACGCGTTTGGTGGATGAGAGGAGAGCAGTGCATGTTCCTTGTATTGCCTTTAAATAAAGCTTTTGACACAGTTTCACGTAATGTACTCGTTGACAAGTTGAGTAAATTCAGGATAGATAAATGGACAGTGAGGTGAACCGAAAACTGACTGAGCTGCTGGGCTCAAAGCGTTGTGATCATGGCAACCAGTTAGAGGCCAGTCACTAGTGCTGTTTCCCAGGGTCAATACTGATGCTAATACAGGTGAACATGTTCTTTAGTGACTAGGATGATGGGACGGCATGCACCCTCTGCAAGTTTGTAGAGAACTTAAAACTGGGAGGAGTGGCTGATACATCAGATGGTTGTGTGGCCATTCAAAGGGACCTTGACAATCTGGAAGAGTGGGCAAATAGGAATCCCAAGTGGAATGACCCTATGCATAAGTACACACATGGGAGGCCAAATGGCTAGAAAGGAGCTTTATAAAGGAGGACTTTGGAGTCCTGGTGGACAACAAATAGACCATCAGCCAGCTATTCACCCTCACAGCAAAGAAAGCCAGCAGCCTCCGGGGCTGCGTTAGGCAGAGCATTGCCAGCAGGTCGAGGGAGGTGATCCTTCCCCTCTGCTCAGCCTTTGTGACATAAACCCAGAGTGCTGGGTACATTTCTGGTCTCCACAGAACAAGAGAATCATGGACATATTGGAGCAAGTCCTGTGAAGGGCCATGACCATGACTGAGAGATTGGAACACCTATCATAGGAGGGACTGTTCAGTCTGGAAAAGAGAAATCTCAGGGTTATCTTACCCATTTACCTGATGGGGGTAGTAAAGAAGACAGAGATAGACTCTTCTCAGTGGTGCCCAGTGACAAGACAAAAGCCAATATGCATGAATTGAAATATAGGAAATTCCATTTCAACATATTAAAAAACAAACAAACAATTCCCAGAAAACGTTTTTGACTGTAACAGTGATTGAACACTGGAACAGGTTGCCCAGAGAGGTTGTAGTGTCACTATTTTGGAGATATTCAAAATGTGACCATACATGGCCCCGAGAAACCTGTTGTAGCCAACCTTTAGCATGGACTTTGGGCTAAATGATCCTTATTTCACCTTCTTAACTGTTCTGGGATTCTGTGAATTTGTGGTTTAAATGGGCTGCAGTATCCATGCTTTACACCTAGTTATCCTAAACACAGCTTCTTAAGCTAAACCTGCTCAAGAAAAGGTCAGTCATAAGTCAATATATGATCTAATAACTATTTAGGGTAGAGAAGGTGGGAGAATATTCTATGTTATGGTTGCCATTGCTAAGAAGTTAAAAAAATGCTAATGGCTACTTCCAACTGGTTTAGTTGTAGTTCTGCTCTCTGGACCTGTTTTAAATTATGACTCTGTATTTTATAATCCTGAGCAAATGCCGTAAAAATAAATTTACTAAATCTACTTGGAAGATACTATTCTATTTAGTATTCTTAGTGTTCTCCAATCCAGAAATTTGGTTGAATTTCACTGAGTCAAGTCCCTCCATGACAAACTTTTCTATTTTCTGGTACAAACTTTAGAAAAATGTATTATTAGAAAAGATTTTTAATATCAGGATTGCAACAAGAGGTAGTTCAAGGATGTTATCTACTCAAAATATTAAAAAGATGTACAAACATAAGTAAGGAATGCTAAATAAATAAGTAAAAGGGATTAATCAAATGTAAACTTTTTATTGTAATAAATTAGGTGAATTTTATATCCTTTAGTTAGAAATAGGCACCACTGAATTTTAGAATTGTGTGGTATCTGTCCTAAAATTACTTGTTTCTTGCCATTGACTGTTCTAGATATCTATGGCAACTAAATCAGATATCCATGCTACAGGTGTTTAAATTTAGGCAAGATGAAATTGTGTATCTATTACAGGTATTAGCTTTACTACAACTACAAACCCCCTTTTACTTCCAACTCCAGCAGATGCGAAAAAGTAATGTTTTGCCTAGCTAAAAACCTCTGTTTTCATGCATCATTGCAAATGATGACATCAACAATGTTATGAAGCATAATTCTCAAAGTAGAACTCCATTATATCATGGGCATGTCTATTAATATGACATAAAAGTAGACAAGACAAGGTTAATACTTTCCAAATTTTTGAAATAAGTTGTTCTGTATTTTGAACTATATGTATTAGTGCAGTTTGAAAACAAGAACTGTAAGGAATATTTTATTTAATTTCTTATTCGTATGTTTTAAGAATGATTAGGTAAATCATCAATTAATTTCATTTTTAATAAGTGCAGATGTTCCTTTTTAAATTCCTTTTTTATTACTCCATGTTACTATAAAAGTATTGTTATGCTAAATATCATTGTAATGATAGCTTTGAAACAAATTTTTCCCAGTTCAACAGGAGGAAATGTAGCCTTGTGTAATTTCAGGGAGTTTGAATTTCTAATTATTGCAGACAAGTAGTAAATATCCAAGTGTTTCCTTCAGCCATATGCACAAAAGAGATTAGAAAATTTGTTACTTTCCTACTCACAGACAAGTATAGTTTTTGCTTTAATCTACCCTCAGTCTAACATCAATACTATTAATGTATACCTGCTTAATATATTAATATATACCCGCTTTCTCACTATCATTTTTTCCATACTAATGAGACTTGCTAAATTTTCTCTTAAGGATCATCTGCTAATCTATATAAAATCTCTACTAGATGCCAAGAATGTAACTTGGCTGCCCTAGATATTTTGTTGCCATTTCTGAAATCCTGCTGTGATTCAAAAGAGTTGATGAATCTTTCAGGAAATATTATTTCCTGACCTTGTAACTTGTACCTTGAGCTTGTAACTCCCTTGTAATTGAGTTGCCTCCCTAGTAAGACAAAGAGATTGTGGAACAACCAAGTAGGATTTACTCCACTACCGACTATTAGCAGTGTGGCTATAGAACTGGTCCTGAGACAGATGACACAATCCCACAACGTAAGCATGGGACTACTCCAATAGAATAAAAGAGTACTGCCAGAAAACAAGGCAATGGAAACGTAGCTTTATAGTTGACAAACTATCAGAAGTGCTAACCTGAAAATAATCAAAGGGGAGACATCCACTGTGCCTTAGCTGACTGGGGACCACCCTGTAGCACCCACTGGGAGAACAGGGCCTGGCTGGGGATGCTGCCTGGGGCCAGCTCAGAGCCCCCGCAATTGCCTGGCAAGGCCGTGGTGGTGGAGAGGATCGAGGTCTGGCTGGGGAGATAAGAACTAGAACTCCTCGAGAATTCAGTGGAATGCAGAGAGCTATTCAGTTCATCGTGCAGGACAGACGTCTGAATTTGCAGCATTTGTGACAATCCTTGTTCACGGATATAGTAACAAGTTTTTTACTCCATGTAAAATGAACATGTTTATGCATTTTTCCCCTTGTTCTCTTTATTATACTGAGTTGATAATTATCTTTTTGCATATGTTGTAGTGAAGAATATATAACAGAACAGCAAGAACTACTTTTTTTTTTGGGGGGGGAAGAGCATTATTAACATATTCATCTGCTTTAGGCAAGAGGCAGAGGGGTAGGGAAAAATCATTAAAATGAGGCATAGAAGTTAATGTCCTATATTGATTACGTTGCTACAAATGAGAGATTTTGGTGAAGAAGTTAAAAATAAAGCACTAATCCAAAATATTTCTGGTAATAATCATGAGTAATTCCATATCAGATTGTGGTACTAAAACTCAGTACTATGTATAAATTATGCTGCACACAATATTACTTCAAAAGGATCAATTAAAGCAATTATACAATCACTCTATTGTAACTTCCCTGCTGGTCAGTTGATAATGTAATGAATGTTTTCAATATTCCATTTAAGCTAAAGGAATTAAAGTGATTGGAATATAAGGTTGATTATACGGTTATAATAAAACCGCATAAAACTGCATTTTAGCACATTTACTTACACATTATTTTTTTTAACTATGTGCTGTAGCCTTAATATTTTTTTCTTCTAGCACAACCTTAAGAATCTCTCTCTGAGATGGATATAGAACAGATTTTTCAACAAAAATAAATTTCTTTTAAGTGCCAGAAAAAAAAAATACAACTGACCTTGGTTTTCAATGTTACTTTCGAGTAATCTAAACAGTTATTATTAGCAGTTTGGATTCAGTGGATCCTATCTGTGTGAAATCCAGTTTAACAAACCTATAATGTTGTCCTGGTTTGAGGTAAAACAGAACCAATTTTCTCTTCGGTAATTTTACTTAGCAGCTAAGCCTCTTCTAACCACTGAAATTAACAGCACATCATTGTGCAGAAACTCTTCGTGCTCAGAGTGATAAGACTGATGTTTATAGCTGATGCCAAGGAATGGGATGCAGAGAGGCTCTTGCTTATACTTACTGCTATAACAACCAAGGTCAGCTAACTTTGTTAATTGCCCCATTGGAGGGTCAGAAATGGAAAAGCGTAGAGGGGTCACATCTGCAGGGAGGAGCAGACAGGACAGGTGACCCAAACCTGACCAACAAGGTATTCCATCCCATCTGCCTCATGCTCAGTGTAAAAGCTGAGGGATCAAAGGGCCAACCCGCTTTCTTCAATGGCTGGTGTCTGAGGAGAACTCTGTCTGTTCATCTGCCTCTGATCCTGATCCCTGTATTCCTGAATCCAGATCTAGAATCTAGTTCCTGTCTATCACTGAGTCCAGTCTGGGACTTTCCCAGTGCCTGTCAGTGATATGATCATCATCCTGGGAGCTTGATAAGGTTTTGTGTACATTTCATTATTTTCTTTTTATTTTATTATTATTATTTTCATTAAAGTAGTTTTGTTCCTTCTAAACCCATGTCTCTTTCTCTCTCTCTCCCTCCTCTCCTTGGAGAGAGAGGTGGGGGAGAGCATCTGTCGTTTCGCCTCAGTGGCTGTTCAGGCCCAAACCATGACAAATGTAATATCTATTTAATCTTAAATAAACTGGTATGAAAAGTTACCCTTTATTATCAAGTAAAACACAAAGACTTAAGCTTCAAAACAAATGAAATGTGTTTTTTAAAATCAGTCAATACAGAAACTGTTCTAACCAATGAAGTATTTTCCCTCTGAAATGAAATAAAATGAACTCTGTATTTTTAATAGGGAAAAGCCAGCTTATTTCCTATTACTTGTTATGTTCTAAAATTGAACAAAATACTCATTTTTAGCAACTATCTCTAGGAATATAAAAATCATATCAGCTTCATGTTAATTATTCTAAATTCAAATGTGAGCACTCCAATTGGTTTATAAAGATTAATTTGGCTGGACCATCAAGTAATTTGAAATCTCCCAGTTAAAAATGGTTTAACAAAGAACTCTTAATACAGGGAATATTCCAAATGTTTTCTTCTATCCTCCTATCTCCCCCAGAATGTTTTCTAACAACTAATGTCCAAAGATTTCCTGGTCTGGATTGTAACTTTTGTTAGACCTGCAAGAGAAATTTAATAGAGAAAAAAATATGAAGGTTTAGTGTCTGAAGAAGCTAGACACATTTCAATTATGGTGGCCATATTTCCAACAATAAAAGCTTCGCATAATTATAATAGGGGGCTGAAAGTTGAAAAATACTTATGAATTAATTTTGAAACATTTTTTAAACCTCCTTGTTTCTTTCAAAGTGGCAGGCTTTGATGCTTTAACAAAAGTTTCCACCTTGTTAGACCTGTGATTGCAGGTGCTCTACTTCTTAAGTCCACCATATTGAAGACATATGTGTTCTGCCAACAGGACAAAGAAGAGGACAGGATTATCCTCCATCCTGTTGTCTTTCTTTTTGTTTCTAGTCATGGAAAAGAGATATACACGACCTGAAAGTGAGGCAATGTTACCTTCCATGTCTCCCAGCCAAGAAGTCTTCTTATAGATGGGGAGGTAATGTTCAGAGGTATTATTCAGAGAAGTAGCAACGACTCTTCCATTTAAGTTCTATAAGATGCCTCTGGAGTGAAATAATCCAATGCTGTTCCCTTCCCTTTCCAGAGGTATATTTTTCTTTGTACTGAAAATTGCCTAAATGTGTTAGATTAGATGCAAATTGTTTTGTAAATACTTATGTAATTGCATTTAATAAGGAATGTGTCACATGATTTTCCCCATTTGGTTTTTGACTTTATACTTGGTGTCTTCTTGTAACATAGACTGAAAAACTTCTAAAACTGAAATGGGCTGTTACAAATTGATGAAGCATAGAAGTGTTTCCTCCACACCTCATTACATTTAGTTTTGTTCAAGTCCATACAGTTGTCAGCTTGAAAACCAATATAACAAGGACAACAAGAGATGAAGGTAGGAGAAATAGTTTACTGAGATTTCTTGAAGTTAGATAATCTCTCAAGTAAGTGGCAAACATCCACCATGAAGAGTTTTCAGTAGTGTGGATGACAAAGTGTATCATACAGGAATCACAACTGCAACCCACGTTTAGGTACAATTCTATAGAGACTTACAAACGAACTTTAAATGTACAGATTTCTCAGGGAATTCATGGACAGTAACTATATAGTTACAGTTAAGGTGTCTTCCAGATGAATACCTAAGTGCCCATTAAAATGGATATTATATTTAAAAAAAAATTATACATCATATTATTTGGGAGGAAAGTAAATCAATTTTCTCAAGAGATACAAGACCTTGTTAGGTCATGGATCATTCATTTCTATAGTTATCTTTTGAACTATCTGCAATTACTCACTGCAGGCAGAAATCCTGGATGTTGTCTGAAAGAATCCAGAAAGATAATGGCCTCAGATGACATGGGCATGTTTTAGTTTGTTGGCTGTCATCTGCGGTGTCCTTAGGGTCTCCTAACTTCTAGAAAAGAGGAGATTTATCCAAGGTCATTGTTTCTCCCAAAAAGAAGAAGGGGAGGAATAAATCAGTTTTATTCAATCATTTTAAAGACAAATACAGCAAAAGCAAAATGCTGCGCCTGGGAGAGCAGAGCCTCTGCGCCCGGAAGCTGTGGTGTACAGGGGCTGGGGAGGAGCTCTGCGGTAGAGGCCCTGGGGTGGTGGTGGGCAGCAAGCTGAACATGAGCCCATGGTGTGTGCTGGTAACAAAGGTCCCCAACAGCCCCTGGGGTGTATGGACAATGGCACAGACTGTAGATCAAAAGAAGGGGTTCTCCACTAATATGTGACACTTGTCAGACCACATCTAGATGCTACATCAATTTTTGGGCTCCAATGCAGGAAAGACATAGACAAACTGCAGGGATCTCAGGGGAGGTCCCCCAAAGCACTGGGGCTGGAGCAGTTGCCCCATGAGGAGAGGCTGGGGGAGCTGGGCTGGGTCAGCTTGGAAAAAGGATGGTTTGGGGGACAACTAACAGCTCCCCAGCGCCTACAAGGGGTAATCAAAAAGATGGATATGGGCTCCTCACAGTGATGCAGGATGGGAGGTTGAGGTCAACAGGTACCAGTTGAAACAAGAGATGTTCAGACTGCATATAAGGAAAAAAACTTTTTACTATGAGGATAATCAAGCATTAGAGAAGATTGCCCTGACGGGTTGTAGAATCTCCAAATTTCAAACAACATCTATTTATTTAAAATGTGTATTTTTCTCTGTAGATGATCAGTTCTGTATACATTATGCCTATTTTTCCTTATAGTATATCAATTTAAAAAAACAAATAATATTAAAATATTTACAATATTTTTTATACTAAGTCTAGCAAGATTTGTGAAGATAAATTTCACTTAAAACAACAACTTAAGTCTACACATTAAAGTTTAGTTTGTCCTTGTAGTCATTCTCAAATTATTTTGTGGTGGCATGGATTAGTGCTACTGAAATTAAATTAAGGTATGTACAAAAGGTAATGTTAGTTCAAAGGTACTAGATTTTATTTTATTTGTACTTTGCAAAGAACTTTGTGAGGCAATGGAATACAACTTTGCTGTAGCACTTGGAAAGATTTACTGACCTAAATATTTGACTTTTTAAATCCAAAATGTTTAAAGGACTCAGATGCAGGGTAGATATTTATAACCAGAACATGTAATAATTGTCAAAGGAATATCAATCTGTTTCACAATATAATTTCCTTTCCAGTTTAATCTCACAATAACTTCCCTTGTGTAGGTTTTCTACCTTGATGTGTAAAATTGTCCACTGGTTTACACACTTAAGCTGTGAAGTTCTATTTCATATTAAAATGGAGACTATACAACTGAGTTTCAGCTGTAAGTGTAAAAGCATGCTTATATTCTGAACTTTATGCATTTTTTTATTGGGTGATGCATTTCATTTTACAGCTCTGAGCTTTCTGACGTCCTTGTGACTAATACTTTGCTTACAGGCACACGTTTAAACATTCAGAGTGTTTTTAAAATTATGAATTAGGGACACTCTCTGGTAAGTGCCTTTTTACCATCTAATTCTATGCATTACTTAGTTTCTTCTTCTCATTCCTAGTGTCAATATCAACACATGAAGACCAATGGAGTTCTGGCAGTCATCCTAGATTCTGAAATGGACGGATGCTGCCAACTGAGGCAGATGTCAACACTTCTTTGACATGGGCCATTTTTTCCCATACCCTGTGGCATATCATTTTAGTTGTGTTAATTTACATGAAAATACAACACAAATAGTTCAACACATAAAATAAATGTCCAGAGCAAGATGGTAACAGATGAATATTTGGACATTAAAAAACTATCCATGAAGGGAAAAGAATCCATTTGATCTATTAATAATGAGAACCTGCTCTTTGATCCTTTCTGTTCCTGTTACATCAGAGAAAACCACGAGATGCAACATCTTGTTGTGAAATGTGTCAGGTGTTGCCAAAACAGCAAGCAAAGCACTTATAAACATAACCTTGAAAACAAAAATGTTAGGCAAAATCTAAAATAGATTCATTATAAAAATTCCACAGCTGAAAACAACAGTTCTCAATGCCTTCAGTCTCCCATGCTTTAAATCACATAGATGAAATGCTCATAAAAGCTAAAAATACTCCCATATAAAAAAAAAACAAAACCAACCAAACAAAAAACCCCAACAGTGTAAGTTTTTCGTATTCATACAAAAAATAATATTTTTTTTCTTTTATTACGAAAGGAAAATAATTCCGGATTCACCAAGCAGTATGATATTTTATGAGCTGTAGGCAACTTGTCACTTGTGTGGCAGAATTGATAAAAACTTTTCATAAACATTTCTTGAGATAGCAAGTAAAGACTTCACATCTGCTGGCATGTTTTTCGTCAGACTGACCAGGCACACACATCTGTCCTCTGGGCTAGTAAAAACTGACTATTGATCTTTCAACCATGAGTCATCAGTACATTGAGCCAATACACCTGAAGTACCAGTACAAGATCAGCTCCAGAGAAGAAGGGTAGCTAAGGGTAACAGAGTTGTAATTCCAGTGAGGGTTGTGAGGCAGATTGATTTGATACAGTTAAGGAATAACATCATTACTTAACTGGAAATTTTACTGTAATACTCTTCATATATTAAAATTTTATATGAAATGTCAAAATCACAACTTTATTGGTTAGTATTGTTCTAAATATGTCCATTGCTACAAAAGTAGTGTATTTTCATTATTTTTGTGCTAATGTGAAATAAAAGCAAGGTGTCAAGCTACTGCATTTTTTTCCTGGATGGAAAGCCTGGTCATTGACCATTTTTGCTCATGTGGTAACACGTCTCTCACTATAAGAAAATTATTTTTATTAAATCTGTACTGTCCCAGTGATATATATCCACAAACATTGTTACATGGAACATTTTTATGTGTGCTTCACTCGTCTTAACCTCCCTTGGGATATGGCTGTATTTGGTACAACGGAGAAAAGCTGCCTGAAATGGTTTTGGAATAAGGAGCTATATGACTACATCAGTATAACAAGTGCAAACTTGGGGATTTCTAGAACACAATATTACCTCATATTGACCTGCCCTTTGTCTTATATCTATATATCAGGCTGATGTGTAAGAAAGATTGTAAGTACCAAAGAAAACAGAATGGATTAAAAAAATTAGTTAACACCATCACAATTTTACAATTGTAAATTAAATTAACTGAATTTGTACTGAAGCAGGTTAGGTGTGCTCACATGGTCTGTTTTGTTCTGTTGACTCAGTTCTCCATATCACTGCCCTCTAGCCAAGCAGTTGCAATAAACAGCTATGGACAAGGAAGAAGAGGCTGGTAGCATCTTAAAACACCACCACATTTCTGAATACAGTACCATAGTCTCTTCAATCAACAAAAACTAGCATCAGAACTGGTTTCTGTTGAATTACAAAAAAGGTCAGTGTACTTCATGCAAGAAATATGCATGTTTATGAGCTGCCTTCTCTTCCAGAGAATGTTACCAAGATCTGTTGCCTCTATTTCATTAAAGCTACAGTTTAAAAATGCCCAGTGGATGTAAGATTAGTGTAACACAATTTCACTCTGCAACACCGATGTGCCTGTTTTCATGCTCCAATTGTCTGTTAGATTTCCCTTAAGACTGATAGAAATTTTTCTGTCAAAACTTGGACATTCCTCAAAGCAAATGATTCACATAAAAAATTGAGTAATAATCAAGAGAATAGGTAATGTGAGTAACAACGCTGAAGAATGAAAGAAAAATGTGAATATACCTCAAAAGGAAACTATAAGGGGGAAAAATGCGTTGCACACGAGTTAGCTCATCTGAAGTTGCTATCTAACCCCACAAATCCTATGAGATACTCAGAAGTTGTAAATACAGTATTGGAAGTTTTCCAGTTAGGGATATATAAATAATATCTGTTCTCTTCTATATGTCTTTAAAGGAATATCTAAAAATAATTCAACTCACTGCATTGTATGCAACCTGAAAACAAACAGCTGTATGTTATGGGGGGGTAAATTAAGGATAAAAAAGAGCTCAAGGTTTAAGGTGCATTACGCATAAGAACAAAACTCAGCTAGAATTTTTATTTGTTTATTTTTAGGAAGTTATCATTATACCTTGAACAAAGGTCCATATTGCTTACATTTAATGTTATATCCTACAGAAAGACAGTGGCAGAAAGCAGACAACTGGTGAAGTGTCTGTGATAGTGTACGCTGCTGAAGAGACATATGCCTTCATTCTGCACTAACTGGAATTTCCTAGAAGTGAAACTGTCTTCATTGTAGAGATTAATTTCCTGTAGTGGGCTGGGAACTTTCAGAGATCATTATCTGAAAGTCAGAGATACCAAGCCATAGAAGGCTCTAAGAAGAACTTGGGATCATGACTGGAAGTTTGCACTCATGTGGTCGCAAATCTGTAAGCGACACCTTCATGGTGGCTGTAAATTTTTCACATGATAGTTAGGTAGTATCAGTTTTGACCAGCCATTTTTTCTTCAAGTTGGTCACGACTCAATCCTTTGACTTCTTGATAGTAATACTAAGAACTGATACCAAGAAGTAGGCTGTTGGGGTTTTATTTTGTTTTGTTCTGTTCTGTTTTTTAAGAAACTTTTAAATAGGCCATGGCAATGAAGCAACCTATTGTCAGTAAAGAGCATATAATAACTGTTCAATAAAAAATGATGCGTTGTTTGAACTGAACTGCAAGCAAAATGCTAAGTAGATATCAGGTAATGTAGGGGCCCATCAAGTTTGAATGAACAATGTTACTTGCCAGAATTACAGCTTACGCTTTCCTTAAGTATGTTGGAATTAGACTTTGGCAAAAGTAAATTCTAACAGCAAGATTTGTGGCTGAAAGCTTTTGAGCAAGGGTGCAACATTCTACAGGGTTTAGAAGATAATCTTAGTTTTAGGGGAGTGTAAAAGTTATTTGGCAGTGTGGCCAATCTATTTTATGGGCAATGCCAACCTGACAGTTTGGATTAGAGGTAGAAATGGGAAGAAAACACCTGAAGAACTTAATTCACTTCTATAATATAGGTGAGCACTGGTGCAAGCAAGGAAATTAACTTCTGGTTCATTCTCAATTAAATACAGGGTTCTAAAATAAGATTAGATCTGGTGTCACCTGAGGATAAAAAACTGGGTTTGTAGAATTTTTCAGAGCACATGGAGTACTGTCCAGCTATGATTTTGCTTTTAGCGTAACATCAACTCAAGTATCCACATATGTCCACAGCCTCCTCTGAATTGGAGAAACCTACCTGACAGCTGAAGTGAGTTCTGTGGTCCAGAGTCATTAGTAGCCATTATTGCTTCATCTCAAGCCCATAACACTTTCACTAGACAGAATTCAGGCCTCAAAATTCTTCTAGTCATATGTTTGTAAAGAGAATAGGTTGCCAGAGGGAAAATATTGAGATGAAAGTCTCACCTGAACAGGTAAAATCAGAATCTGAACATGAGGTTATGTCTATGGTACTTACTGTCAAATAGTTACACTGAAAAAAAGAACATTTAAAAACGTTGATTTCTACACATACATGAATAAACTATATCTCATTTCTAAGACAAGCGAATAAAGTAATTATAAGGTAGGTGATAGAGTAAAATGCTTCAACACCAACAGGTTGGTAGCTATATCGGAAGGGAGAGAAGATATTCATAGGACGTAAAGTCACAATCCTAATGTTTCAGAAGTCTTAGCCTGACAGCTGTATTCCAAAGATAGCGTCACATTTTTAATCTTCCAAATCTGAATAGGGGTGTAGATAGTGAAGCGCTGAGCAAAACACTTAGCTGTTACTCAGCTTGTCTAAATTCATATTTTTAAATAAAATAGGCCAGGACTGTTCCCTGATCTTAAGTCCAACTTCTATGTTATGGCCCATGTCTGCGAGGGTAAACTAATAACAAGGTCGCATCTGTACTCTTGACTGAGAACAGCTGCTGGCCTGTGCTGCCCTTCAAATCATTCCTGGGTATTGGTTGGAAGAGGACAAGTTGCTAAGGCTACAGAAATGCTAAGGAACATGCTAAACATGCAGGAGAAAGCCCTGTTTAGTTTAGTGTGAGAAGTAAACTAATTTAGACTGTTTTTTCAGCTTATATATGTTAAACTAAATTAGACAGATTCTCCTTCAGAAGTGGCTGGTGGGCTTCAAAAGAGTAAATGTGTAAAGTGTGCCTGCAATCTGCAATGAGATGCTTTCAAATATCTTGACTTCACCATTTTTCCACTAGCCATCTAAATTGGCTGCCTGTTCAGCACAGATCAACAAAGATTAATTATATCAAATGGAGCAGCAATTCTGTCACAAGAAAGCAGCCACTGGTTGCATTTTGTATGACATGTTTTATGGATGTGTTTTGCAAGCTCTGGGAATTCATACTGGATGGATGCAGGAAGGGTACAGAAAACAGCTCCAGGAATCTGTGGAATAAATGTTCAAAACTGAAATACATGACAGTATAAAAGGCAACCCAGGAACGAAACTAGCCCTAAATTGCTAGCGGTGGCTGTTCTGTTTTCCCCACAATTATGGATTTTGTATTCCCACTGTTATCCTCACACTTCAAACTGCAGCCTTCTAGAGATTTGGAATTCCTATTTTCTTAGACAGCATCTGAATAGTATCACAACTTTGCACTTAGATGTGATTTAAGCAAGTAGGTTTTCAGGAAGTCAGCAAAGTGTTCCTAATCTGCTCTCAGGGAAACTATGCAGTGACAGCACAGGAAAACTAAAATTTATTCCCTTACCCTTGTAGCTGGATCTTTTAATGTCTTAGAATGACCAACTAGATGATTTTTTGGATACTGTTGTTCATATTTTACTTGTTCTATGGAGAATTAAGCAATGTAAAACACAGTATCCTTTACTAACAAGGTGCATTCAGGGAAAATAAATTAGAGGTCTCGCTTGGCAATAGCAAAGCAAAAATTTGCTATTTATACTGGACAGTTAACTACGTGCCCAAATTGTTAGTCAAGCCAGTATCTAGCTACTAGACTGGCTAGAATTATGGACATTACTTGCCACTCTGCAACCATTCTTCTCTTACAAATACGAGCCATTGACTTATGATTTAAGATATAGAAACAATACTGACTAGCCAATGGCACTGATGTACAACATAAACGCAAAACATTGGAGTCTTTCTCTAGCTGATGTTTTTATTCTACAGAGGCTCCAATTAATATTTAATAAAATAGTTTCAAAAAGTGTGGTAACTATAATCATTAGCTACACACAGACACTGTAACAGGTCTTTTAAAACTTCTCATTTTTCAATCCAGAAAAATTGCCAAAGGCCAAAAAGCTCTCTTCACTTTCATGAGTAAAAATAATATAAGAATAATCAGAAAATGTCTTCAAAGACACTTTAAAAATCAGCTGGCAATTCTGACTGTTATACTTTAAACAAGTACTTGCCTCTCTTCTTCCATCTCCTCTTCAGATTTAGCTCTAATTTGTTAAATCTATATTCCCACATACTTTGTGATTGAAGTACCTCTGCATCTCCTAAATCTTCTTTATCATAGAATCTGTATTCTGAATCAATTTTTAGACTATTAGCAAAATACACTCAAGGTTAAAAGTAGGCTGTGGGCTGTCTGATAGGGTTTTCTAGCATTTCAAATAGAACTGAGGAACAAAGATTAAATAGATCTTTATTAGCTATTAGGCTATAGCCTAAGTTACTCTGCAGTTAACAAGCAAGCAACTGCCTGAAGAATGAAAAAAAATGTCAAGAGCATTATTTGGCTGTATTTAGGTGTTGATTAATTTAAACTGTAAAGCACTGAAATCGTACAGAGTTATCATTTTTAGTCATGTTCCTATTTTACTAGCTTCTATGAAAATATAAAGTGTTTAAAAATAATCATGTGCATTATGGAACACTGGGATCTTGGTGTGCTGGATATTCTGGGCTGTCTCTAACTGTGACAATCCAATCCACAACAACTTTCTATCACTGAAAAATGTTTAAATTGAAAACTTAGATGTGCTAATGATATTTATTTATTTATATTACATTATCATCTTAGGGTCCCAGTTAAAGACTTGAGCTGTAATGTAATAAGTTCTATATGAACAAATCAAGGCAACAGTACCTGTCCCAGAGACCTTTTCAACTCTTGTACACTAGTTGATTACTGCCTTTCTAAGAAACTTCCCCCCAAGAAAAGGAGAATTAAAAAATCTGTAGAGATGTTACTTTATCACAGCAATTTAATTTGCAGCACTTATATGTAATTAGTACTGCTACTAATCATAGTTTTTCAACCTCTAAAATCTTAGATGTCTCATAATGCTGAGAAGGAACAGTCTGTGCACGAATGAAACTGGGATTGGATTATGGTCCAGCTTTGAAAATTACAAGGCCTGATACCTTCTTTTACGCAGAACCTCTCTGGGCGTGTGGAGTCAGGCATCAGTTCACATTATTCTCGTACAAGTTCAGGATTTTATTACAGGCATGGTTAGATATAATTGATTCTCTTCTTTCCTCTCCTGTCTACTTTAACTCTATTTCTTCACTAAAGAATTGAGCAGAATTCTCATTTTGGCAAACATATAGCGGGCTGAAATTAAGAGAAAATTAAACAGTCATCAAAGTCAAAGCCTTATTCTTGTCAAAGAAAAAAAAATATTAAACTTTATTAAATAAACTTTGTGGGAAATGGCTAAAATTGGTATTTAAATATCCTCGTTTTTAAAAGTTTATAAATCTGGAATTTAAAATAACACTTTCAAAGCACTGAACTCTCAGGTTTGGGTTTTTAAGTTTTTAACTTAACTACAAGAATTGTGAATATAAAGGAGAAAATTTGAAACTATATCTGGAATTTAAAAACAACCAACAAAACAAGAAACACCTTCTAGAAAAATTGCTTTAAGAATCCATACCTTAAGTCTTCTATAAAAAGCTGGAAAAAAGCTAAACCAATATGACTATATAATAATCATTCTGGGCTATAATTGAAGATATTTCTAAATTTATAAAATTAATCAATTTCCTTCAAATATCTTAGCAAAAATTATTCTTGAAAGAAACTTGTGCTGTGATATTTCACTTCAACTAAAAGTATAAAGAAGAGCTTGTTATTTCAAGATATAAAACATGCATAAATCAAAAGGAAATATTTTATTACTCCAAGTGAAATTCACATGTACTAAAGATAATGCATTATTGACATGCTTTCCACAAATTTTTCATGCATTTTCTCCGTATCAGAAGCAGAACTATCTAAATATTTAAAGTATAAAAACTGTGAGAAAACATATATGTTTATTTTAAAATATATTGGAAAAGGTAACAACATACAGCCTTTATACAAAATTCACTTGCAGTCAATGACCCAAGACCCAATGAAGATCACACGATGATACAGTATGCAGAGACTCATTTTCCATAGAGATTGGTATTTGGTGTTGAACAATATTCTGTAATGATTTGCCAAATCACCTAACGGCAAGTAACTGGCTCACTACATATCCCTTAAGACAACAACCGTCCAAATCACATGACACAAAAAAGATCTTAGGCTGGCCTAACCACAGAAGGTAGGCATCTAGTATTAGAAAACGTGGGGGTTTCCAACTGCTAGAAGTCAAAAAAGTAAAAAAAAAAAAAAAAAAAGAGTGAAATGTTAAACAAGTGCTACCAGGCTGTATGTTTAATAAGGCACATCCTAGCATGACTCAAAGCTGACTACACTTGACCTTCCATACAACCCCAGTCACAAAAATAAAGTACCTTCACTATTTGAATAGTGTATTGGTAAACTCCAGTCTGGAATTTCCCATGAAAACTTTATACATTAAATGACCCCAAAAGCATTTAATGTCATCTGGTGCATTTATTAAACCATTAACAGTGATTTTGATTTTTATAAAATAGAGGAATAAGTATATGGTTTCCACAATCAGTATGTGTTATACTCTGGTGTTCTGAATAACAGGTTCAGTTTTTGAATGACATATACAATATACTTTCTTAGCTGTTCTTCATTACTTGTTATATCTGAACACCCTTTCAAGATCATTTCAAGACTGGCTGATGATCAACAAATAATAGTGATCTAGCTGGTAAGATAAAAAAATATAATAACGCCTCCATGCAAGCAGAAACATGTAACTATTATGCCAACCAGAGCTGAAAAAATGAACTTGCTGCTGAAAAGTATTGAGCAAGTGTTCTCAGAGGAAGTACCATGCCCTTGCATATTTGTGGAATGGTCAACCCATTAGAATACAAAACCAGCATCAGCTGTCTCTGTTACTGTTTTAACAACTGCTTTACCTACCAACTATACAGGTAGAAAACAGATTTTCTGGAAACCTGTGAAATGACACAACAGATATGATTTTCTGTATCCTTTCCATTTAACATTTCTCTATGGGAAGTGAAAGGAAGAAATGAAACTGTGATGACTGTGTTTCCCCATGCAGCTTTCACAGCAAACAATGAAACCTCATGACTGATGATAACAAAGCTTCTGACACATTTGAAAAATTACCATAAATTCCACAGGACCATTAAACCATTAAATCAGTAACCATTAAAACCAGTTTAATCTCTATATTGTGTCCAGGTTGTAAAGCTAATGTGGAACAGAAAAAAATGAGGGTAACAGATAATAAATTATCTTAATATTTCTTTCTCAAAAAGGCAAGCTTACAGTAGAGTTCGCCAAGAAACTAATAGAAATAAGTGGATCAAGACTCACTCCTTTAGAATACAGAACATACATGTCCAAGGGTAAACCTCAACATCGGTAGATTTAAGCCATTTTAAAACAAGGCAAAGAGTACACACCAAAAGTTATTAATCTTTTTAAGGCATAGTTGTTTGAATTCACCATCAATTGTGAGTCACATATCCTCGGTACAAAAATTTATCAAAAGAAATGTTTAAAACCATTACTTGAAAAAAAGTCTAAATATTTTTAACAGGGTTAAACAACATTAAATAACTAAAATGCAATTGACTTGACATATGCATCAAAACCTTTCACACAGTAGTAACCTGTAGCTTTTACTAATTGGGATCAGGTTATCCAGTGGATAGTTCAACAAAGCAAAACATAAAAAGAAAGAGTTTGAGAGAGCTGGGACTATTCAGCCTGGAGAAGGGAAGAGTCGGGGGATCTTATCCATTTGTATAAATACCTGATGGAGGAAATGAAGAAAAAGGAGCCAGTGGTGCCCAGTGACAGGATGAGAGACAATGAAAAAAATCCGAGATTCAGGAAATTTAATTTAAACATAAGAAAACACTTTTTGTGGTTTGGTTTGTTTGCATTTGTTTGTTTGTTTGTTTGTTTGTTTGTTTTACTGCAAGGATGGTCAAACACTGGGACAGGTTGCCCAGGGAGGTTGTGGAGTCTCCATCCTTGAAGATAATCAAGATGTGACTGAACAAGGCCCTGGGCAGCTGGCTCTAAGTAGTCCTGGGCAACCTGCTCTGGCTCACCCTGCTCTGGGCAATGGGTTGGAGTTAACTATCTCAGAAGTACCTTTTAGCCTCAGCCATTCTGTGTGGCTTTTTGAAAGCCATCCATCTGTCAGTCCATCACTGTTCCTAATGGGAAAGCAGAATCCTGGGATGGAAGCCATGTGCTGATGTTACTGAAAAAGAAAGGACTGCTAGACAAAAAAACAGGTTTGCTAATGGTGAGGGTTGTAGGTGCTTAGAGATGTTTAATTGACCTTGTTAAGGATCTCATTGCCCTCTTGTATCTTTGTGATTTTGCTCTTTTATGCATACTTAGCAAAGGCTCCCTCATATGAAATAAAATTAATTATTCAGTTTAAATGTTTTATAGTACAACATTATAGTGTTTTTAAATGTAAAAGAAATATTTTACATTAACTCACTTGTATGAATTTAAAAAAAAATATGGACACCTAATTTTATTGTCATTTTCCTTCTAATATTAACGTACAGTTTCTTCAAATACCATTTTTTCCTCTATTCCTCTTCTTCAGAGGACAGCTAAGTTTTTTTTTTGGTTTGGTTTGGTTTTTTACAAAATAATCTAGAAGAGTAATTTTTTTCAGACTCTAGAAGAGTCACATCTTTTAAAGGAAGTGTTCAAATTAGATAGCTGCTAAATTGGGGCAATTATATGCTTTGTTACTTACTGATTTGAGTAAGTAAAGATAGGGTAATTTTTACACTGTGAGTGAAAATACTAAATATTCAACCTATTTCTGCTACTTCATTTAATACTAATGAAATTTCACAACGAGAATAATTTATTCTTATAAAATGTCATTATACTAATTAAGAAAAATTATAATTTTCAATGTTAGAACAAAGCAAATACCACAAATTAATCAAAGACTACTAATAAATCTTTCATTGTTGCATAGTGGAACACACTAATATTTAATGCATGTACACACGGAGATCGTTTTTTATTCAGTTGTTAGAGGAGAATTAAGGAGACACTTCACTAAAGCTTTCCCTGAGATTTCAGAGTATTGCTCCCCATTCCTCTTCCTTTTTTTCAAGATTAGAGATACTTCTAATTTTTTTTCAGACTTAAACAATAGCTGGAGGTTTTGGAGGAGGCAGTGTACTAGATCACAGAACATTATGCTCAAATACACTAGAATCTAAATTCTGCTTGTTTCATTTTGCACAAATGGCCATGCATCATTAAAAAGAAAGATATAATTCATAAACACACACAAGTTCTTTAATTCTGAAAGCAAAATGGGTACAAGGCAAACCTATGTGTGAATATAAAAAAAAAATAAAATTAAAAGAAACATTTTGCCTATGGTCTATTGCAAATTTTGGACCTGTTCCTCCAATCACTTATGAATGAAAATAAATTATATGAGCAGATTCTCAGTAAGTTTTCTGTAAATTATATCATTCATGTGCTTTCTGAAATCGAGTCCTTATCAACAGAAAGCTTTTAACTTGGCAAGGTTTCAAATTATTTTGTGGTTTAAAGTATGAAGTGCATCATTCTTGATTGTTTTGTTGATTCTTTCCGATTGCTAAAAAGCAAAATTTCATTTTCACGTGTCTGTGAGTTATCATTAAACAACAGTAACTGTAACTCTCTGCAACTTGGATGTCAAAACTTCATTTTTTCAACTCAATATTCCATTTAAAAAACAAATATTATAGCCCACTTCCAAGAAAGTGATTTCTATTGCTTGCAGTGCTTTGCATGAAGACTCATGTTTGCCCCAAACCCCATAGAAGAGAGGGTTCATTTTCATACCATTGAAAGAAAGCTGGGCAGGCATTTGGCAGTTCATTATTTAACCAATTTCATCATGCCTTCATTGAAATAACTAAACTGTTACCTCTGGCCAAGTCTACAAAGTCATGGAAATATTTATTCAACCCGTTGTACTTATTTTACTTCAGAGAGACAGACTTTTCTCCCTGGTGCCCGGTTACAGGACAAGAGGCAATAGACACAAACTGAAAAGCCAGTTAAGCATAAGAAAAAGCTCTTTTACTGTGAGGGTGGTCAAACACATAAACAGGTTGCCCAGGAAGGCTGTGGAGGCTCCATCCTTGGAGATATTCAAAACACAACTGAACAAAGTGGTGGGCAGCCTGCTCTAGCTGACCCTGCTCTGAGAAGGGGTTTGGGCTTCACTATCCTAGGCCTTTCAGCCTCACTCATTCTGTGAGACTACGGTTCTGTGATAAAATATTTCCGTTTCAGAAAGCTGTATGCAATGTACCTCTTCTAAGGTAACGGACATATATGATATTATTTCCCCTGGATTCAGATGTCTAAAACTAAGCTGAATTTGAGATTACTTCTCCCATTACTGCTAGAAAGAAGCAGACACCTCTGGAGGCATGTAAGACAGGTTACATAAATGGTTCCATTTTAGTATGAGGTGGGTTGTTCTCTAGCAGGGACTCGTGCTCCAATTTCTAGTTACAGATACAGTAAGTGATACCACTGAAATAGTTCAGAACTAAAAGCTACATGTTCTGTCAATTTCTATGAAAGGAGTGAAGCCACAAAAAGAACGTTTCTTTATTATCTGCTCAAATCACTAGGCACAGCAGCATTCAGGAGAGGAGCATAAGAATGGCTGTCAAGGTATTTTCATAGGCTTAAGTAACCTACAGTCCTGCTTTCAGGAGGGTCATAAAAAGATGCCTAGGGAGGGATGTAAGACTAAGACAAATGTGTATTACTTCCCCTTAGGTGGTTAGGTTCCAAATATTTCCTTTTTTTGGGATTTCCTGAGCTGGCTTCTGTCAGTTCTCTGACTTCTCAGTGAATTTCTTGTTCGTGATTTTTTCCAGTCTCTCTTTTAAACCATGTAATCTTTCAGCATCCACAAGATCCCTTGCCAGGGAAAACACACAGCTAAACTGTCCATTGCCTCTTCTGATTAAATAATGATGTGCACATAAAATTTAAAAAAAAGTACAAGAAAAACATTTAAGACCTAACAAAATCAGCTTTTATCAAGAAAAGAAAAGTACAAGGCTAATTTTTTTTAGAATTTTTTAGCCTTTCTTTTTCCTTGTTAGAAGCTCAAACTTCTGCCATCCAAAAATGTATCAGCTGTACCAGGAGTACGGATATCTACTTAGAACCACCTGCAGTCTCTGGAAAATACCACCCTCTTATTTATTGGAAGCTTACAATAAGTCAACTTTTCTGAGGGAAAAAACAGATGTTTTTCCAGTACTTCCCTTCCTTACAATCTAAGTCCGAGGTATTATGACAGTATTCTTCCAGTTTTCATTGTCTGTATTGTCACTAAAGAACCAGACCTCCGTTGATCACCTGTATCATGTGGAATTCCTCTTCTTTTCTTCCTTATGGGAAAGACAAACACCTTTCCTCTTTGTAAAGCACTGGTTATTATTCACAGCATGGTGCCAGATGAAATGGATTGATCCAGTACGATAAGCCTATCAACTATGATCTAAAACTCTCTGGAATTTTTCGCATACTCACTAGCTGCAAATATTTACACAGGTATTGGTAGAAGTTTGAAGTAGTAAATAGGACAGTTACCCCAAAAACAAATTACACTGAGGTGTGGTAAAGATTGTTCACATGATTAATAATTGAATGATGTGTTATAACAGGATAAGGATGCACTTCGGGACACCTAGGGACCAAATTTGGGGATTCCTCAAAAAAAGACAGAATCATACAAGCATCACTGACTCTTGAGACTCTTCAAAGACTGGCTCAACACCACTTGATGTACAGGATAAGGACAGTAGATCAACCACAAGCTGTGACCCAACTCTCCTGATATGTGACCAACTCCTGATCGGAGGACATACCTGTTGTCAGACTGACCTTACCTTAGGGAAATCATGAGCTATTTGTGTTTGCTACTTTCAGGGTTTTATATTTTGTGATGATTAAAGATAGAAAAAGTTCCTAATAGCATTTCCCAGTAAATTACTTGCTTAAACTGAGACTGGCAAAAATTGTTTCACCTGCAACTTACCCTTATACTTGGTTTCAAGGCAAACTAATATTAATTAAAGCACTTGTAATTTTTAAGTGTCACAGACCTCTGATTTGGCTATGGAACAGTTCAGCACAGTCATATTAACTAGAATACAGAAGCAAAAAATGATAAATGGGATTACAGATAGGGACAAGAGATAAAATAGACACTGGTAAAAGTGAGGGATTACAGACAGTTTCAATAACTGCTTCCCCCCACCCCACCCCAGGGTTGGAAAATGGCATATTTTTTTAATGAAAGGTCCTCTTTTACAGACAAAAAGGTAGATGAAAAACTGTGAAGAAAATGTGGCTGTGAGTCATCTGGGAAGATGCAAATCATTATAAGAAATCACTGCCATTTAGCTTAAAGAGAAAATCACACTGCTGCCTGTACATTACCTGTGTTAAACAGAGGAAATTTTTTTGGTCAGAGTTCATAGTCTGCCAAATTTTATTAATGCTAAATTTCCAGAGACTTTTTTGCAATAATTCTGTCTCATCTGTGTGCCCTTGTTAAAGTCTAGTGGACACTTGAAAGAAAACAATATCCCAAACTTGGCAATGCAGGAAAAAAGTGAAACTGAATCCTAAAGAAAACTAAGCTGTAAGGAGTTAATTGTAAGAAATCAGATCCGGGAGAACAGAACTGGAAGAACAGTTCCAAATGAGAAACCCTAGCAGTAAAATCCTAGCAATGCAACATCCTAAATTCACCAGCGTGCGAGATTGAATTTATAGCTATCATTGCTGTTTAGCTATTAATGGGCAGACTTCTGTGCTTGCCACGGGGCTTGCTTGCCTTACTCTATATTAGAGTCTTGTGCTTGTTAGTGGCTGCTTTTTGCTTTCGCTGCTTGCTGTACTGCTTATCGTCTTACTCTGCTGTGCCGGGGAACATTTCGACAACAGCAATGGCGATGCACCTAGGCTGGCAGATGGCCAGGGCGTCCCTACTGTTTCTGTGCTGCTGTACTGGAAGGCTGGAGCTCGAGTGTGAACTGGAGTTGAAGGGACCGTGACCTGTGGTTGAGTCCACGTAGGAGCAGGAAACCCTGAAGCATCTGTGGCCATGGATAAGTCCACGCCAGAGCAGGTACATCTCAAAGTGTCTGTGGCCGTGGTTATGTCTGTGTCGCAGCAGGTGTACCTCTGAGCAGATAGTGGTACAAGGATAAGTCCACACTGGAGAAGGTAAACCTCAAAGAGTCTGTGGCTGCGGATAAGTCCATGCTGTAACAGGTACACCTTGAAGTATCAGTGGCTGTGCATGAGGTCATGCTGGAGTACCTCAAAGCGTGTGGCCATGGATAAGGCCACAACAGTCCAGGTACACCTCTGGAAGGACAGCAGCCATGGATAAGGCCATGTTGGAGCAGGTCTACTTCTGAAGGGACTATGGCTCTGGGTATGGCCATGTTGGAGCAGGTCCGCTTCTGAAGGGACTATGGCTCTGGGTAAGGCCACACTGGAGCAGGCATATCTCTGAAGGCATTGTGGCCCATAGAGAAGGCCATGCTGGAACAGATGCACCTCAAAGTGACTATTGCTGTGGAAAAGTCTATTCTGCAACAGGTATACCCCTGAAGACACTGTGGCTCATAGATGAGGCTCCACTTGAAACAGGTACACCCCTAAGGGACTGCAGTCCGTGGATAAGTCCAAGCTGAAGCAGGGGCAAGGGGAGGAGTTCATTGCAATGTTAAACCTAATGATCTGGTCCAAAGGGACCAGGGGTGGAGATTGTAATGGAAATACCTTGAAACTGTTGTAACCCATTATTTGAGTTGCATGTTATAAGAATTACTATAGCAGGAACCACCTGAACCCATGGAGGACAAGCCTCACAAGAAACAGTGCAGGTGCAACAGTGAACCTACCTGAGCTGGCTTTGGTGCCCAGTAACTCCACGCAGCACACCACCTCTCCTGTCCCAAGAGACCACCATAACAGATGGAGCCCAAAGTCATGGACTAAATGAACTCAGTGGACATTTTGTGGACGTTTGTGGACATTTTACAGACATTTTACAGGGGTGGTCCATAGACTAGGGGAATCATATCTGCGTATTATATCAAAGGATGGAAGAGAGATGGTGGGTTATGAGAATGTATTGGGTAGTGTGGGATCTGAGGATGATATAAATAGTATGGACTAAGGGGTGGAGAATGTGCTCATTTCAGCTTGGATAGAGTTAATTTTCTTCATAGTAGCTACCATGGGGCTATGTTTTGGATTTGTGCTGAAAGCAGTGTTGATAACAAAGGGAAGTTTTAGCTATTGCTAAGTGATGTTTACACAGAGTCAAGGCCTTTTCTGCTTCTCACACCACCCCACCAGCCAGAAGGCTGGGGTGCACAAGAAGTTGGGAGCGGACACAATCAGGACAGCTGACCCCAGCTGACCAAAGGGGTATTCTACACCGTATGACATCATGCTCAGCATATAAAGCTGGGGGAAGAAAAAGGAGTGATGGCGTTTGACTTCCCAAGTAAGGGATGATGGAGCACTGCTTTCCTGGGGATGGCTGGACACTTGCCTGCAAAGGGAAGTAGTGCATGAATTCCTTGTTTTGCTCTGCTTATGTACATAGCTTCTGCTTTACTTATTATACTGTCTTTATCTCAATCCATGAGTTTTCTCACTTTTACCCTTCCAATTCTCTCCCCCATTCCACCAGGGGAGAGTGAGTGAGTAGCTGCGTGGTGCTTAGTTGCCAGCTGGGGTTAAACCATGACAACAAGTCAGTTTCAGCCAAAGACAGAGAAAATACATTTCAAAAAAATTCATATAAAGAAAACATTAGATAAATGGGTGATATCAGAATATACAACTCATTAATATAAAATGCTTGCTTTGAAAGGATGCTAGGAGTTTGCTGCCAATTTCAGTTTTGCAGTGCAATGTTCCAGTTTTGAAAGAACTGAAAAGAGAATTCATAGTACACATTGCTTCTTCACTTACAGAACAGGATGTCATCACTTATTCTCTGTTTATGCTGGAATTACAAACATTATGGCATTTGTGATGAATAACATTTATGAACGCTGCTGGAACATTACTTGTATTTTATCCCAGGAATGCTTTAATTTCAGAAATTAAAGTGATTTTTAATGCTTATTGACGACATGTTTTTAAAGCGATATGAATTATTGGGGTTAAAAGTACAGTAGACATGCAGTTGAATAGTCTCTCAATTAACACCTTCTATTAATAAACGCTAGACTTTGACAGAATATAAAGATTTGGATTTCCTATGCTGATTTTTGACATTCCGTCTTTGAAGTAGTCTTACTAATGTGTTCACAATTTTCAACCTAATTGCTTCTGATATCACTATAAATATGTATTTGGGGTCATAAAGGTTGGGATTTACTTAAGTGTTCAGTTCATTTGCGTACACATGAGTACCTGAAGTCATCCAGGTCACCTGTATGGATTATGTTCAGGGTTGGTGGGAGACATCTCTTCTGGAGCAGGACACCCAGTGTCTGTGTTTGGGAGAGAGATTCTTACCAATGGAGTCTGAAGAGCAATTGAGCTAACTAAACGTAAATGCTTATTTCAGGAAGAAATATAGACTTTCATAACTACACTGTCATGGAACTTGGGTCCCTAGCTAATGCGTAAACAATTGTTTTATTAAAACTAATATTTAAGTGACTGAATCTGCATGTGATCCCTGTTTTTCACCAGAATACAGGGAAATATTACCAGATGGTACACGGAAGTATTTGTAGGAAAAGAAGTTCAATGTAGATTTTTTTTGTTATTTATGCTTCATGAAAATATGTTCTTATTTATAAATTATATTAAATAATTAAAAACAAACAAACAAACAAACAAACAAAACCTAAAAAAGTAGTTAAGACTTTGAAGATTTCAGGCAATTTCACACAGTTGGTTTAATGTCTAGATAAATTATAAGATGATTAAAAATTCTTGATAATTCAGAATAGGGGTTTTTTTCAGATAATTACATGACAATATACAAATTTTATTGCCCGTTGGAATTTATGCATTGTCTGTGTACACAGAGAACACAGAATATAGGCATGATGAAAAGTTTTCCTTCTCTTTTTCTACAGAACAGATTGAACTTTTACAAGTTTCACAGCTCAAAATTGGGTGGCATTCCTACTTTAACTCTCTTTTTGTCGTGTTTCCTCAAGAGTGGCAAATAGTAGCATAAAAAATGCATTGGAATTTATGGACACTTCAGATCCTGGTTTGCTTTACCTTATTTTCACTACTTTAAACAGACATTTAAAGACATCTGAGTTACCTTTCTTCACCTTTTTCATGCATGAAGGTACAAAATAGCAAGGGATATGCTACCAGTGCTACCCAATTCCAGATCTCATTTTCTTCTTGCATAAGGTATTCTCCCTCTGCAAAAAGAAAACAAAACACTGTTCTTCATGTGATATCACAAGAAACTCACTTTAAGCAGGTAGAAACAATTTTAAAAAACATGAAACGATCATCTTTTCCTGAGACATTTAGATGAATTTAATCTTCAATGAAAGAAGTAACGAAGTAATACTGCAAACATGATAATGGTGAGGTCCAGTCCCTGTTTTTCTGTAATAAGCTTAAGCAAACTGTCTAAAAACTTGTAGATGTTAAAACTGACCTATGCATGCTGTGGTTGATTGAGTTCTCAGTCCTAAATTAAGTGCTCAAGATGCCCCTTGAAGTATGAGAGAATTAGAGGTCTAAGGAAATCGCAAACAGAGTTCAGTAAGGAAGTGCTTTTGTGAGTATTTGCACAGAGGTGTTGAGACCGGCTTACGTGCATAAATATTTCTTCATCAGATCCATAGATGTTGGCACACATTGACAGTAATGGTAATTGTTACTTTGGGGGTAAAAATAAAAGTACAAATTGGGGAAAGAGAGAAAGGGAGAAAAGGGAAAGAAAAAACCAGTAACGAAAAGAGTAGACAAAAGTCAAAGGGGAAGAGAAAGGAAAGCTCTCCCCAGCAGCCAGTGAGGAAGAGATGCAACAGGATTCCTAGGCAAGCATTCCGTGTTGGACCACTCTCCTCTCTAGCAAGTGGTTGCCCACAAAGCTTTTTCTATAATAACTTTAAGGTTTTCATCAGGACTTTCCTAAACTCCCTAATTGTTGTTCCTGCTTATTAGTGCTGATTGGAACATGCTATGACAGAAGCTGGGAGGGGCAGGGTCTTGCATACTGACTGGTTAATAAGCTTTGTGCATATATATTATTGGATAAACCTGCAAAACAAGGGATAGTTAAAAATGGAGGGGAAAGACAACGTGATTCTCAAGCCAGTGGCAATCACTTCAGCCAATGGCAACCTGACATAACAATATCAGGGTTTGCAGATGCCAGGCAGTAAAAATATTAGCACAAGACCAGCATGAGAAAACTGGAAAACTACAGAGGCTTTGGAAAAAACACATCAACTTGCATGAAAGGTTACATAGCTTGGAGGAAAGGCAGACTACAGAATTGCACATGGAAAGGCCCGATCATTACACAAGTTAAGACATGTCTGGGAAGACAAAAAAAAAAAAAAATAAAAAAATGAAGGACTACAGCTGCCTGAACTTGAAAACCTGACCAAGGGAATGCACTCACCTATGATGAGTGAGATATCTCCTTCTTCTTCCATCCTAAGATGTGATGCTTAGGTTTTCATAAAACCAGTTTCATGGGTTTGAGTTCAACTGAGATTTTCCTAAGTCTATAGCAAAGCAGACCTTTCCTGCTCTTTGGTTTGGGGCCAAGAGAAAGATTAAAGACATCCCATGAATAGTAATGATAACTGTCATCAGTGATATCTAAAACATAGAGGTTAAGTGTCCAATAATATATTTATATATTGATATACATATAACAGTACAGACCTCCAAGTAGTTTTTTGTTTGTTTCAGGAAAATTCTAGCATTCCAAAAAGTTTTGAAATCATAATTCAGAAAAATTTTGCATAACAAAAATAAGAGAAAAATAAAATACTTAATTAGACAGAGAAATAGATATACCAGCTATGTGCCAAGACGTTACTATCTGTTGGAGTATGGACAAAAAGAAAATAATTATGAGAAATATACTGAGGGATACTGAATTTGTCTTTTTTATTAAAATTTGAGAAACAGTTTTTATGCATTCTGTTAATCCCAGTCAAGCTATTGCTCAACTTCTTGAAATGCAATTTTTTTTCCATTTACCTCAGATAAACTTTTGAAAAATCAGGCTCAGTAATGAGTAGGTGCAACGGTCGACATATAAATTGCTAGCTAAAAAAAGTGTCTGACTCTTCCTGTTTTTCATACAGAGATGAGTAGGATATTTACCACATTAGTACCGTATGCTAAGAGCATACCTTCCACAATTCTCCCCAGAAGAAAATGAGCAGTCTCATACAGCTGATGTGTAATTGGGAAAGGAAGGAAAGAATTTCAGCACAAAGAACTGAGAGTACACTACTAGACTCAGCCCTGGATCCATGTGTAGAGACACAATAATGGAAGGCTGGACACCTGCCAGGTCAGGTATGCATGTATGATGTATAATGCTTCTCTGAGCATTTGTGAGTCCTATTTTTTCACATTCCACCTTGGTCAGCTAGTGATCAGTTTCTGGTGCCAGTACCTAGGATGAACTGCGTCGCATAAACAAGGACTCAAAATGAGTACAGGTGAGAAGGTTGTTAGAAAAGGATAAAGCAGAGTCTTACTTTTGAGGACAGTTAGTGAGACATTTGGATGACACAATTTTGCATGGAAAGTGAAAACCCATTACAATCAACCGCTGAGTTAAGTGACACTGTCACTTCAGTATCTTTGTTGACTCAAAAATCTTGCTTAAATTATCAGACATGAGGAATAGATTAACTATCTGACAACAGAATTAGAGAATTAGCCAAATCCATAAATAGCATTATTTTTTTAAAGCGTATATGGGGCACAGGTATTCCTACCATCGTTTGAAACAAACTTTCATTACACTAAAAACTTACAGAACAATTAGAGTATGCTTTTGCTGCATCACTGGTCTGGGAGTCACTCTTACCACAGTTTCAGAACAACAGATTCATTTCACTACTATAAATTCCCTACAAAGCAATCAGAAAATGAAGGAACATGGAAAAAATCTGTGTCAGCAAAGACATACGTTTACTTTTAGAAGTATCAAAATAACAGGGAGATATAAATCCTTGTTATGTATAGGTACAAGATGTATGGATCTCTTTGTCTCTGGTCAGATTACAAGGATCATTCTCTTGGAAGGAAAGAAGAAGTAAAAATATTTCATGCTAGCTGCGTCCTACTAATAAATGGTGTGCTGTTTCTGTCTATAACATCTCAAAAAGGGCTGTATTGTCTATCAACAGTTATAGTCTGCTTATGACCTGAAAGCATAAACATGTTGAAGTTCAAATTATAAGGACAAAACTGGATGAGCTCAGCTGTATAGAGCACTATATTTTTTAGATCAGGTATGGTGTACTGATTTACACCTCAAAATTTGACTTCTGTCTTTGGAGCAGAGGTGATAACTCCTGAAGAGGAGAAGTATGATTTTCTGACAAAATAATCTTATGATAACATTTAGGCTGAAAAAGAAATATGCTGTAGTTCTGTCTCTGTTACAAAGTCAAGTCACTTAATCTCCTTTGTTGAGGTTCACTTCCACTCTGCAACAGATTTATGCACCCTCCGAGACTGAGCTTGAGGAAGTCAGCGATGCGCAGACCTGAGTGAATTTACCCTCTTCCTTAGTTCCTTCTCTGAAAATCCGGAATAACAGCTTCTCTACCTGCAAGTCGTAGATGTATTTTAATAATATTCTTGATCCTTCACACATTGCAGATGTGGAGACTGTATTCATAACATTCTTTCAGTAAGGTTTGTAACAGTTCTGCTCCAAAACCACGTGAATAATTTCATGCAACAGATCCATTTATTTCAATGCAAAGTGTAGCATAAAGTACCTCTTAATTAAAGTTGTTTATCTTAAGCCTGAACATCTCTAAGCTTTGGCTATACATATAAGCATGCTTCTCAGGGCATTTTGTATACTACATTTTTCATATGTGAAATCTTCAGCATTGTGCAGCTAACAAAATGCAATAGCTCTCATGCACACTTTTCAGGTTGAAGTGATACAATTCAGTGTTTCTCTGTTCATGCTGAAGCATTGCTTGAACTATTGTAAGTCACTGAACTTTAAATATTCCCTGTCTTCTCTGAGAACAATTCAAGGCCATCAGATAATGTGGCAGCCATTCATTTTGTAAAAAAGCACGTGGCTCAGTAGCAGAGATGGGAGATTTAACACAAGAAACACTCCTAATATTCTTTAGAAGTACTAGCAGCCCACTGCTGATATTTCCCTGAAATGAATGTGCTGTCTTTCTTTATTCATTATTCACTCCTTTTCCTTTTAACTGAAGTCAATTTGGGGTGGAGTGTGTGTGTGGAATAATAAAAAGAAAAGACAGTCTTCCCTTGGTAGGTCTTATTTCATCACTGACAAACTTTGACTCAAACCTTTGTGTTATGAAGTCTGATATTTTCCATTTGATATAAACAGGATTTTAGCTGTATACTTATTAAGAATCTTTCTTAATTCTAAACTCTTGATTTAACACTTCCTATGGAAATGAATTCTGTAATCCAATTTTTCACACAACAAACATATATTTGTTCTGGATTTGCTATTTTTCAATGTATTAAGTTATATCTTTGCTTTCATATTTTAGAAAATTTCCCCATCTACTAAATCTGGAACCCCCAGATCCAGTCTTTAATGTATTATCTTACTGAATTCATAGAGTCAGAGGAAAATTTAAGTTCCACTGTTGCCTTCTCTGGGAAACCTGTTCTTACGCTTAACTACTCCTATTTTGAAGAATTTTTTTTCTTATGTCTAATCAAAATTTCTCTTCTTGCAAGTCATGTCCGTTGCCCTCTGTCCTGTTGCTGTGAACCTTTGAGTAAAGTCTGGCACTGTATTTTTTTAGAACCAACCATTAGGTAAATGAAAACTACAGTTAGATTTGCCTTCTCTTACCCATACTAAACAAATTAATTTTCCTCTGTCTCTCATTGTACTGTTGTATGCTGAACAGAATCAAGATAATCTCTGAGAATAATTTTGATCTCATAACAGTAACACTGCCAGATAGGTGTATATAATTGAAAAGTAGTTGCAAAACCATAATCTATTATGCATGCACACACTTTTAATGAACCACTACTCTGTAGACTGAATTTTCAACAACCATAAAACAAGAATGTATGCATGACCACATCATTGAACAAGAATATATTGGAATACACTGGGGCTACCAGAAAGTCACTTCTGGAAAACCCTACTAAGATAAAGAATCTTAAAAAAAATGTTAAGACACATCTGAGAAATGTGACTTGTGCTATCAAGGACTTATATCTTGATGGATGTTAAAGTCATGGAGCTACACATGGAAAGAACATGAGAAAACTGTACCTTGAAGGGTGCAGAATGAAAACTGGAACCTAGTTTGGGAAAATCTCTCAACCATTGTATCGAGATTGCTTAACATGACCAAGTATATAATATTCTGAAGTTTTCCACAAGTGATAGAATAGATCAAATTGTCTTTAGATTGTTTGTATGAGATTGCAGCATAAATCAGTAGCTGCCTGGGCTCTGCTGCTTCAAGACACGGTAGGCAGAACTGATCATTATGGTTTCCTGTAATTTTACCTGTGTAAGAGTTACCTCAAAGGAAATACATCTCTATTACTTGCTTTCGATCCAATGTCACACCACTGGCAGTTGGTTGGAACTTTTGTTCAGCTGTCATGTAGCCCAGTTTCCTTTACTCCATGTCTACCCCCTGCAATGTCTCCAGTCTGTCAATCTCTCTCTTGTAATGTAGGGCCCAAAAGTGAACACAGTATTCAAGAAGTGGTCTAACAAGTGCTAAGTAGAGGGAAATAATCGCTTCCCTTGACCTTCTGGCTACAGTCTTGCTAATGCAGCCTGGCACACAGTTAGCCTTCACTGTTGCAAGAGCGCAATGTTGACTCATGTTGAACTTGCTGTTCACAAGGACCCTGAATTTCCCTTCAGCAAAGCTTCGGCCTGTGAGGTCATTGTCCACCCTATATTGATGCATGGTGTTATTCCATCCCCAGTGCAGAACCTGGCATTCACTTTTGTTGGACTTCATGAGGCTCTTGTTGGTTCATTCATCCAGCTTGTAGGGGTCACTCTGTATGGCAGTCCTGGTACCCAACATATTGATCCTTCATAGCAGTCTGCCCAGTTTAATTCATCTTTATGCTATTCCGTTCAAAGGGGCAACATTTAATATTACAGCCATTTCTTCCTAAACTGTAGGACAATTTAAAACATTAACTAGACCTTCACTTTATGTTGACTATAGCTAGGAGTGAGGACTAGTTGTAGGTAGTTTGTGCTGTTTAATTTTCTTAATAAGATTTTCTAGATATAAAATTATGTTAAAATATTTATTGTGTGTATATTGCTAGATCCAAAAGAGAGTAACCTAAATAACAAGAAGAGATAAAATATTGGCTTACTGGAATAAAAGAACAAAAAACCCACCAAACTTAAAAGCCAGATATTAAGAAAACCTGACCGAAATAGTACTAAATAATGACTGAGTAACAGACCAGAGATATGTGATTTGCTATGACATACATAAAAAATAACTTATTTTGGAAAAGTAGTCATATTTTACAGTACCACTTGAGCTGAGGTAAAAGTATAGGCATGTCTGATGTTTTGAGTTTTTTTCCTCTAAAAGAGTAAATATAATGAACATATTTTCACTGAAAATCTCAAGCCTGGGGTCCAAAGAAAGACATATATCATTCTTGCTTTTACCTTTTCTTATAAGTTCCTGATGAACTACATTCAAAAAAGTTACAATAATCTCCTTTTGTTTAATAAAAATGAAAAGATGCCATATGCAAAGCTGCCATACTTAAATGAGTTAGTTTTCCTCAACAATAAAATGCCTTATGTTCAAAAACAGTATTATGTTCAAATCCCCTCTATATGAAAAGGAATTTGAGACTCTAGGATTAGAATTCAAAGGGCATGTAATGATAGGACAAGGGGTAATGTATGTTCTACTATGAAGTAATTTACTTTGAAAGATAACAGCTAATTTTGGATACCAGACACTGGAGTCTTCTCTAATTCCTGCAGGTTTTGTACTACAGTTTTAATCCAAAAAGCAAGCAAAAAAGATAACAGAAAATGGCTGAGGCTATGTATTCAAAATGAAGCTGGTACCTTCCATAAGATACACACAGAGAGCTCAGAGCCTCGCACCAGGATTAGGACTTGGACAGACCGATTCCCTAAACTGTCATCCTTCCTAACATTTGTTCAGCTTTTTTGACATCAGTGACCTTGGATGGTTTCTTAATTAGGTATTAATTAGATCTGCTCTGAGTAGAACAAAATGAATCCATATTAAAATCATAAGCAACAGCCTCCTTGTGCTAAGGCTGCAAACTCTGGCAACACCAGTTAAAGGGAACAGATGTTAACAGCAGAAGAGTCTGGGGGGTGAATGCATCCAATGCAAGTGAGCCACAGGTTTGTTGTACTTTACTTTGAAAATTATCTTGTCACCTCATGTGTCACTTTAATATTGCCTTTCTAAAAGATCTTTCAAACACTGGGGGTTTTTAAGCCAGCTATTCAATTTTCTGTGATCCTAATGTCCATTAGAGTTTCAGTATGGTGCTGCTTTCTGCAACAGGGGGGCAGGAGGATGAGACAACAGTCTTGAGAGACACTCTTCTTTAGCTACATTGAATTCAAGGTCTCTCAACCTCCTTTTCACTGTGCACAAACCACACATAGACAGTGCCTGTGTGATACTATAACTTTTCTCTCTGATTTTACGTGAGTGCAGCAACTATTAGATAACACAAAAGTAGTCTAGGAAAATGACAATTTGTGATGGTGGAAAAGTGTTCATTTTATGTAGTCAGAATAATCTCTTCTGCCACTGCATTCTATGAATCCAGATAATGACAGAAATATATGCAAAAGATACAATACACAGTATGCAACATTATGTAACATATATGATATAATGATATATAATGAATAACATATAATGTATAATATATAACACTCAATAGGCAATATAATTTCAATATAATGTATATAATGTGATTTCATATACTATTTTAAATAATAACATCAGAACTCGTTTTTTTTCAGACAGTTCTGTCTTTTTCCATGTGCTTATATTGCTTTTAGTGAAGGTGAAAGGAAATTTTCTTTAGCGTTTCAAAATACCACTCAGCGTTATTGTCATCATTGAGCTAACTGTATTATGCAGTTCACAGAAAAAGACAAATATTCTTATATTTTTGTTGACTTCATGTTTTCACAGACTTCATTCCTGCTTATTCACCTCTCACACAAATGGAGTATATTCTGCCTATTGAGGGCAAAGGAGAAGTGATCATAGCACTGCGGAAAACCAAAACTAAATAAAATATTAAGACAGAAGCCACAGAATCCTTAAGCACTCTGGGTTGCACGTATACAAATATACGTGCCTTCCACCTTCACAGAGTTAGCTAGCCAAAATAAGAAGAACTGCTGAGTCCGCAGCAAAACTGGTATCAAAGGAAAATATATCCTCCACTCCACCTCGAGAGGTCTTCAGTAATGAAAAGCTTGAGGACTTCTGAAGTGTGTTGAATACAGTTATCCAACGCAACTTGCCTTTTCATAAAAACAGACAGAACTATCCCTTTGTACAATTTAATTTATCTTCACAGTTATAATTTTAAAAGCTTGAGCTGGAATTTAATTGAAATCACTGGGACTTTAGTAATGCCACTGGTATCTGAACCAGAAGTACTTTATAACACAAAAGGATGATGTATTTTCTTATAAAATCCTTTTAAATTTAAATATCGCTTATATTCAGCATCCACTAATTTGGTCTTTAAATATATTTTCTGTAAGTCTTTCCTAAGAATCTAGGAAATGCTATCTTATTTGACTAGGTGTCTGTCTAAAGCCGTATTTTAAAAGAAGAGTATTGTTTCAATAGTAATCAGTATGATACGAACCGTATCAAGGTTAGAAAGCCTCTTTACAGGCAGGTAAAAAGTAATTTACCCTCATAAGGAGTTTCCTCTTTGACCAGTCAAATGGCTGGCTTATGCTTTAAGGAACAGTTTCATATTTCTTAAAAAACTATATAAAATATTACTTTACTCTCAGAAAAAGTTTAATTATCTTTTAATCCTTCTAACTTCTTTGCCAGTGGTGCCTTCTGGCAATAGAAACTGCTGATTAATTATGAATTTAGAAAAAAGACCCACTTCTTTTATCTATTTCTGAGCAAGGCTGTCCTCAAGTAAATTGCACTGCAGGAATCAAGTTCTGAGTCTAACTTCTTCGTATTGTGCCTTGCATTTTCACTGAACACAAGAGATGTAATGCAGTGGGAAAGAAAGCCCGAGTCCAACAATGACAAAAGCATAAATTACAGCCTCAGTCAGAAATGGAAACAAAGATAAAAGAAGTCTTTTCAGGGCGAAATCCAAAGACAGCAGCACCATTTATTATTATCTCTAACAATCTAAATGCAGCAGGGAATCCTTTGGGCATGTTACTCTATTCACGTTACTAACAAGAATCCCCTTTGATACTAGCCCCATTTTTCCCGTGGCCTAACAGTATTCTTTACCTTGTGTGAAAGTAATACCACTGACCTCATTTTGCCCAGGGAAAGTGTAGGACACCCTGATATCTACCCTCCCAACCTTCCTTCAACATAAAAGAGCGCTGACAGACAGTAGCCTCGTGTTGTAGACACACTGTGGCTCCCGAGTCACAGAGGCTGCAGAAGGGCAATCTCTAATTTACCTTCTAGGTCTCTCCATGTAGGAAAAAGTAAAATAAAAAGGGGGGTAAATAAAAATAAAAAAAAAGAGTCACTATTACTCAGTAATCTTTCCAAATAAGTTTCTGATTGGACATTAGTGAAGAAAACCACAAGGTATATGGAAATGAAAACTTCTGTTTAAATGGTCTAGAAATAAAACTGATTTAATCACTAAAAAGTGCAATATACTGTGAAAATACATGAATACTTTGGATATCACAAAGGATGAGAAGGGAAGGAATATGAAGATTGGAAGCAGGCTGAAACAGTCTGCCAGCCCATCAAGGCATAACTGTTTATATTACTTTTTTTTTTCTGTTTTCCCCAAGCCCAGAAGCATTTAATTAACACCCCATGTAAAAGACATTGTTTGAAGTCATAGCACTAATAAAATCAATGGCAAAGCTGTCAGTGACTTTGTGAGAGACAGGGTTTCACTAGTGGCTCCTCTAAAATTTGTTCTGAATTAGATTTTTCTTCAGTTTCCTATTGTTGTTGTTATTGTCATTATTTATTGTTATTATTGTTGCTATTATTATTATTATTGTTGTTGTTTTTGTTGTTATTATTACATATTAATTATCTTTCCTGACCAAGACTTGAAAGAATATATTTTAGTTTTCCTTAGTCATAAAAGAAAAGTAATCTACTGGGGCAGACTGTAAGGTCTTATGTGGAAGGTGAGATCATCTGATTCACAGAGGTGATCCCATCAAGGACCTCTTCAGTGCAAAAAGGGTAATAAGAAAAGAGGGAAGTGATAAACAGGAAGACACACAGACATGAAGGTGATAGACAAGCGATAGCGGAGACAGCGCCAAGGACGAAAAGTCTCCAGTCACCAACCAATGGGCCATTAAGAAACTCTGGGCACAGCTTTGGAAAGGAACGGACTGGGCTTTCTCAGTCATAAGAAGGAGGAAACAAGAACATGGGGATTTGGGATATTCGAGGGGAGTGTCAGTGGGACTACGCAAAATTTAGGAGAGAGCGTGTAGGGGAAGGGGATGGGGAGGAGCAAAGGGAGAACAGGCAGACAGGGTTGTGTATAAGAGGGTCTCGTTGTGTGCAGACTGTGACCGGTCAGCATGCTTGTCTGATCCAGCCCTGCACCTGTCTTCTCCTTAAACCCTATGGTAGGTCTCCCTGTGCCACCTCATTTTTTATCCCGTCCAGGTGTAAGTGCTGTAAGGACAAGGTGCCGGTTGCTGGGGGTGTGAGTGGATTTGGGGCCAGGCACCACAATCAGACAGGGATGCAGATGCCCCAGGCTGGTGGTTTCAGCAGCTGGAGACAGTGGGATCTCAGGGGCACCAACCAGAGCGGGTAGGGGACTTGGCTTCATCCACTGGGTGAAAACAGTGTGTGTCCTGCAAATCAACTGCGGGGGACCAGGTGAGTGAGGTGAGTGAGGGGCTGAGTGCCAGGTGCCTGGTGGTGGCTGCTGGGATGAGGAACAAGTGTCTGGCCCTTGCCCTGGAGCTGCTGGAGGCTGCATCTGCTTACAGCATAGAGTAAGAGCAAAAAAGATGCTGGCTAAAATTACGGTTTTTCTATTCTTTGAAGAATTTCAATATAAGAAAATATAAGAAAAATATGCAACAAATTATCTGATAAGAGAAGTTAATAAAAATTAAAGTGAACCTCAGTCCCCAATTGCTGTAACCCCTGCGTACCTCTCATTTAATACCTGTCTTGGATACATCACAGCTGCCTTGAATCCATAGGTTTCCTTTAATGGCTTTATACCTTAAATTTTCACCAGAATTTCCTAAGCTCTTACCTATCATGGATTATGGGGTCTCTGCAGTACTTCAGTTATTTTCACTTTCCTTTGTGTTTCCTACTTCTTTTTTTTTTT
>VYXH01003297.1:95843-115295 GCA_013397275.1 Burhinus bistriatus
TTTTTTTTTTTTTTTTTTTTTTTTTTCTTCTTTTTTTTTTTTTTTTTTTTTTTTTTGGTCAGCCTGCAGCATAACAGGGAACACATAATATCCTTCTTTAGAAAGTCAAAAAGTGAAGATGGACCCCCATACTTTCACTTTCAAGTTTTTCTGTATTCATATTTGCATTGTGTTGTAATGGAAAAAGTTGGTAGAACTCAAGAACAAATTCACATGCTTTTCTGTATCTTGACTAAATGTCCTCAATTCAAGGCTGTTTTGTAGACAGTTGAAAAATCAGTTTTGTCCTTTCCACAACATGTAGGCAGACTTAAAATACATAGTAGAAATGTGACTCATCTGAAGGATATGACTATAAACAAGTAGAGACAATACATGCAGACCGTGGTACAAGATGTACCTGTTACTATTTTCTTTAGGTGGAGAGAAAATCTAGCTATTCACTAACATGGCCTTGTTTCGATTGAAGAACAGAAAAAAATCAGGTATCTTACATTAAGAGTACTTCAATCAAGAAACATGACAAGTTTGACATTTAAAATGTGAATGATGTGACAGTCACAACAAGATACATCTTACAGCTACATCAGTGGATTTATACATTTGCAAGAAATCTGAAATATGTCTTCATGAGCAGGTGGTGTTTTCAATGTGAAACTCTTCCAAAGCTATCACTCACACAACAAAAAATATATCCTTTCATAGCTATCAGGTTTTATGTCAAGTACTGCTTGAAAGCAGGCAAAGATCTGATAAAATATCATGCAACAGGTCATATCTAGGTAAACATACCTCCAGATGTTTACCATGGTAAACTGTGAAGACTGTGTTTTATCAGTAGACAAAATGGGGGTGGGGTGGGGGGTGGGGGGTGATGATTACTTTTATTTAATGTGAGCAATATCCTTTTCATTTAAGGAAACAAGAAATAAGATATCACTGACATGTTTCAAGAGTTTTTTTTTATTTGTCACCAATGGTATACATATTCTGTGTTCTTATAAAATTTAAACAAATACAAATGAGCATTTTCTCATAATCAGTGAGAAATGAGTAAGGATGTAAGGCCAACCAGTATGAGATGTCTAATTCCAGCAATGCACAGAAGCACCTAAAATGGAACTTGGACATAAAGTAAAAATCCAAACACAAAATTTTCACCCAAAACCATGCTCAGCCATTGACTAAGTCCAGAAATACTTACACACTATATGCACTGTACCACCAGTAAGTAGCATACTTCAGCATGTTGAATTTATTCCATCCTACTGCCAGCTTGGTATATAACTGTTCTTCAAAATAAACTGATGAGATTTTAAGGACTTCCCAAACATAGATTAACTGAAATGTTATATATTCTTATTTTTCCTTGTGTGTGCTCTTAATGTAAAACTGAGTGAACAATATAATTTGAGGAGCTGAAGCAAAAGAGGCCTAGAATATATTTCAATTAAAAATCTATTAAAATCTATCCAAAACTACAGAGAAGAAGTGGAAGAAAGGCCTGAAAATCTAACTAAGTGAATAGTTATACTGAGGTAGCCATCACTTAAAAAAAGAACCTATATAATAATGGGAAAATATTGATTAAAGAATGTAAATTGAATAGTTTAGAAAGATATAGGGAAAATCTAAGATGTTTAAGGCCCGGCAAAATACTGTAAAATGGACAAGACAAGACTGCCAATGTGAATGGGAGAATAGCAATGGAAATTATATGGGAGTTACTATATTATAATGGCATCAAAACAGAGAGCGTAGTTCCATTGTGGAGGAAGTAATCAGGTAATATCTCTTCTGAAAGAAGTGCCGCATGACATAGCAGGTCAGTAACAATTGTAATAAGTCTGTCGAGCTGAAGATGACACCACAGCGGGATATAATTGGAGAATATTAAAAAATAAGACATTTGAGAACTCACACAGATCTTGAAAAAAGGTATGAGCAGAGAAGGGTGGGTCTATATGTGAAGGAGTCACATAAGTGCAGGTCTACTAGTCTAGCTGAAATATTACAAAATACTTTGAAACTAATTTTGAAAGAAAGAATGACATAGACAGAGATAAGTGGGGAAAACCCCCATAAAATTCTATGGGGGTTTCAAAAAGAAAGTTCATACTAGATTGTAAAAAATGGTTTGTTTTCTAGACAAGAATGAAGTACGAATATTTAATGTGTCTCTTCATGGGAAATTTTAAGTGAAGGCTGTGAATATGGGGATTGGTGCAGGAAGGTAAAATGCATGAAACGTTATTGAAATTGAAGAACTGGAAATGACTGTGATTCGTGTTGGAACAATATCAGACTTAAAGCAAATATCTACTCAAAATTTTCAAGTATCTCTTTTGGGACACATATTGCTTAATATTTTCCTGTTACTGATTTAAGATCAACTGTGAGAAGTTAGTTTTCTTGACAACATAAGTTTGGGAGAGATCATCAAAACAGAGGAAGACTGAAATCTTAAGCAGAAATGCCACAATGAACTTAAAAACTAGAATCATGTACAATGTGTTATACGCACTGACATGCTATGTGAAAGCATGCAGCTGTGAACGTAACGCAGTTACTTGGAGATTGTTACACTGGGTTAAGTTTTAGTGCAGAACCTCTCAAACAGGCCTACAGAGAAAGAGGAGAAATAATTGGGTCACATATAAACCTAACAACAGAAAGATTTTTTTTCATACCTAAGGCATCTATTGACTGATTGGTACTCTGAAGAGTAAAATTTCATGGGCCTGATGTGTATATACCTGCCAACATCAAGTATTCATGTTTACACCATATACATAAATGTCTAAAACTTCTTTGAATTATAGTCAACTGAATCACAGAATCACAGAAGCTGGGTTATGTCCCAGCGCTGATGTGAATGCTGCGCTTTGCAACAATATTCTAGGGCATGCAAAGTGGAGGGGAAAATAGAGAAAGAGCAGATGCGTGCACCTGTCTCTCTGTGAATATTATGTTTGATGGACAGTGACTTACCAGCACACCTCCTTGACACTCAGTGGTACAGTGAATGAATGGGTTTTGTTTGGTCTTTGTCCTGCTCCAAAAGCCTTGGTGGCAGATGAGAAGCCTCCTGAAATGGTACAGGCCTTAAGCACCGCTTATTTACCAAGTACACGCATTTACTCGGCAGATATTTCTCCTCCTCTCAAATTATCTTGTGAATACACTGATATCGAGGGTAATTAAGAAAAGATATAGATCGATTTCATAGTAGAAAACCATCTCTTCTAGTGGCTTTCTTGGCACTTTTCTAGGCAGTAGGTTAAGGTTTAGGAACTCTATCAGTAAGATGTTTTTTATTAATCATTCCTGTCAATTGGAGGTTACTTTGCACATTTACGGCACATCAATGATATGTTCTGCAGCAGATGTGTAAAGTTACCTCTAGTTTTCCAGAATTAACAGGCTGTGGGTATTATTCTACTTTTCTGTTGTAAATTCAGATTTCTATAAGGATCATGAGCAGATATATTTATTTTTTAAAAGATTATATGATATGCATATTATCTAAAGTAGGTGATACAATATTATCTATAGTCTACTTTTGTAATTAATATAAAGTTAAGTTTATTGATTCTGTTAAAGCAAGAATATGATTTTTAGAATTGTGCCCCAACCTAATTATAGTTCTAAAAGGTTTTGTGGATTAAATATAAGATTGAATTACTTGAGGGGCCAAGGATGGTGGTTGTGGGAGAAGTATTTATCTAGACCAGTTTAATACAATGACGCTATTGTCAGAGACAGAATACAGGGCTACATGAACCTTCGGTCTGTCTCATTCCTGTTTTTATATTCTCATTAACTACATTTTCTCTGAATTTAAACACATTTCAGAAAACTTCAGCTGTGCTTTAGTGTGTGCTGCATGTCTTTGTACACAATACTAATTTACTTGTGAGTACAGACCAATGTGCCCTCAAAATCCACCAGTTACTTAAAAAGCTGATCAAGTAATGATGTCTATGCATAAAAGCTGCTCAGTTTGAAATACATGGGCTGTCACATTACTCATTCAATCAAAGACAAGAAAATGAAATAACAGTTTGAGTCAATCTCACATTTCACTTTATTTCAATTTTTGCACTGAAACTATTTTTACTGGGAACTTCAGCGGACCTGTCTCCTGAAATTTTTTCTCCCTCACCTCAAAAAAAAAAATCTAGAAAAAAATTCATAGACACTTATTATATTGTTTTCCTGTTTCAAAAGAGAAAGACCTTTCATATTGTGCTTTTTTCTTGGCCTTGAGAAAACTTGGGTTAAAAAAAAAATAGTAGAAGCATCGAACAGATGTAACTCTCACTGAAACTCAGAAGTAGTGTGAGTCTTAAGTCAAGTAAATCTCACTCAATATAAATTTTCATTATCAATCCGGAGTTCTGCTGCATTTTTCAAAAGGGTTCCTCAACGTTCATAAACCTTCTATTATCCTTGACCACACTTTAAGGTGTTCTTTTTCTCTAGGAAATATGTTTACTTTTGAAATATTAAAGAAAGAAAACCTGTGAACCCCTGCTCCTAAACGTTTTAATAGATTTCTGTCTTCCATTTTTATTCTGTCCTTCAGTAATGGGAAAATACGTAGCATTTAACATCCTACCAACACTGACAACTGATGTAAAGCACTAAAAGGATTCAGTGCAAGTCACTGAGGACAAGCAGCATTTCAGGACTACCTATCATGCTGAGATGTAAGCCAAGCTAAAAGTATAGATGTGTGTTTCAGAGTTATTTGCTTCAACATGTGTGAGTGTGTACATGTGTGCATGAGAGAGATAAGAGCAAAGGGAATCTTAAAATATTACATTAATTGGGAAATTTTTACCTGTACTGAAGAAACAATTTCGGATATAAACACACTTTTTTCCATGATCCAGCTTTTTGTATCTTCTAAAAAACTATTAATAATAATTATCATTGATATCAGAACATTTCCTTCCTTCCTTTATTTCATAATAATTTTAGAACACCTATCGTGTCCAACCCTTCCTACTGATGCATAATTTTTGTACAAAACAAGATAGCAATAAAACTGCAATTACATAGCTAAATTATTTGTCCCTAGTACCCAAAAGAAACACTTTTAAATGACTGACTACTTCACTGATTGCTATTTGAGGAGTGCAGGTAGAACTCTGTGGTTCAGAAGAAAATCTCTGCCTAAGAAAAATGCATAATCTGATTTACTAAAGAAATTCCTTAAAAAAAAGGGCATTTTAACTTCTCAAAAAAACGTATATATTTTTCCATATATGAGGTATCAGATACTTTCACTAACAAAAGTGGGATTGAGTAGATAACGTGTGCAAAATAACCTAAAGCTACATTATTGTGTTGCTGTCATCAACACTATCTACTTTCCTCCTAGATGTTCATTAATCTGGCAGCAGACCAGCTAACCTGTTATAGCTGCTGTGAAGAGTATATAGAATTGGATATAATTAATTACATCTCTCCCCTTTTCTTTCATCCTCATGGCAAAAAGACTAATATGTCCTGTTTTCCTGGAGTTATCATCTACAGTTTTGTCAATGATAGACTGCATATAAGTGCTATTGTCAAATAGCACAGGAATGAATAACAAGTTAATTGCAGAGATATCATATCCAAAAGCTAGGCATTTGTTAAAAAGGTTGGGCTGGGTATGCCTTTTGAGACCTGGCTCATTAATTAAAAGAAGACCCTAATAAACAAAGGGGCCAAGTCTGCATTAGTTATTCTGACAGGAATTAAATTTTGGGAACACAGTATGCAGAGACTATTTCTCCATACCAGGGAGCTAATGTGAGGATCAAAATCTCATTTAATAGAGAGATTTTCTTTGTGGAAGTGTTAGTCTTTTTAATAAAAGCAAACTCTTCAGACCCTCCTTTCTAAGGGATGTACAAATCGCCTGTTTAAAATATCAAGGTAAAATATGTTTTTAAAGGTCTCACCTGAATCTGATTGTTTACCTGTTGCACAGCCAATATTAAAACAAATCTTACCGTTTTAAACTTTGTCGCTATGGTTATATGATGTTCCTGGTCTTTTCATTTCCCACAGGCTCACCTTGAATAGACGCTTCAAACAGAGTTTTTTGGGTTTTTTGAGACAGACATAAATAACTGTTGCTCTTCTCTTCCAGTAAAACAATTCTTGGTATCAGGTAAGAAGCTAGGACATGAATGAAACATGACTTTTTTACCTTTCATGAGCTTGTTAATGTAACAGTAGATAGTGAATGCACCTATTGACGTATTTTAAAATAGTGGGTTTAGAAGTTTTTCTGGACTCTTAGATAGCAATCATTCTCTTTTTTAAGTACTACCCACAGTTTCTGTGATATTGCAGTGGAATATTGCGATGAAGCTTGGATATGAGTGTGAAGAACTCCCTAGCAAATATTAATCTTTAAATCAGAATTCTTAACCAAATGTTACAAAATCATTATTATTATTAGCATAATAAATACTCAAGGTTATGTAATTTGACACCCAGAATAAACTCAATTTAATGTCATAATTATTCATCCAAATTACTTTCATTTATTTATTCTAAATGCATCTTTGGATTGAGAATATAAAATATTCTTATGTGAAAAATTAAATTGTATCCCAGTTTTTAAGTGTTTCTGTAGTTTAAATTGAACAGTTAGCTATGAGCATGGGGAAAAGAGAGCCTATTTTGCTGCATAATAGTTTAAGAATTAAAGGATGGTAAATATATGGAATAGCAAAAAAAACAACTCCAAAACTCTTCCAAAACAATATAACTTAAAGCTCATTTAATTCTAATCTAATTAAAGTTAATGATTACTTACTTCTTTAGAACCCTTTAAGTGAGCATTGGGTTTGGAGGATTTTAGCCTAAGGTTTCCAATACACAACAGTTGAATACTAGAGCAGAAATGCTGTAGTTGAGTTGAGCATCTACTGGATCTGGGCCTTGATGAAGGTTCACTTCTTATCTGATGATGAGGTAAGATTCAAGAATGCTTCTGTCTCCTTTCCTCCTGCACGTCCTCTTCTTCTCTTTATAGAAAATGGGGTAGGTCACTACGGGGGCTCAGGTAACGCCGTATAGACCACTGCGACCCTGGGACTACGCACCATCTTTTCATCTCTCAGTGACAGCAGTAGGATCCCACAGACATTGTCTTCTGCTGAGAGTTTAAAACCACTTCTTTACAGCAGGGCTTTCTCCTCATTACAATAATTTCCATGGCATGAGGTCAGTCCCAAAGAAAATAAAGCTCAGCCATTGCCAAAGTAGAGAGTTCAATATCCAAGAAAAACTCCTTCATCATTTCAGTCAGAGGGCTGTGACTCCCAGCACTTCAGCCCCTCTGAATCTTCTCTCAGGATAACCACAGAACCCCTCAGGGAAGAGATAAAAATTTGCCCAAAAACACTGAAGGACACTTCAGACATCTTTGAACAATCATTCTGACTCTCTTCAAGCTCATATCCATCTTAGTATACCAGATGCCCTTCAGACTTTCTTTTCTGAGGACATACATGGCGATTAGAAATGTCGGAAATACTAGAACATTACACATCTGCAGGATTTCAGATGCTGTAGGCCAAAGGACTTATCCATAATGGCTGCAGTTAAAGCCATCTTTTCTCATGACATCATAGCTATTTAAAAGATGATTCCTACTACATTTTTCTACCTTTGACTAAAAATATCAGGATCTAAAGAGAGTGCTTCTCTTTTTAGCTGTATATCATCCTTCATTCTCTGCTAGAGGGGTCTTTTCTATTGCAATGTCTCAACTACATATATTTTTCTTTCCTTCTCCACCCAATATGGAGGAGCCATCTCATGTATCTCACAGCTGGATCAATCCACAGTTGATAATTTTTCACATATTTAGTATGTTAGGAAGTACAACACTCTTTACCTAATCTTCAACATTCCCAAGGCTGTTCCAATATTACTTCTACATATCATTTGTCTACATGGTGTTAGAGACGTTAATGAGTTTCCTTTTAAAAACAAACAAGCAAACAAAACCCAACGAGTATGTCTAGTGTTTAAATTATTTGAAAAGTGCCATATACTAAAGAGAGAAAAGTTTAGGATTTAACTTACTCACTGATCTAATAAAATATGTGGTTGTTTTTTTTCGAACCTAGTCTTTCTTGTATGCTTAGGTAAGCATAGCAAATATAATATTACCAACATATTGAAAAATGCATTCAGAAAACCTTCAAGCAGTAAACAACTGTTTCACATTTATGAACAAAATGTGTCAATTTCTTTAATATTTATAAACAAAATGAAAACTTTACCTTACCTTGATAACCCTCATTTAAGAAAATACTATGGTTGTGTACCACTGTGGTTTGAGAAACTTCCTAGCCAAAGTAAGTGCGTATTCATAGTGATCTATTCAGAGAATATGGTAAGTCTTGAAAAAGTTAAGTTTAGTTGATACTGCTCTAAAGAGCATATGGAACTGGTCATAATCCCTCACCTGCCACAAATTGTTGCACCAGTAAGTAATCATACTAAACCACTGAGAAATCAATTAATTAATAGATGGGTACCTTTTTGTTTTATATCATAAAGATATTTAATCAAAAAATGAACCTAGTTTTTAATGAATTGTCCTTAATGAAGTAATGTAGTACTTTCTCTGTCCTTTTTTTTTCACAAGGAAAGTGATTTTTTTGGTAGATTTTTTCGTTTTATTGCTTTTTTTTAAATGTAAAATTATTCTTTTTCTAAACAAATAAGTTAAAATTTTTTTTTATGTTTTCTTCTTTTTCAGTAGGTAATGAAAAACATTTTTGCTATATTTTGTTACCTAGAAACAAACAATTATGTTAAACTGTTGTGGTTTTATAAGTCTTTAAAGAAGGAAAAAGTATATTTTACTATAGCGTTGCCTGGAAAATTGTTTTTTTTTCTCCTCAGTTCCTCAGTTACTACATATGAGTTTTGCAATTTTAATATAGTTACATAAGAGCAGAATGTCTTTGCTAAACAAGACAAGCCACGTAAGTAAAGTTTGTAGTAGGCACCACTATATACTATAACATGATCAGATAAATCCACATGTAGCTATTTTCACAATAATGTTATACAATAACTGCACAATAAAATAATGTTTATCTCCAGAGTCTGACATTTGTTTTAGAGCAGCTGTTGATAAGTCTTTCTATTGTTGCACTATATGTACTTAACATGTTCAGTCTTTCAGGTCAAGCAGTCAAGGATTTTCTTTTTAACCAAGGTGAAAGACAAACACATGCTTACTGCTTCCATATCCCTTTATATGTATTGCATCTAAATCAATGTTTTACATTAATATTAAGTCCAGAACTCAAAATTACTCCGTTTTCTGTTCTAAGACATTCTTTCTCCATTTCTATGGTTCTCGCATGGTCTCCTTCAATTTCCGATTCTTTGTGGTGCTGACTATGCGCTACTCTGTGGACCCAGGAGAAAATTCTGAATTATCGCAGACCTTCTTTACTGTGTTATGAAAATTTTACATCTTATTCTAGCTTTTAGGAAATGGCACAGTCACCTACCAGTTCCAACTGACAAATCATTGTCAGCGTTTAGTGTATATGCAGTGGCTAAATTCACCTAGAAAATATCTTGTCACACTATGTTCTCGTAGCTGATGAAATAAATTACAACCTGCTGAAAGCCAAGGAGAAAGGACATAAAATTGGCAGCACAAATTATCATCTTTCTGCCTTTTTTTATGTGATAACAAAACCATATATAGTTGCCACATTAGGATGCTCAGTTCATTTCAGATATGTTGAAGTGTCATGGCAACACTTAAACACCTTAAGATATCAGAAGTGAAAGTTCTGAAACTATCAGTAAGACAGGTAGAGAGGCAACGATAGCTAAAGTGTAGTTGAGGGAAGCTGACCACCACCTAGTTCAATTTTCTGATGCCAGGGTCACCTTAATGGTATTTATTAATGTTAATGAAGTTAACATGAAGGTTAGTAAATTCTTCTGTGTTTGACATAATAAATGTTTAAAGACCATTGGAAGTCTAACTTAGAAGTGGTAGAATTTCTAGTTACTCATACATGTGTATGAACATGCCAGAAGAAATAAAATACAGAAGCTGAATATATGATGTCATAGCCATTTTTGAAACAATTGTAACTAGCTAACTGAAGAAAATAAAATTAAAAAGTAATTTGGGGAAAAATGATTCTTAGTCTATGACCCGTGACAGCCAGCTGTTACTATAGACCTGTAATCCCTCTTCTTCTCCCCCCACCCAACACCTACTTCAGCAACTAATCATTTCCATAGCTTCTTCCACATTCAGTCAGCTGTTTTTATTCAGTGTTCCAGTGGTAAGATATTACTCTACATCCGTCTTTCTCACTTGTATGCCAAGGCATCAAGAGAATAATACTGAGAATAAGAGAGCAATAATGTCCTGCATTTCAGTTCTGGTAACCGTTCTAGTGATCTTTTGGTTGCCAGATAAACATAATTCATGCAAAGTATTATTCACTCTCTTCAGCTCTATACTCGAACAGTGCTGATGAAGTTTCTGTGTGAATAACTGATCTTCTAAAATGTAATGAATTTTTTCCTGCAGGTTTGAAAAGTGAGATTTTTTTTTAGCGTTTCATATCTTGGTTAAATAAGGGCAGACTTGCTGAAGAATGGTAAAAATGACATCATGCTACCTTGACAGCATGATGACCATTTGTCATTAAACCATAAATTTTGCTCTTGTTGCACTTTGCAGTGAAAAAATTCAAAGATTTTTTTTCAAATCTACAAACCAATATTTTCCACAATATCAGGCTGCATTACTTTAATAAGAACTTAAAAGACAAAGTCCACATGGTAGCAGTTCAACTTAGGACTGATTTCTAACACTAAAAATTATTCAATTTTTAAAGATTAGTTAAAGTATAAAGAATGAAAATTTGGTCTTTTGATAGGAATTTTCAGGAATCATATATAGATAGTATTATCAGATTATCAGATAGAATTACCACCTAAAATGTATATTTCTTCAGTTAAGTTACAAAAACATTGTATTTTGTTTATTCTAGGCATCTGGTGTCTTGGACTGATGTCACTCGTTTCTGATCAAACGTGAGAGAAGGGGAAACTAAGTATAAAAATTGTGTGAGGATTAATGGAAAGATGCATTAGAAAAGAAGGAAAATAAAAGAAGTAAAAAAGAAATATGACGCTAAAACAAAGTGGCAAAATAAAGTGGGGACTGACAAGGGCAACATTTGCAGAAGTAAAATTACATAGGACATGATTTCATTATGTAACTTTTTTTTTTTTTTTGACAGTTAACAAAAAACCCTGTTGGATTAGAAGACCCACTGCTGAAATAAATAAACCTCAGGGTATGAGGTATCAAAAGCAAGATGAACAAGAGATGAAATGTTGTAGGTAATTGTCTGTAATTATCATGCAGTAATCATCTGCTTTGTCTTCCAGATTTATCTCTAATGACAGTTCTCAATTTCTGCACTATACACCTTACTTGTGCCCCAGGCATGAAATTCTTACTTACTGGCATTTATTTGGTGAATTTGCCTTTCTTTGATATGTATGATGCTTTCAAGTCCTCTGAAGCCAATATTCTACTTTACTAATAGTTGGAATGCAATGTAGTGATAAAATACTACAACATGCATTGATATTTTTCTGTTTTTCTCCAGAGGTCTCAGTATAACAGATGAACCATTGTGTACCAACAAGAATATTCAATTAGGAATACAAATAATATGATGGAATTAAAACTTTACTTCATTGTTTGGATTTTTTAATCCTAAAAAGGGTAATACTTGGGTTGCACTAGGCAGCATTAACTCAGAACTTGTACAGGATCATTAAAGATAATTTTCAGAAGAGTAATTCTTTCCAACTAAATGTGGACAGGCTCACAGAATATGAGACATAAGAATGTTGCTAATTGTAGTGTAATTACCACTGAATTGATGAATCTTTGCTCTCTGCTGTATTGTAGGACACAATTGTCCCTTCAGCATGTGCATGTCTAGAAGGGAAGAGAAAAAGAAGTATCTGTGAAGGTTTCATCGGAGATTTCTCCTGATTGTTATTCTGTTCTTTCCCATAGTAAATAAAAGCTAAAAGAAACTGTTCATCCACTGGAGGACCATTGAAGCACTATAAAGACTCCAGAGAAGTTTTGTGAAAACCTTTGCTTTCATTGGGTCTGCAAGCACAGTGCCATCAATCTTTCCCTGATGGTATGGTTTCAACAAATTTAGAATGCAAAGGCTTCTACACTTATATCTGTGCTTATATCTCTTCCTTTGAAGGAAAAACCTAGGTTCCTATAATCTCATGATGGGATTATAGGAACCTAGAGATTGTAATCTGATCATGAGATTATAAAACCGAAGAAAAGTAAGGAAAAGGGCATATCATAATCCCAGCATTCTTTCTGATAAATCAGTCTTCCTGACTACTAAAGGCTCAACAGAAGTACTTCTTGGGCTAAAATCAATGCTGTGCACGCAACTTCTTCGTTAACTTCATCTTTTTTGACAGCCTGAAATGATTACAAACTGCCCATCTCTGATGTCGATACCTCAAAATATGTAACCTGAAAAGTATTTGAGAAGATATTAACATTTTCTAATGTGAACTCACATCGAGGAAACCAGAATTAAACATGGAAACATCAAACATATCAAATGCTGTATAAAGGCAAACTGCAGAAGAGAAATTGAATTCTTTGTTGTGATATGACTAGCACCATATCTGCAAAGACATTAAGGAATCAGAATAATATTCTTTAGCATGCATCCCAGTGAAACGTCTGTTTCACTGTCTCTATGTCAGTACAACAATGTGAAATTTTTTACTTCTCAGGTTTATTACTGCATCATCTAGACCATCATCTAGACCAAAGGACTTTTATTTCTAGTCGTTCATAGCTTAAAGATGTAAATAAAATTTAAAAAATCATATTTAAGCAATAAGTAGATTGGCATTTCTTCTGGGACAATAAATATGTGTCTCAGGCAGAAAAGAAGGGAGTTAGGCTGCTGCTAGATGCATAAATTACTTTTCTGAATTTCTAAATTGTTCTTTTCTAATATTGTTGTTCTTGGAGCACAGAGAGGAGTTAGTGTTAGTCAAAAAACAGGGAGAGAGAATGCACATTTTTTACGTGTAGAGAGAGTTCACAGCAGCTCCCTAAAGTCTGGTTCTCATAGGTCCTGCAAGAAAAAAGAAAAAAGCATGTTTCTGCCATGATTCAGATCTCATTTATTTACATATAAAAGGAATTAAATTTCTACTCACTGATGTTATTATTGCAATAAAATCTTTTTTTTATAAGAAACAGAATACAAAACAACAGTAAAAATAAATACTCTGAAAGGAAGCATGCTTGAAGTTTTTATGAAGTGAAACAGAAAACAAATGTTGTCTGATTTAAATCTTAATCACAGTTACTTCCCAAACATAAAAGTCATCACTATCAAAAAGCACAATGTAAAAGCCTGGAAATAATCCCTCAAAACACAATAGCCAAGTCTTCAAACTATTAATTGGTAAGGTTTTCCATGCTTCATATGAAGTCTTACATGATGACACACTTATGCAAATGTGTTGCATTTTAAACACCTAGCATATGACTAGATTTTGACCAACTAAAATTAAATTCCTAAATAAACAAAAAACCACAAGATATGTTTCTAAGGTATGCAGTCTTGAACTTTGAATTTAACTATCACATTTTAAAGTGATTTGATTTCATGATATCTCATCCTTCCTTTTTAATGATGTCACTATCACATAAAGTTTTGTTTGTTTTTTTTTTTTAATAAATGTGTGTTTCATCTTGAAAAATCAAGATGTTTTAGCTTTGGTTGACAATCCTACAACAGAAGTGAATACATGTGTGTTTTACTGTTTTTTAATCTGTTATGCTTCCATCTGGTTTGATGTTGAACTTATGGTCTTTGTATATCAAGTAAATACACTTTCCTTATTTATTTAGTCACTAATTTTCCGGATTACAGACCTTATTTGAAACAGATTTCTCCATTGTTGTAAACAAATTCCCAATTGTCCAAGCACATTGAAAATTCTTACTGAAAATTATTTTTAAGTACATGTGAATAAAAGAGAACTTCACAATTCAGTAAGTGAAGTGAAAATCTTATCTACGTTAACATCTCCACTGAATCCCTGGGTATTTAACATCAGAGATTGGAGGTTATTCTATTAATTTATTTGGAAATCCAAGTTTTGCAGTGCTCTGAGTTAGACTAGTAGGATTTCTTCATGGACTAAACTCCTCAAAAACGACCAATGTTTTTTAACTCTCCTCTCTAAACAAACAGTTTTTAACAGAAGATGAACTGAACTAGATTTTTAAAATTACATTTCTCAAAGTTATTAGGTCAGTTTAGAAATAAAGAAAGGTTTTATTTATAACAGATATCTTCCTCCTCACTCTGTCCTTTGGAACAAGCTAGTGATACCAGGACCCATTTTATTCAACTCTGTAGTATTCTGCATTGCGGTAAACCCCTCACAATTCTCTTTTAGGAACTTCCTAGGAAGGGACATCTCTCCACAGCGTCCAAGCATAGTTTTTTTGTTTTTTACAGCTTTCAGCAATCTCTTCCCGCATGAATTCTCAGCTCTTTACTGTGACTTTTTCTCTTCTTTTCTACCTGCAGCCCTTCATATCTTTCTGTAAGCATAACCCTTTGCTATTCAAGTCTCCCCATCTGTTTTTGAAAGGGAAACCAAATTACTACATTGGTCTTCTTCAAGGACCACCTCTCAAAACCAAAGAATTACTATGCATCCAGATTGTCACTTGAACATAAATTCACATGTTAGTTGAAACCGGTAAATGTATTTGTCTAAAACCCAGAAGTTTTATTTCCCAGGGTTTTTTTTTCCAGTGTTCATTTTGCAATTGGTAAAACAAATCTTACTTTACTTAACCTTTATACATACTTATGGTAATATATTTACAGGGTATTAATTGGTACAATCCTGTAATGAGCTATAATAACTAAATGTCTTCTCTTTTCATGTTTCTATAATAAGGAAGGCATTTCACCCAAGAGCTAGATACCGCATGCTTATGCCCTAAATGACTTCATATAAAACTGAAACGTGTTATCTTGCCTACGCTGAAGGACTTAGACCTGCTGTGATGTAAAAGAAAACAATAAAGTCTTGCTTGTGTCCTATAGTTTTTTCTGATGAAATGTTTCCACCATATGTAAAGTGTGACTCTTAATAGCACAGGGTGTGAGACTATCCAAGTCAAAAAAACCCAAACCCCTTGTGACAAAATATTCCATCATTAGTATAACTGTTACTGAAACACTTTTAATCTCCACTGAATTTATAACAAATTATTAACAGAAGTTAGTTACTAAACAAAACTTAAATAAAACCTGGAAAACATGTTGTAGAGAATAAGGACAAATTATCTTTTGAGGAGTCTACTTGCAGCTAGACTATACATCATATAAGACCCACAAAAAATCCATATTTTTTCCAAAGTAATTCCCCATAAATGTAAAAAAATGTCATATTCCATTATAACATTATTCATTAGTGACAAGAGAATAAAGTCCATTTTCATATTTTCATCTCTTGCTGTAAGCCATGAGAACAATCTGGTGTGAAACCATCATTACTGCAGTTTCATTTAATACATAATCACAAAAATATGATCTTCTCATAATGTCTTCTTCCCACTGCATTCTAAGATATTCAGTGAGGATGAAAATTCCCTTTTTGCATGTTATATAAATAAAATACATTTTCATCTTTTTTCTGTTTACATCGAGAGTTAATGATGCATATTCCACCTCCCAGTGTTTGTCACATGCACACTTTTATATTAATGTAGTGCAAATCTTCAAGCCTGGTCTCCATCTTACACTGAATCTTCCAGTACAGCACAAAAAAGCCATAAATAACTTTTTGTTAATGGGAAAGCCAATTTCCCATTTCATGTAAAGAAATGTGATGCTATATAATTTAATACAGTAATGAAAATATATTAAAGAAAAATAAAAATTATTAAAATGCTTATCTTCCAAACAAATGCTCGTACAATTTTTTTTCAGGACAACCAAACCTTGGTAAAACCAGTATTCAAACAAAAGTGAAAAAAGGGGAAGAGTCTGGTGTTTATGAGTTACATTAAGCACAAATGAACTTAAGGTCAGACTGTTTCCCGATTACCTTCAGCCTCTTGAAGAAGCTCAGGCTGACACTTGTCAAGAGACAAAGCCCTCTGTACTCTGGCAGCTTGTGACAATAGTTGGGCAGTTTCACAGTGATTTCCTAAACCTTTAGGTAGTAGAAATACTAGAAATAGGTCAGTATTTTTTGGAAGAAAAACAAAACAATGCAAAACAACATGTCCTCGGGAATGGAGTGTCCAAGGGTTCACAGATAACTCAGAGTCAGCTTTATCTGAAAAAAATCCCAAAACGCCTTAGCTGGAAAATGATGAACTTTAATGAGGTAATGGAACAAAGTTTTAAAACGACAAAGCAAAACCTCACTAAGGTTCTGCATAAATGTTTTTTTTTCCTTTCTTTTCTTTTTTGAGCATTTCAGATGTCTTATGAGTCTGGTTAATTAGCCTCTACATGTTTTACAAGTTCTGGAGGGTTTTTCAGGGGGGTTTTTGGGGGGTTTTGGGGTGGTTATTTTTAGTCATATCTTTCCCTTTAACTCTAAATCGGCCAATGGAATAACAAGCACCTGATTCTCCGGATTATCATTAGTCCAAGAAAAACAAAGCCTTTCTTTCCCATCCTGTATATCTTCCTTGTCCTGGAGTTCAAGGAGCAGAAGATTTCACCATAATTTAGGAAATTATGTTTCATTTTCTCTTCCTCCTTGTGATTTCTTATTATGTCTGCTGTACAGAGACAGAAACAGGAACAGCCAGCAGAAAAAAAACCAAGATCAAGGGAATCCTGTATCTTCCCCCTGCCAGGTCAAAGACAGCAGCTTTAAGGAGAGGAATGAATGGAGGCAATTCCATGCTTGGGTTGGCAGGTGAACTCCCTCCTTGCCCACTTCGCCTTCCCAGGTGCTTCCGTACAACAGGTACGAGGTTCTGGATGTGGAATGCTAGTCAATGGATGATGAGGATGACAGTCCATCTTCACCAGAGGTGATGCCAAGGTCAGAAAAGCCTATCCCCTGTGTCACAACCACCTCCATGAGGGAAAAAGACAGACTATAGTTGTAGGCGACTCCTTTCTCAGGGGAACAGAGGGTCCAATATGCTGGCCAGACCTTCATCTTAGGGAAGTCTGCTGCCTCCCTGGGGCCTGGGTTAAGGACATCACTAGGAAACTTCCTAGCCTGGTATGGCCTTTGGACTATTACCCATTACTGCTCTTCTATGTGGGTGGTGATGAAACCACAATGCATAGTCCAAGCGCAATCAAAAGAGACTTCAGGGCCTTGGGAAGGCTGGTAAGGGAATCTGAAGCACAGGTGATTTTTTCCCTCTTTCCTTCCAGTTGCAGGCAGCAACACTGGAAGAAACAGACAGACCTGGAAGAAACAGATGGGCCCAGTCTATTAATATATGGCTCTGTGACGGGTGTCACCAACACAATTTTGGGTTTTTTGACAATGGGGTGGCCTACACAGCACCAGGCTTGCTGGCATCAGATGGGATTCACATTTCTCAAAGGGGCAAGAGGGTTTTTGGTCACAAGCTGACAGGTTTCATTGACAGAGCTTTAAACTAGACTTGAATGAGGAGGGGAGCAATATCAGGCTTGCCCGTGACAAGCTGTGGGATGACAGGCAATGGTTAGAGGGATGGGGTGCTAGTGAGGGCCCTCAGCCTGTTGCTCTGAGACCTGCTGGCTATGCTGCAGCACACTTGAAGTCTTACGAAGATGAGCCAGGGACATCTGAGGTAATGGGAACCAACAGGGAAACACCAGTAAAGTACCTCAAAGGAAGAAAGAGATGTTCCTCTAAGAAGGTGACACAGTTGACAGCCCAGCTGAAGTGCCGCTACACCAATGCACACAGCATGGACAACAAACAGGAGGAGTTGGAAGCCACCATCCTGCTAGAAAGCTACTACCTAGTTGCCATTGGTGAAACTTGGTGGGATGAATCCATCATTAGCGTGCAGCTATTGATGCCTTCAGGCTGTTCAGAAGGGACAGGCAAGGAAGGAGGGGTGGAAGCATTGCCCTCTACATCAAGAAATGGCTAGAGTGTGCAGAGGTGTCTCTGAAGAATAGCCATGAACAGGTCTGTCCTCTTTCTTCAATGGTTGGTGTCCAAGGAGGACTCTGTTTGTTTGTCTGCCTTTGATCTTGATCCTGAATCCAGACCCAGAATTCAGCTCCCAACTGTCACTGAGTCCAGTCTGGGACTTCCCCAGTGCCTGCTGGTGATGTGATTGTCAACCTGGTAGCTTTATATGGTTTTGTAAATATTTCATTATTTTCTTTTTATTTTATTATTAGTATTGTCATTGAAGTAGTTTAGTTCCTTCTAAACTCCTCTCTCTCTCTCTCCTCTCCTTGAAGAGTGGCCTCCCTGGCCAATCCAGCCCAAACCATGACAAGGTTGAAAGCTTATGGGTAAGAATTAGAGACTGAGGCAACAGAGAGAGCCTTATGGTTGGTGTCTACCACAGGCTGCCCAATCAAGGGGAGCCTATTGACGAATAATTCTCACTCCAGTTACAGGAGGCATCGCACTTGCAGGCTCTTGTCCTGTTGGGGTACTTCAACCCATCGCTGGAAAAGTAGCATGGCAAGCTGTAGGCAATCCAGGAGACTCCTGGAATGCATCAAGGATAAATTCTTAAGCCAGGTAACAGACAGCCCCGCTAGAGGGGATGCAAAACTGGACCTGATGGTCACCAATGCAAGTGAGCTAATCAGTGACGTCAAGATTGGAGGCAGTCTGGGCTGCAGTGATCATGCACTGATGGAGTTCACAGTCCTAAGGAATGTGGGTCAGGGGAAAAGTAAAGTCAGGACTCCAAATTTCAGGAAAGCAAACTTGCAGCTCTTCAAGGAGTTAGTCAACAGGAGCCCCTGGGAAACTACCCTCAGGAACAAGGGAGCAGAACAGAGCTGGCTGATCTTTAAGGACACTTTCCACACAGCACAAGTGCTCTTAATCCCCAGGTGTAAAAAATCAGGCAAAGAAGGCAAGAGACCATCATGGCTGAGTAGAGACCTGCTGGTCAAAGTAAAGGACAAGAAAAAGATGCACAGATAATGGCAGAAGGGACAAATATCCTGGGAAGAGGATAGAGATGCTGCCTGGCTGTGCAGAGAGGGGGTCAGGAAGGCCAAGGCACAGCTGGAGCTGAACTTGGCAAGGGAGGTAAAGAATAACAACAAGGGCTTCTACAGGTATGTCAGCAAAACCGAAAGGTCAGAGAAAGCATATGTCCCCTGATGA